>JALGBA010001783.1:0-25000 GCA_023970755.1 Azemiops feae | reverse complement strand
ACGAAGGAAAGGAAAGGAAAGGGAAAGAAAAATGAAAGAAGAAGGGAAAGGAAGATAAAAGGAAAGGAAGATAAGAAAGGAAAGGAAGGTAGACGAAGGGAACAAATGGAACATAAAAGAAGGCAAGAAAGGGAAGGAAAAGGAAAATAACAAAAAAAGGACAGGGGAAGGGTGTGAAAGGAAAGGAAAAGAAAGATAAAAGAAGAAGGAAAGCCCGGGAAAACCATGTTCTACAACCATTTACTTACCACTGAAGGTTAGGAACACCCGAGGCTGGGGCTGCCAGGATCCTTTTGCACAGCAAGAGCAAAGAAACACTCCGACCAACACCTGGAGCCCTTGAAATGCCATGACCTTGGGCTGCAAAGCTTAATATCCGAGAGAGGAAACCTGAAAGGAGAAAAAGAGAGGAAATTTTTACACATTTCACAACCTGCAGGGTCAAGGGGATCACACAGTACAGCTTGACCAGAACTGATGGTTTGCATCAATTCTTCAAAATCTGGCAGGGCGAGCAGTTGGGGGGGGGGCATAGGGGGGGGGAGGAAACAGGAGTTCAGCAAAGCCCACAGTAAGGATCAGCTTCAACTTATTCCACTAAGGACGGTTCCCACCTGCTGGGAAAAAGTGGTTACAGTTAAATGTCAAGGCAGAACAAAGCAAGGGCGAGCTATAAGGTTTCATGAATGAAAGTGTCTTGATATTTTTAGACCTGTCTTTCCTGTACTCTTTCCAAAAATGTAAAAAAAAAAAAAAAAAAAAAAAAAAAAAAAAAGAGTAATTGTGCCTACCGCTTTAGGCTTACCCTTATATAAAATTAAGAATGGAAAATGGAAGAGGGAAAGGATGCGTGGGCAGCTGTGAAGAGGGAAAGAGAAGGGGGTGAAGGTGAAGAAGAAGGCAGAATAGAAATAGAAATAGAAATAGAAATAGAAATAGAAATAGAAATAGAAATAGAAATAGAGTAGAGTAGAGTAGAGTAGAGTAGAGTAGAGTAGAGTAGAGTAGAGTAGAGTAGAAAGAATAGAATAGAATAGAATAGAATAGAATAGAATAGAATAGAATAGAATAGAATAGAATAGAATAGAATATATAGGGGATAGGAGAGTAGAGTATAGAATAGAATAGAATAGAATAGAATAGAATAGAATAGAATAGAATAGAATAGAATAGAATAGAATAGAATAGAATAGATATTTGAATATAGAATAGAAAATAGAATAGGATAGGATAGGATAGGATAGGATAGGATAGGATAGGATAGGATAGGATAGGATATAAAATATAAAATATAAAATAGAAATTAGAGAATAGAATAGAATAGAATAGAATAGAATAGAATAGAATAGAATAGAACAGAATAAGGAATAGAATAGAATAGAATAGAATAGAATAGAATAGAATAGAATAGAATAGAATAGAATAGAATAGAATAGAATAGAATAGAATAGAATAGAATAGAATAGAATAGAATAGCTTTATTGTCACTTTGAGTGTAGACTAATCGGCATACATAATAGAAAATAGAAAATAGAAAATAGAAAATAGAAAATAGAAAATAGAAAATAGAAAATAGAAAATAGGATAGAATAGGATAGGATAGGATAGGATAGAATAGAATAGAATAGAATAGAATAGAATAGAATAGAATAGAATAGAATAGAATAGAATAGAATAGAATAGAATAGAATAGAATAGAATAGAATAGGGAATGGAATGGAATGGAATGGAATGGAATGGAATGGAATGGAATGGAATGGAATAGAATAGAATAGAATAGAATAGAATAGAATAGAATAGCTTTATTGTTACTTTGAGTGTAGACTAATCAGCATACATTAAACTGAAATTTTGTTGCATACAGCTCTCAAGGGTCACCACCTCAAATATATCCTACATGAATATGACAAAAAAATTGCATATACCCACATACCCACATATATTCTATGACACAGAGAAACAACACAGTCTAGTTCGGATGTTATACATGTACATGGCAAGAAAAACAGAGAAGAGAAGGAGAACGTAGATAAGAGAATTGGGGGGAGGAGGAGGAGGAGGAGGAGGTAGACAAAAGAGGAGGAGGAGGAGGAGGAGGAGGAGGAGGAGTCCTTGGTACTTTCTAAGTTTAGAAGTTTTCTTGCAGACATTTCATTACCAAAGTAGGTAACTTCATCAGTGCTGCCTAGCTCAGAGAGAACCAAGGACCCAACAACTCAACACTGACCTACAAATATTCTCTTCTATTGGTAAGAAGACAAAAGTTTGTCAGGCACTCTAGGAATCCCTTAGCTTGTCTGGGCTTTCGACTCCAAGCAGAATCCCTCAAGAAGAATTTTGCGGACTGCTGAGAACTTATGGAAGTTGACATGTCCTCATCCCTGACCAGCAAGCAAGTTTGAGAAGGCGGGAATCAAGAAACCGATGAAGCTGGAAGCAGCATAAAAATGTTCTCCCTCTCCGTTGTCACCCCTGATATGCCAGAAGGCCTGGGGGCCCTTGCCCAAACTACATGGGTTTGTTTGCCTTGAGCTTGCGTCTGAAGCAATCAGGCCTCCGTTGTGGCTTTGGCAAGACCATCCCGGGGCTCTAAACACCCACAATTCTTGCTCAGCCTCCGACAACCTTACCCAACCGACAGCATTAAGGCGCAGCAGAAGCCTTGATCAAAGGAAAGTGACAAGCCTGAGGCTGACCTAGGAAGGCTACAAAACACAAACCCTTTTTTCATTGATCTCGTGATTAGGCAGTGCAAATTCAATGGTGGGTATTAATCAGCTGCAGCAATTCCATGCTACGAAACAGGAACGCGGTTCTAAAAGGGACAAGCGATAAAAAGGAAACGGGGCCCTACAACCCAAAGTTTCTTGAGAAAGTTGCAAAATTACAAAAGGCAACGAAGGTAATTGGGTAGTTACATACATTACCTGGGAAATAGGATAGATCAGTGATGGCGAACCTTTTAGAGACCGAGTGCCCAAACTGCAACCCAAAACCCACTTATTTATCACCGGGTGCCAGGTGGGCATGGCCCACTGGGTGGGCGTGGCTGTGGTGGTCATGGCAGACTAGGTGGGTGTGGCCAAGGTGGGCGTGATCACCTTGATGTTGCTCGTGGGGACACCTCTGGGGGCCGGGCAGGGTTGGGGGAGATCCAGGGGGTCTCTGGCAGGTGGGGCGGTAGGCAGGAGGTTTGTCCTGCAGGATGAGGCAAGGCAAGATGAGATAGGGTGGGGGTGCCAGTGTCACAGGGCAAGGCGAGGCAGGGGCCAGGGCAGCTGCTGCCTGACACCATGGGCCCCCACACCCAGAGGCCAGCGAGCACATGGGTGCTGGGATGCATCCGGCCATGTGGGACCTCGGCGAGTTAGCGGGTGGCTGGTTGAAGAGGGATGGTTGCCATCTCTGGGGCATGGCACACGTGCCCACAGAGAGGGCTCTGAGTGCCGGCTAGGGCACCCGTGCCATAGGTTCACCACTACTGGGATAGATCTTTTGACTGTTCTGAAAACATTTACAAGCACGGCCATTTTATTCCAATGGGGCTGAAGTGGAAATTATTTTGGTTTGAGCCCCCCAAAAATCCCCTTTAAACAGAACCATCTCAGTTTAGGCAGTTTCCGAAATGTCTACGGAGATTATGTCTATTATTTGAAAAATATATGAAATGTTTATGAACAATTAACATTGCTCGGTACCCATTGCTGATTGTTGCTTAGCCAACAGGCAAACTCCCATCGGATGCCGTTATCCACTATATTTTTCAATATCTTCATATGAACATATGCCTTTATTAGAGATCAGAGGCCAGTCAACCACTTTCCCAAAATATATACCCAAATATTTAGTTTCAATTCCTGGCAAATAGATGGGGAAGAAATGGAGGTAGTGACAGATTTTATCTTCCTGGGCTCCAAGATCACCGCAGATGGGGACTGCAGCCAAGAAATTAGAAGATGCTTGCTCCTGGGGAGGAAAGCTATGGCAAATCTAGACAGCGTACTAAAAAGCAGAGACGTCACCCTGCCAACAAAAGTACGTATAGTCAAGGCCATGGTTTTCCCAGTTGCAATGTATGGCTGTGAAAGTTGGGACCATAAGAAAGGCTGAGCGCCAAAGAATTGAGGCCTTTGAACTATGGTGCTGGAGAAGACTCCTGCGAGTCCCTTGGACTGCAAGGCATTCAGACCGGTCAGTCCTAGAGGAGATCAACCCTGACTGCTCTTTAGAAGGCCAGATCCTGAAGTTGAAACTCAAGTACTTTGGCCATCTAATGAGAAGGAAGGACTCACTGGAGAAGAGCCTAATGCTGGGAAAGATGGAGGGCAATAGAAGAAGGGGATGACAGAGAATGAGGTGGCTGGATGGAGTCACTGAAGCAGTAGGAGTGAGCTTAAATGGACTCCAGAAGATGGTAGAGGACAGGAAGGCCTGGAGGAACATTGTCCATGGGGTCGCGATGGGTCAGACACAACTTTTCAACTAACAACAACAATAGCCTTACTTTTAAATATGACCAAAGGTTGGGGAAATGGCTTGTTTTTCAGGCAATTCATGTTCAACTAAAAATGCAAAGAGGTATTTCAAAAGAGCTATAAATATATAGTATATATGATTTTTTGGGGGGAGGGAAACATCTATTATTCTCATTTTGCAAAATATTATTGAGTTTTACGCAAACATTAAATAGATGATGTTTAGGTAAATCAAATATTAACCAGGAATCCATAGGAATTTGATTCTTAAATGTTTACTCCTTTTGTTAGTGGTTTCAAAGCTGAACTGGAAATGAAGCAGCAAACGCAGAGAAGTCATTAAAATAGAGATTGAGGAAATAATTTCAGCCATAATATGCCAGCAACTTGTTGGCCTCTTCAATTTTCTCCTACCGAAAGTAATCCCAGCATGACGAAGAAACTCAAATGAGCCACATAAATCAAGAATGTTTTGAATCGTTGATATGACAGACACTGAAGGGAAAGTTAAATCAGTCTTTGCATGATTGTTCCAGAACATACCAACCCTAATTTTTAGGTTATTCATGGCTAGTTTGATACCTGCTTTGTACTGGGTAGACTCCATTCCTACCAACCTCATAAAAGAAGGTAGGAATTTAATGTCCAACACATCTGGATGGTACTAATATATGGAAGGCTGTCTTAGAGATTTAGACATAGTATTATATTAGATGGCCTTCATGGCGATTTTGTAATATGATGATGATGACCAGATGATGGATATTCTCATGTAACTGTGCAGAAGAAGGAATCCTAAAATAGATCTAGCTTACTTCATTTACAGGCCTTCACTGGAATTGAGAAAGGGTACCCAGATCACAAGACGTTCCACAGAGAAAACAAGACTTAAATTTCCTGCAATTGTTTCTGACTCACGTCAACTGGAAGCAAGTAGATTATTATGTAACGAGAAATGAATGCAGGGCAAAAGAGAAAATGAAACAGGTGTTGTGTTGGCATTGCATTTTTGCATAAAACTTCGTGGAATTAATTACCAATCATTAATTCTTGGATTCTTAGCTGAATGTCTCTTCCAATGTAATGAAATTAATGTCAATCATAATTCTCCTTTTGTTGTTGTCATGGTATTGCTAAAAGACATTCTAAGAGGGAAATTTTTAGCACTGTTACAAAAGCAGTTCTTTCTTTTTTCTTTTTTCCTTTCCTTTGAAAACTGCTTCCCTTTAAATGTTAGGAAGTTTGATCAGACCTAGTTTTATAGTGGCATTTGCAAAGCAATAATTTTAAAAACTGCCCATTGTGTTTCCCTGTGAAGAAGAGAAGGGCAAAAAAAAAGTCTTCCAAACACAATTCAGTTTTGTGATGCCAGCAAGTTCATAGGATCCAGCCATACTCTTGAAACCAAGTTAGTAACTCCCAACTAGCTAGGATTATATCTCAGAGTGTGGGTGCTCCATCACTGGAGCTTTTCAAAAATAGATTGGACAACCATTTGACTGGGATGGTATAAAGTCTCCTGCAGGAGGTTGGACTAGAAGACCTCCAAGGTTCCTTGCAGCCCTATGATTCTACGTTCTAAACTATCTCAATGCCCGCACCTCGTATGTCGGACTGCATGCGCATGTGTGCACATGCACCAGCCCACTGCTCACGTGGCCCAGTTGCAAATAGGCCACAGCCTATTTGAATCCCACAGCAGTGGTGGGATTCAAATATGTGAACAACCGGTTCTCTGTGTGGATGCCGCTTCCGGAAGTCCATTCTGGGCCTGGGCAACAAAAATTAGCTACCGGTTCTGCCAAAGTGGTGCGAACTGGCTGAATCCCACCACTGGCCCACAGGTTGGGGACCCCTGATCTAGTCCAACTGCCATGCTCAAGCAGGAGACCCGATACCATTTCTGACAAGTGGCTGTCCAGTCTCTTCTGGAAAGCCTCCAGTGATGGAGCGCCCAGAACTTCTGAAGGCAAGTGTTCCATTGGTTGATTGTTCTCACTGTCAGGAAATTTCTCCTTAGATCTAGGTTGAATCTCTCCTTGATCAGTTTTCATCCACTGTTCCTTGTCTGGCCTTTAGGTGGAAATAGGTTGCCTCCCCCTCCTCTCTGTGACAGCCCCTCCAATATTGGAACACTGCTATCATGTCTCCCCTGGTCCTTCTCTTCACTAGACTAGCCATGCCCAGTTCTTGCAACCGTTTTTCATATGTTTTAGCCTCCAGTCCCCTAATCATCTTTGTTGCTCTTCGCTGCACTCTTTCCAGAGTCTCGACATCTTTTTTATAGTGTGGTGACCAAAATTGGATGCAGTATTCTAGGTGTGGATGGGGTACCAATCGTTACTTTATATTTGGTTAACATTTAGGATATAATAAAACTTTAATCTGAATGAACTGGAGAAGGTAATTTTGGGTTGTCCTATTAAAGTGTTTTGTTCCAGAATCGGTATTCATAAGGCCACACTTGGAATACAGCATCCAGTTTTGATCACCACGATGTAAAAAAGATGCTGAGACTCTAGAAAGAGTACAGAGAAGAGAAACAAAGATGATCAGGGGACTGGAGGCTAAAACATATAAGGAACGGTTGCTGGAATTGGGTATGTCTAGTTTAATGAACAGAAGGATGAGGGGTGACAGAATAGCAGCCTTCCAATATCTCAGGGGCTGCCACAAAGAAGAGGGAGTCAAGCTATTCTCCAAAGCGCCTGAAGGCAGGACAAGAAGCAACGGATGGAAACTAACCAAGGAGAGAAGCAACCTAAAGAGAAATTTCCTGACAGTTAGAACAATTAACCAGTGGAACAACCTGCCTCCAGAAGCATTGAATGCTCCAACAGTGGAAGTTTTTAAGAAGAGACTGGACAGGCATTTGTCTGAAATGGTATAGGGTTTACTGCCTGAGCAGGGGGTTGGACTAGATGACCTCCAAGTTCCCTTCCAACTCTGTTATTGTTATTGTTATTGTTATTGTTGGTGGTGGTGGTTGTTGTTGGTTGTTGTTGTTGTTGTTGTTGTTGTTGTTATTATTATTATTATTATTATTATTATTATTATTATTATTATTATTATTATATTGTGACAGAATGGCCCCCTCAGAAGGTTCACTGAATGAAATCCATCATCTAGAGGGCACTGCTGCCTAAGGATTAAATAATCTAGATATCCACCCACAGGTTTAGCCACCCCAGTAGCTGCTCGTCCATCATTTACTTTTATTCGTGGTTTTATTTATCCCTTTATTGTTGATTTAATAATAATAATAATAATAATAATAATAATAATAATAATAATAATAATAATAATAATAATAATAATAATAATAATAATAATAATAATAATAATAATAATAATAATAATAATAATAAAGTTGGAAGGGACCTTGGAGGTCATCGAGTCCAACCCCCTGCTCAGGCAGGAAACCCTATACCATTTTGGACAAATGGCTGTCCAGTCTCTTCTTAAAAATTTATTCCTCACTTGAGCTGTGTGTTTCTAAAACGGCTCACTGATGTGTTACATTTTGATACACCTCTTGTACGCTGCTTTTGTGAGCTTTTACGCATTCATGCCGTCTTCTGTTAAATAAACAGTTGGCATGAAAAGCTCCTAGCTGGGCGCAGTTCATGCACTGCTGACCTCCACAGGAGGGTTGAATGCCGAATTGCTAGTCAACTAGTGCAATTTCACAAATCCACGTGAGCAAAAGCAGCTGAAATGTGCAAAGGTTCACAGCTTTTGTTATATAGTAGGATCTCCACCTTTATCTCTGTTTTTTTTACCTCTGACAAATATTATACTTCCTGCAGCCATGAAAGCAAAGCCAAGAATTTTATCCTCCTGTACTTACTGCATGTATATCAGTATTTATGGCATGTATTTATGACGGTTGCAGTGTCCTGGTGTGTGTGTGTCATTTTGTGACCTTCTGACAAGATAAAATAAGATAAGATAACCTTTATTGTCATTTTTTTTTACTGTGGGCACAACGGCACACATCAAAAAAGAAATTTAGTTGCCCGCTCTCAAAGTGAAACAGATACATGACACACCCCTAAACATACTATATATAACATATGTATAGACCCACACCCCTACATATACATAACAAATAAATATTAAATACTGTCCATCTTGAATATATAACGGAAGGAGGAAGCTTGAGAGTTCACAAGGTTAATGCTGTATGGAATGAAACTATGGCTGAATCTGGATGCTCTGCTACGGATACCACGAAGCCCCCTGTTCCCAGAAGGTAGCAAGGAAAACAGGTCGTGAAGAGGGTGTGTGGTGTCCCAGATAATCTTGCGGACCCTGTACAAGCAACGCTTCTGTGCTATGTCCTGGATGGAAGGGAGGGAACTGCCAATGATCTTTTCAGCCGTCCTCACCACTCTCTGCACTGCCTTCCTGTCTGAAGCAGGTATGCTTCCAAACCAGACTGTGATGCTGTATGACAGGATACTCTCGATCGTCCCCCTGTAGAAAGTGGTCAGGACAGGGGAAGGAAGATGTGCTTTTCTCATGCGACACAGAAAAGGCAGGCGCTGCTGTGCCTGCTTCACCAGATTCACTTAACAACCGTGTTACTAACTTAACAACTGCAGTGATTCACTTAACAACTGTGGCAAGAAAGGTCATAAATGGGGCAATATTCACTTAAAACTGTCTTGCTTAGCTACAGAAATGTTGGTCGTAAGCAGTGGTAGGATTCAGCTGGTTCGCACCACTTCGACAGAACCGGTAGCTAATTTTTTGTTGCCCAGGCTCAGAACGGACTTCCGGAAGCGGCATCCACACAGACAACCGGTTGTTCACCTATTTGAATCCCACCACTGCATGTATTTCATGCAACCTCCATATTGCTTTCAATTACCTTCCGCTAGGGTACATGAAAAAAAAATATATGTTTTTCCCTCCACATTCATGCAGGTTATCTCATTCTTGAATAGAACTAGCACCTTCTTGCAAAATACTAGACAAATAACTTTTATTGTCATTTTTTTACAAGGTGTGCACATTGGCACATATCAAAAAATGAAATTTTGTTGCCTGCTCTCAAAAGCGTACACATGCATAACACACATTTAAACATGCTTATATACAGCATATGTATAAACCTACACCTTTACATATAAAGAACATATACATATTAATTAATCACTGTCCATCTTGAATACATAGCAGAAAGAGGAAGCTTGAGAGTTCACAAGGTTAACACTGTATGGAACGAAACTGTGGCTGACTCTGGATGTTCTGCTTCGGATACCACGAAGCCCCCTCCTCCCAGAAGGGAACAAGGAAAACTAACTCCTACCTTTCAAATTATTTCCCATCCAGTAGCCACATGGGTGTAAGACCATCTTACAAACGATGTGAATCATGTAAGTCGCATAATGGCATCGCAACGCCCAGAATATCACTGTGGGTGTTAAATACCTTAGTTACGATACCTGCAGCTAATTCTGCAGCAAGACCAATACTTTTGACAGCAACTGTCAAAGATTACTGAACAGCAAGAAACATGCTTGGAAGGAAACATTTGAAGGGAAACCACAAAGAGCCATTCGTAGAATAATGGAAAGGGACCTTGGAGGTCTTCTAGTCCAACCCCCTGCTCGAACAGGAGAAAAAAGGAGACTGGGCAACCTTTCCTATTTCTGAGGTCCTTGTGGTGTTCTCTTATCTTGGTGGTTTTGCTGGTTTCATTACCAAACTAGGTAACATCATCAGAGCTAGTAATGAAATGTCTGCAAGAAAACCACCAAGCACAGAGAGCACCAAGGACCCCACAGTCCTTTTCCTCTTCCTATTTTTCTTCTTCCTCTTCTTCCTCCTCCCCTTCTCCTTTTCCTCCATTCCACAAACTCCTCTCCCTTCTAGTATTGATGATGTTACCTAGTTGGGTCATGAAACGTCTGCAAGAAAACCACCAAGCACAGAGAGCACCAAGGACCCCACAGTCCTTTTCCTCTTCCTATTTTTCTTCTTCCTCTTCTTCCTCCTCCCCTTCTCCTTTTCCTCTATTCCACAAACTCCTCTCCCTTCTAGTATTGATGATGTTACCTAGTTGGGTCATGAAACGTCTGCAAGAAAACCACCAAGCACAGAGAGCACCAAGGACCCCACAGTCCTTTTCCTCTTCCTATTTTTCTTCTTCCTCTTCTTCCTCCTCCCCTTCTCCTTTTCCTCCATTCCACAAACTCCTCTCCCTTCTAATATTGATGATGTTACCTAGTTGGGTCATGAAACGTCTGCAAGGAAACCACCAAGCTCAGAGAGCACCAAGGACCCCACAGTCCTTTTCCTCTTCCTATTTTTCTTCTTCCTCTTCTTCCTCCTCCCCTTCTCCTTTTCCTCCATTCCACAAACTCCTCTCCCTTGTAATATTGATGATGTTACCTAGTTGGGTCATGAAACGTCTGCAAGGAAACAACCAAGCTCAGAGAGAGCACCAAGGACCCCCCACAGTCCTCTTCCTCATCCTCCTTTTCTCCTTCCCTTCCTCCTCCATTCCACAAGACACACTGTCTCCTAGCACTGATGATGTTAGCCAGTTGGGTCGTGAAACATCTGCAAGAACATAAGCCCAGCTCAGAGAGAGCACCAAGGACCTCACACAGTTCAACACTGAGCTACAAATATTCTCTTCTATCAGCACCGTTTGTACGTGAGACAGTTGTTAAGTATGTTTTGCCTATTTCCTGACCTTTCTTGCCGCAGTTGTTAAGTGAATTATTGCAGTTGTTAAGTGAGAAGTTGTTAAGCAAATCTGGCTTCCCCATTGACTTTGCTGGTCAGAAGGCTGCAAAGGGGATCACGTGATCCCGGGACACTGCAACCGTCATAAGTACATGCCAGTTGCCAATTCTAATCACGTGACCATGGAGGATGCTGCGACAGTCCTAAGTGTGAAAGTCACTTTTTTTTAGTGCTGTTGTCACTTTGAACGGTCACTAAAGGAAGAGTTGTAAGTTGAGGAATACCTGTCTTTTCTTCCCAGAGTGGGGAGTGCTCGATTCAGCCCTTCATTGCTTCTAGTTTACCCAACTCCTAGCCAGTGTTAGGGATCCCTTCCCCACAATCCTGGATGGAGACTAACCAAGGAGAGAAGCAACCTGGAATTAAGGAGAAACTTCCTGACAGTGAGGACAATTAACCAGTGGAACAACCTGCCTCCGGAAGTCGTGGGTCCTCCATCACTGGAGGTTCTTAAGAAGAGACTGGACAGCCACTTGTATGAAATTGTATAAGGTTTGCAATAGTGGTGAATATCTGTAGCTGAGGGAATAGAGTTGGAAGTTTACTGCTGAAGGAGGGAGAGAATCAAGATCATGTGATCACACTTGGTAAGGCCACACTTGGTAAGGCCACACTTGGTAAGGCCACACTTGGTAAGGCCACACTTGGAATACTGCATCCAGTTTTGGTCACCACGATGTAAAAAAGATGTTGAGACTCTAGAAAGAGTGCAGAGAAGAGCAACAAAGATGATCAGGGGACTGGAGGCTAAAACATATAAGGAAAGGTTGCTAGAATTGGGTATGTCTAGTTTAACGAAGAGAAGGACGAGGGGTGACATGATAGCAGTGTTCCAATATCTCAGGGGCTGCCCCAAAGAAGAGGGAGTCAAGCTATTCTCCCAAGCACCCGAAGGCAGGACAAAAAGCAATGGATGGAAACTAATCAAGGAGAGAAGCAACCTAGAACTAAGGAGAAACTTCCTGACAGTTAGAACAATTAATCAGTGGAACAACCTGCCTCCAGGCAGGGCAAGAAGCAGTGGATGGAAGCTTAACTAAGGAGAGAAGCAACCTGGAATTAAGGAGAAATTTTCCTAACAGTGAGAACTATCAGTCAGTGGAACAGTTTGATTAAGACAAGAAAAGCTCCTTGTAAAACAAGGAAGGACTTGCCAATTGTATGTATAACATTAGCATAAGAACCCTTGATGGGAAATTAATCTTGATAGACCTCTCATAGATTCCAAGATTCTATTCTATTCTATTATCATAGATTCATAGGACTAAGGGTGATATGATAGCAGTCTTCCAATATCTCAGGGGCTGCCACAAAGAAGAGGCAGTCAAGCTATTCTCCAAAGCACCAGAGGGCAGGACAAGAAACAACGGATGGAAACTAATCAAGGAGAGAAGCCACCTAGAACTAAGGAGAAATTTCCTGACAGTGAGAACAATTAACCAGTGGAACGACTTGCCTCCAGAAGTCGTGGGTGCTCCATCACTGGAGGTTTTTAAGAAGACATTGGACAACCACTTGTCTGAAATGGCATAGTCTGAAATGGCATAGGGTCTCCTGCTGGAGCAGGGGGTAGGACTAGAAGACCTCCAAGGTCCCTTCCAACTCTGTTTTCATTCCGTTCTGTTCTGTGCTAAGTTAAAATCCACAGGGTCTTACTTTTTGAGAAACTGAGGACCTGGCGAAACTGAGTTACTTGGCGAAATTCAAAGCGGCTACTGTATTCGCTTTTCCAAAAAGCAAATCTACTTAAGACAGATTTTTTTTTTTTTTTAAAGAAGAAGTTATTCTTCAGGTGCGAGATTTGTGGCACACACACACACCCCCCCACAAGGAGACACGCACCGGGTCAGACTTCCACGTGCAATCCCGTGTTATTATTTTCAAGCCCCCCCCCCCCAAGCGCCACGTGGCCTCGAAAAAGCAAAGAAGGCATTTTAGAACAACTCTCTTTTTTTTTTCCTCCTTGCGCACCCAGCAAACCTTCCCTCTTCAATTCTCCAAGCCTGGTCGTCTTTAAAAGAAAAAAAAAACAGACCCGTGCCTTCCCTTCAAAAACCTGGGCAGAAAACTAAGCTCGGCTGTCTGAACACGGCACGATCTCCCCCGGCTTGGAAGAGCGACGCGGAAGAGCCGGGGGTTCCTTCCTTCCTTCGTAGGGGAGAAATCGGACTCGGAAAGCGGCAACACGCCTTAGCAAAGAGTCGCTCTTCGGAAAAGTTGGAGAATTGATTTTTTTAAAGATATACTGCATACTTGAGATAGATAGATAGATAGAGAGAGGGGGGGGGGAGAGATAAATAGGGAGAGAGAGAGAGGAGAGGAGAGACAGAAAAGATAGAGAGCGAGGGAGAGAGAGAGAAGAGAGAGAGAAGGAAGAGGAGAGAGGAGAGAGAGAAGAGAGAGAGAGAGAAGAGAGAGAAGGAAGAGGAGAGAGAGGAGAGAGAGAAGATAGAGAGAGAGAGAAGAGAGAGAGAGAGAAGAGAGAGAAGGAAGAGGAGAGAGAGGAGAGAGAGAAGAGAGAGAGAGAGAGAAGAGAGAGAGAGGAGAGGAGAGAGAAAAGAGAGAGAGAGAGAAGAGAGAGAAGGAAGAGGAGAGAGAGGAGAGAAAGAAGAGAGAGAGAGAGAGAGGAGAGGAGAGAAAGAAGAGAGAGAGAGAGAGAGAAGGAAGAGGAGAGAGAGATGACAGACAGACAGACAGATAGACAGATAGACAGATAGACAGATAGATAGATAGATAGATAGATAGATAGATAGATAGATAGATAGATAGATAGATAGATAGCTAGATAGCTAGATAGCTAGATAGATAGATGATAGATAGATAGATAGATAGATAGATAGATAGATAGATAGATAGATAGATAGATAGAGAGATAGAGATAGAGATAGAGATAGAGATAGAGATAGAGATAGCGATTATGATAAATATCTAGCTAGATAATAGATAGATGATAGGATAGATAGATTAGATAGATAGATAGATAGATAGATAGATAGATAGATAGATAGATAGATAGATAGATAGATAGATAGATAGATAGATAGATAGATAGATAGATAGACAGACAGACCTGCTGAAAGCGGAAGTCCGCGGCAGGTGTAACGAGCGATATTCTTTAAGGAGAAGAAAGAAAGAAAAAGAGGAAAGAGGGTTTCCAGAAGGAATCAGTTCTGGGCTGGGGGGGGCGTTTTTATTCCTCGGGAATGCGGGGTTTAAATGCGACCCCCCACCCCTCTCTCTCTCCAAGGCACGGAAAGGAACCCAGGATGGGACTCACCGCGCCGCTGACGGACTCAGCCCCGGAGCAGTCGCCTCCTTCGCGGGGAGAAGCAGGCAACTCGAAGGTCCCAAGAACCGCGCAATCCCAGCGCTGCCAACCCCTCGCGCTTTCCCGGGGAGAAAGCAATCCGATCTTGGTTAGCGGGCGCTTTCTCAGGTGCCGCCCGGAGAGCTCCTTGCCCGGCGGAGGAACGAGGCGCGGCGAGCGGGCAAGCCGGAGTGGCGGCGACTTGCGGCGAAGCCAGCGAGGGAAGGAGGGAGGGCGGGCTCGGATGACACGCGCGCCGGCCTCTCCGAGCCCTCCCCGGGCCCGCCTTCGCCGCTCCGGCAGCGCCTCCGCCGGAGCCCCCGAGACATTCTGAGCCGAGCCCAGCGAAAGGGAGGGCGGGAGGGCGCGCTCCTAAAGAACCGGGCAGGCCACGCCTCCCGGGAAAGAAGGAAGGAAGGAAGGAAGGAAGGAAGGGAGAAGGAAGGAAGGAAGAGGGAAGGAAGGGTACAGAGGAAGGAACGAGGAAGGAAGAAGGAAGGAGGAGAAGGAAGGAAGAAGGAAGGAATGAAGGAAGGAGGGAAGGAAGGAAAGGAAGGAAGGAAGGAAGGAAGGTTGGAGGGAGGGGAGAGAATGGAGAGATGAAGTCCATGGGGGAGGGAGGAGGAGGATTGATACATGAAGGAAGGACAGGAGGAAGAAGGAGGAAAGGAATGGAAGGAAAATGATAGAAGGACGGTATGAAGGAAGGAAGAAAGGAAGAACGGAAGGAAGGCAGGAAGGAATAATGGCTAGATGGAGAATGAAAGGGGCCCCCCACTGGGGGGGGGGGGATTAGGGGGATGATAGCAGAGGGAAGGAAGGAAGGATGGAGAGATGGAGAGATGGCAATGGGGGATGGAGGGAGGGATTGATAGAAGAGGGAAGGAAGGAAGGAAGGTTGGAGGGATGGAGAGATGGCAATGGGGGATGGAGGGAGGGATTGATAGAAGAGGGAAAGAAGGAAGGAAGGAAGGTTGGAGGGATGGAGAGATGGAGAGATGAAGGCAATGGGGGAGGGAGGAAGGGATTGATAGAAGGACGGAAGGAAGGAAGGAAGGAGCAAAAGAAGGAGGGAGAGAATGGTTGGAGGGAGGGAGGGATGAAGGCAGTGAGGGATAGATGTATGGATGGATTGATAGAAGGACGGAAGGAGAGAAGGAGCGAAAGAAGGAAGGAGAGGAGGGTTAGAGGAGGGAGGGATGAAGGCAGTGAGGAATGGGTGTATGGATTGATAGATGGAGGGAAGGAGAGAAGAATGGTTGGATGGAGGGAGGGAAAGAGAGAAAGAAGGAAGGAGAGGATGGAGGGATGAAGGCAGTGAGGAATGGGTGTACAGATTGATAGGTAGAGGGAAGGAGAGAAGAATGGTTGGATGGAGGGAGGGAGGGAAGGAGAGAAGGAGAGAAAGAAAGAAGGAGAGGATGGTTGGAGGGAGGGAGGGAGGGATGAAGGCAATGAGGAACCCCTTTAGATGTGACTTTATCAATGTCAGCTTGTTTAATTTCAGATAGAGAAGAACAGGTTACAATGACACAGGAGCGAGGAATACACTTTAATGTTACCTACTTTGAGTAATGTTACCTAGTTTGAGTAATGAAACTTCTGCAAGAAAACAACCAAACTCAGAGAGCACTAAGGACCCCTCATTTCAACCCTGAGCTGCAAATATTCTCCTTTATTGGAATGCACTTTGCACACGTTTAGACTCTAGAGCGCTTTTCTCTTTGCTGACCTGAGTTTCTTCTGTGGATGGTTTCATGTTATATGGAGGGGGGCTACGTTCAATTCCCCTGAGATCTGACTCATTTTAATGTCTTACTCTCCGGATTGTGTCGCAAGTCAAAAGCAGAAGTTTCATTACTATCACTTTCACTAAAAGCCACTTACATATAATTACATTTGTGAACTCTACACTGCTGTTAAAGACAAACATTCAAGTCGGGAAGGAGTTCAGTGGAAGAACAAAACTGCAATATATTAAAAATCACCAGGTGTCACTGCATAGTGAAAAGAAGGTATATTATGTGACTACAAGATTTGCTTATCTTAGGAGAACAAATCTCAACACTTTCTTTGGACTAGTAGTAAAATGACTTATTATAAATAAAAATATATAATAACAATAACAATAACAATAAAGTTGGAAGGGACCTTGGAAGTCATCTAGTCCAACCCCCTGCTCAGGCAGGAAACACTATACCATTTCAGACAAATGGCTGTCCAGTCTCTTCTTAAAAACTTCCAGTGTTGGAGCATTCACCGCTTCTGGAGGCAGGTTGTTCCACTGGTTAATTGTTCCAACTGTCAGGAAGTTTCTCCTTAGTTCTAGGTTGCTTCTCTCCTTGATCAGTTTCCATCCGTTGCTTCTTGTCCTGCCTTCCGGCGCTTTGGAGAATAGCTTGACTCCCTCTTCTTTGTGGCAGCCCCTGAGATATTGGAACACTGCTATCATGTCACCCCTAGTATGTTTATTCGTGCTGGGATTCTAGAATTTACAATGTGCCAGGGGAAAAAATTAAGTGTTTAAACAATTCACTAATAAAAATCTCCCTGTTGATAGTTTGTATCCATAAAACATTCAGCAAAGTGACTCATGAATCAATAGACTATAATTTTAAATATGCCTGCATTTTAATTTTTTAAAGTGTATTAAAATTTTATAGGGTAGAATTATTATTAAGGTATTTTATTAGCGATATCTATTTTATCAAATCAGTTAACCAACTTTTGCGGAACTCAGCATTATGTACTATATGTACTTAGTAGCGACTTAATATAAAGTAGCATGGGGGTATGTTGGCTCAGCAGTTAAAGATGCTTGCCAGCCAGAAAGCTAACAATCTGGGTTCAAGATTCAAGTGCCACGCGACAGGGTGAGCTCCCGTTCCTTGCTCCAGTTCCTGCCAACCTAACCGTTTGAAAGCATGCAAATGCGAGTAGATAAATAGGTATCACTTCGGTGGGAAGGTAACAGTGTTCCATATGCCCAGGCCAGGGGTAGGCAACCTTGGCTCTTTTATGACTCGTGGACTTCAACTCCCAGAATTCCTGAGCCAGCAGGGCTCAGCTTGGAAACCTCTCCCTTTTTCCTCAGCATGGCTGCCTCAGGAATTCTGGGAGTCACAGTTTTGTTCCATACAGTATTAACCTTGTGAACTCTCAAGCTTCCTCCTTCCGTTATGTATTCAAGATGGACAGTGATTAATATTTATATGTTACTTATATGTAAGGGTGTAGTTCAGGGATGTCAAACTCACAACATCACGTGATGTGTTGCGACGTATCATGACTTTTTTTTTCCATTGCCGGCAATGGGGTGGGCGCAGTTTCGCTATGATGCATCCGGCCCACGGGCCGGCAGTTTGACACCCCCAGTGTAGGTCTATACATATGTTGTATATAGTATGTTTTAAATGTGTGTTATGTATGTGTACACTTTGAGAGGAGGCAACTAAATTTCATTTTTTTTAACATGTGCCATTGTGCCCACAGGAAAAAAAATGACAATAAAGGTTATCTAATCTAAAAACCATCAAAACAATTAAAAAACGAAAGTTAGAATATTTCGGACGTGTGATGCGACACCCAGAAAAATACAGCATACTCCATTTAATCCTCCAGGGAAAGATTGAAGGCAAACGAGGTCCAGGCAGAAGAAGAACATCATGGCTTCAAAATCTAAGGGACTGGTTTGGACAAAACTCAGCAGCACTTTTTCGTGCGGCTGCTGATAAAAACAGGATCGCCAACATGATCGCCAACATCCGATAACGGATATGGCACAAGAAGAAGAAGAATCTAAAAACCTGATCTTTACCTTTATAAAGTAGCATAATGACTTAACGAGTGGAACACAAGTATTTCAGTTCCCGTTGTCTCATTGTATCACAATGAGCACACCTTTTGTATTTTATTTACTCTCCTTTGGAGAGAAAAAAACCTTTGGCTGCATTTTTGTTTGGGATTGATCATTTTATAATGGTGGAACTGTGTATTGTATACAGTAAAGGCCATTCATTTATTCACTGAAAGTGGGACGACCTGGCAGATAAAGAAGCTGTAACCGACACCATCCGGGGGGAGGGGGGTTGGCTCAAGAAAGTTGACATGCCAGCTGTGACACTCTCCCCTCCCCAACTGTACATGTGTATATGCTGTTATTCCATGTTCAAAAAGAGGCCGTGCTTAAGCCACGGAGTCGCAACCCCCATCCTGGATCAGTCGAAAAAGAGTTAAAGACTTAAATCTCCCATTCCATTGAATGCATGCAGGCTTTTCAACTCCTGTCAATTGCATAATTTCAGCCATTCCTTCTTTCAAAATGGGGATGAGAACAATGACTTTCAATTATCTCACAGTAGCCTCAGCTGGATGTTTAATTGCGATGTTGCATGCTGTGAGCCCAGCCATTCCTTCATTTATTCCTTCAAAAGAGCAGCAGGCGACTAACCAGGCGTGCATCATAACAACAACAAAACAAATAATAATAATAATAATAATAATAATAATAATAATAATAATAATAATAATAATAATAATAATAATAATAATAATAATAATAATAATAATAATAATAATAATAATAATAATAAAGTTGGAAGGGACCTTGGAGGTCATCTAGTCCAACCCCCTGCTCAGGCAGTAAACCCTATACCATTTTAGACAAATGGCTGTCCAGTCTCTTCTTAAAAACTTCCAGTGTTGGAGCATTCACAGCTTCTGGAGGCAGGTTGTTCCACTGGTTAATTGTTCTAACTGTCAGGAAGTTTCTCCTTAGTTCTAGGTTGCTTCTCTCCTTGATTAGTTTCCATCCGTTGCTTCTTGTCCTGCCTTCAGGTGCTTTGGAGAATAGCTTGACTCCCTCTTCTTTCTGGCAGCCCCTGAGATATTGGAAGACCGCTATCATGTCCCCCCTCGTTCTTCTCTTCATTAAACTAGACATACCCAATTCCAGCAACCGTTCCTTATACGTTTTAGCCTCCGGTCTCTTGATCATCTTTGTTGCTCTTCTCTGCACTCTTTCTAGAGTCTCAACATCTTTTTTACATCATGGTGACCAAAACTGGATGCAGTATTCCAGGTGTGGCCTTACCAAGGCATTATAAAGTGGTATTAATACGTGATCTTGATTCTATCCCTCTGTTAATGCAGCCTAGCACTGTGTTGGCTTTTTTGGCAGCTGCAGCACACTGCTGGCTATTCGGTCTTGAGACTGTTGCTTTTCTATAAATGTAGGGATGTTCGACTCTTTGGATGTTCCCAAAAGAAGGTGGAGACATATTTTTCCCAAATTGATAGCCTGCATTTAGAATCTAGATGATACAAGTAGCCCTTGCCTTATAACCACAACTGAGCCCAAGTTTCTGTTGCTAAGCAAGACACTTGCTAAGCGGGTTTTGCCCCATTTTACAACTTTGCTTGCCACAGCGGTTAAGTGAGTCCCTGCAGTTGTTTAGTTAGTAACACGGTTTTTAAGTGAAACAGGCTTCCCCGTTGAAAATTGCTTGTCAGAAAGTCGCAAAAGGGGATGACGTAACCCAGGGATACTGCAAACCTCTTAAATATGAGCCAGTTGCCAGTTGTCCGAATTTTGATCACGGGACCGTAGGGATGCTGAAATGGTCCGAAGTGTGAAAAATGATCATCAGTCACTTGTCATGGTTCCAACAGATGAAACTCTTCAAAAGAACTTCGAGGCATTGTTTACCTTAAAGGATCTTTTATTCGAGTAGCATAATATCGGCACTACATAATCGAAGCCAAAAACTGAATTCCCCTCCCCTGGGCACATAGCATCAAAGCACAATTCCCTCCTCCAATTAACAGTCGTAAATCACATTCCTCAATTAGCTTGAAGCACGGGCTTCCTCTCCAGTTTTCCAGCCCGCCAATTCTTTATCAGCTCTGGGCTCAATACCCTTGATTCTCACGCTAAGTTTAGTGTTGTTATGTCTAGCTAGACTCTCATTCACATCCCCCCTCCCCTCCCAGCATCATCTAACTCTAAAAGCGAAAGGGAAAAAGATGGCTACATTTCCATCTGTTGTCAATGCAAAACATCCGATGTTAGCAGCGTTGACATCACTTTTTTCAGTGCTGTAACTTTTTGATAGCCACATGTTTTCATTTTTTGTTCAGTTTTGGCCATTCTCAACTGAAGAGTGGCCTTTAAGGTCATTCTGCTTGCTAGTCGCCAGAAATTCTGTATGACTAAATTATTATCTTCATATCAAGTAAAGAACTTAGACATACAGATATGTAAAACATGAAACTTCCTATTAATTTACTATGCATTAATAAAACACAGGGTAGTTTTTTTGTTTTTTTGCTGAGCAGAGTGGGGTAAATTTATTTCTACTGTAGTAAAAAAAACCTTCCTAATGATTTATGCTTGCAGCAGCTCGTAGCTTAGGCATTTGTGCATTTTACTTAATAACATACAGTTATATGAATATAAATTGTTCAAGAATTTTTTTAAAAGTGAAAATTGCCCTGCTTTCATATATTTTTTTACATAAATTTCCTTAATGTGGTCTTTCACAAATGCAAATTCCCTGGTGTACATTCTTTTTTTTTAAAAATGTAGCTAAAACTGATTGCACACCGTTTTAAGCAGTGAAGGGTCCTTAGTATCCTCTGCGGTTGGTTATTTTCTTGCAGATGTTTCATTACCCAACTAGATAACATGATCCGTTGTCTAGCATTTGGTAATGAAATGTCTACAAGAAAACCACCAAGCTCAGAGAACACCAAGGACCCTACAGTTCAATTATTCTCTTCTATCCATTAATATTCCATTTCTTTTGTAATGGTTTCTTCCAATGGCCAACAGGTTGACTGAGATGATCTATGAGGCCATTTCCAATCCTTACATCCTACAATTCTATGAATACTAGTTTAATGAAGAGAAGGACGAGGGGTGACATGATAGCAGCGTTCCAATATCTGAGGGGTTGCCACCAAGAAGAGGGAGTCAAGCTAGTCTCCAAAGCGCCTGAAGGCCGGACAAGAAACAGATGGAAATTAACCAAGGAGAGAAGCAACCTAGAACTAAGGAGAAATTTCCCGACAGTTAGAACAATTAATCAGTGGAACAACCTGCCTCCAGAAGCTGTGGAAGTTTCTAAGAAGAGACTGGACAGGCACTTATCTGAAATGGTATAGGGCAGGGATAGGCAACCTTGGCTCTTTTATGACTCATGGACTTCAACTCCCAGAATTCCTGAGCCAGCATGGCTCAGCTTGGAAACCTCTCCCTTTCCCCTCAGCATGGCTGGCTCAGGAATTCTGGGAGTTGAAGTCCACGAGTCATAAAAGAGCCACGGTTGCCTACCCCTGGATAGGGTTTCCTGCCTGAGCAGGGAGTTGGACTAGATAACCTCCAACCTATTATTATTATTATTATTATTATTATTATTATTATTATTATTATTATTATTATTATTATTATTATTATTATTATTATTATTATTATTATTATTATTATTATTATTATTATTATTATTATTATTAACGCTATGTTAAGATATTTAAATTTAGTAGCTGGAACAGTGAAGGGTTGTAAAATGAGCTAGAACACACATTTATAGTTGATTGGTTGGAGAGTTCCACTCCTGCATGAGGCAATCTGCGCCGTGATTGGTTACTGTGGCTATGGAGAGGGAGTTTCCCTTTCCTCTCCGACTTTTTCTTCTGTCTGTCCCGTCTGCTCTGTGATTTACCTCATGATGCTCCCTGTTTGCTGTAGACATAGATGTAAAATATATTTATTTACATAAACATGACAAATTTGTGTCAGCATCTCCGACTTCATTTGGATACCTGCTGTGCAATTCCCTGACATCCTACCCTTCAGAAAAATTCCCATGGGAGAGATTTATAAATATCAAATTGGTATTTAAAGGGCGAGAATCTAGCACCCTTTTCCAATTCGCAATCGCATCGCTTCTTTGAACTTTTCATTTCGTTTAGCTGACTCTGGTGTCATTTGTTTCTTGTTCTCTTTTCTCTTCCTGCCTTTACTTTCCTTTGCAAGAATTATTAACTTCCTTCTTTATTCTGGCAAATTTTGTGGTTTGTGCTGAAAGACAAAAGTAAGACTGTTCCGTGTTATCAGTAAGTCTTGCTGTGGTTTCGTATTCTTCAAACTGATGTGTGGAATTCTGCTCTTCTGGTGAGAATCTCCATTTTTTTTGTCTCCTGGTTCAGTTTCTTTATCATCATCCTTAATGCTTACCAGAAATCCAGGCTGTAAAACTTGATTTGGATCCTGGGAGCTGTGCTGGCAGATAATCTTTGGACCAGAAGCCAATTCTACTGTAAGCGGAGAGCATCCATTTGAATGAATTCCCAACGGCACCGAAGGAAGTATCAATCTGTAATGCCTGATCTCCTTATCATAATGGCTCCTGAGTCATCTCAACCTCCCTCTTTAAAACACAATGATAATAATAAAATAAATGCAAGCTCAGGGCTGCTGTTTTGGCGTCCTGGATTGCTGATTCGGGATGTGCAGTTATGGGAAGGGTTCCCACCGTTCGGTCTGATCAGGAAGTTCAATAAGTGTACAATTTGCTGCTTTTTAAGAAGTCAGAAAATTAGTACCATTTTTTTCCCCCTTCAAACTTCTCAGGGTACAGAGTCAATACAAATAGTCCTCAACTTATGACCACAACTGACCCCCCCAAATTTCTGTTGAGAATTGAGACTTTCGCTAAGTGAGTTTTGCCCCCTTTGATGAACTTTCTTTGCCACAATTGTTAAATGAACCACTGCAGTTGTTGTTAGTGACACGGTTGCTAAGTGAATCTGGCTTCCCCATCGACTTTGCTTGTCAGAAGGTCACAAAAGGCGATCACGTGACCCTGGGACATTGCGACCGTCATAAATATGAGTCAGTTGCCAAGCCTCTGAATTTTGATCACATGACCCTGGGGATGTTGCGACGGTTGTAATGTAGAATATAGAATTCTTTGTTGGCCAAGTGTGATTGGACACACAAGGAGTTTGCCTCGGGTGCATAAGCTCTCAGTGTACACACATACACCAACAGTGTGTGAAAATAATAATAATAATAATAATAATAATAATAATAATAATAATAATAATAATAATAATAATAATAATAATAATAATAATAATAATAATAATAATAATAATAATAATAATAATAATAATAATAATAATAATAACAACAATAACAACAACAACAACAAAACAACAACAACAATGATAATGATAATGATAATGATAATGATGATGGTGATGATGATGATGATGCCTGGCTGGCTGAAGAATTCTGGGAGTTGAAGTCCACAAGTCATAAAAGGGCCACGTTTGAAGACCCCTGGGTTAGATGATCACTTCACAGGTTCTCCAGGGATCCCATACTTAATGGCCCACCTAGGAGAAAGGAGAAAAGATTTAGGAGCAATGACTCGTAATGACTCTCTGCCTACTCATCTAATGGGCCTATCCAGATTAGGTGAGAGTTTTGCCCCCTTTTACTGCTTGCTGCATTTGTTTAAGTCAGGGGTCTTCAGACTTGGCCCTTTTATGACTTGTGGACTTCAACTCCCAGAATTCCTCAGCCAGCGTGACTGGCTGAGGAATTCTGGGAGTTGAAGTCCACAAGTCATAAAAGGGCCAAGTCTGAAGACCCCTGTGCTAGGTGGACAGGAGTTTGAGTGAATGATGGGACCTGTGGCACAGCAGCACTCGGGTGTCAAACCCGGGCTTGCTGATTGTCAGTCCAGCGATCTAACCACATGAGCCACAATGCTCCAATGGAATGCTCCAATGGAAAGAACCGATCAATTCCAGACTCTCGTTCAGTGCAGAATCCAAAGTCAACCATCCCCACTGATGCGGTTGAAGTCTTTGCTACAATATCCCAGCTAGAGGGAGCCAACAATATCCTGGGTGACTGGTTCCGCTGACAAACCGCTCTTACAATTGGGCTGTTTTGTCTACTATTAGGTTGGAATCTCCTTTCCTGAAATTTAAATCTACTCTTCTGGGCCCTTCGTTCTGGAATTAGGAAGAGAAGTATTACGTTTATTTTATGTGATGCTCTTGAAGATATTTCAAGAGTGCTGTTAGAGTCATCTTCTAGTTTTTCGAGGTTAAACATGTGCAGGTCCTTCAATCTCTGGACGAAGAGACTTACTTCCTAGACCTGGACGCTTTGGGTGGTCTCCATTAAGAACTAATCAGATTTAACTCTGCTGCTTACCCTCTCCAAGATCAACACAAATAAACTAGTTGCTGGCTGAAAGGATATTTATGATATGGCAGAGCATACAGATGTTATCTATTTTCTGTCATACTCATACTTTAGCAGAAGAGAAACCATGCATGCTGACTTGAACTCTTGAAGAAAAGGCAGGACAAAAGCATAGAAGGTGAAGAGGAGGAGGAGGAGGAGGAAGAGGAGAAGGAGGAGGAGGAGGAGGAG
>JALGBA010001782.1:0-67943 GCA_023970755.1 Azemiops feae | reverse complement strand
TCTTATTTGTCTCTTGAGAAACCTATATGCGGGTCAAGAAGCAACAGTGAGAACTGGACACGGAACCACTGATTGGTTCAAAATTGGGAAAGGAGTCTGGCAAGGCTGTATTCTGTCACCCTGCCTATTTAACTTATATGCAGAGCACATCATGAGAAAGGCAGGGCTAGATGAATCAAAAGTTGGAATTAAGATTGCCGGGAGAAATATCAACAACCTAAGATATGCAGATGATACCTCTCTAATGGCACAAAGTGAAGAGGAACTAAAGAGCCTCTTGATGCGGGTGAAGAAGGAGACTGCAAAAGTTGGCTTGAAACTCAACATTAAGAAAACCAAAATCATGGCATCCGGCCCTCTCAATTCCTGGCAAATAGATGGGGAAGAAATGGAGGTAGTGACAGATTTTATCTTCCTGGGCTCTAAGATCACCACAGATGGGGACTGCAGCCAAGAAATTAAAAGACGCTTGCTCCTGGGGAGGAAAGCTATGGCAAATTTAGACAGCATACTAAAAAGCAGAGACATCACCCTGCCAACAAAAGTACTTATAGTCAAGGCCATGGTTTTCCCAGTTGCAATGTATGGCTGTGAAAGTTGGACCATAAGAAAGGCTGAACGCAAAAGAATTGACGCCTTTGAACTATGGTGCTGGAGAAGACTCCTGCGAGTCCCTTGGACTGCAAGGCGATCAAACTGGTCAGTCCTAGAGGAGATCAACCCTGACTGCTCCTTAGAAGGCCAAATACTGAAGTTGAAACTCAAGTACTTTGGCCACCTAATGAGAAGGAAGGACTCACTGGAGAAGAGCCTAATGCTGGGAAAGATTGAGGGCAGTAGAAGAAGGGGACGACAGAGAATGAGGTGGCTGAATGGAGTCACTGAAGCAGTAGGCGTGAGCTTAAATGGACTCCAGAAGATGGTAGAGGACAGGAAGGCCTGGAGGAACGTTGTCCATGGGGTCGCGATGGGTCGGACACGACTTTACAACTAACAACAACAACACACTCAAATTTAGTTTAAAGCCCTTCTGATAAAATGAGCCAGTCGTTTCCCAAATATATTATTTACACTTCTTGTGAGGTGCAGTCCTTCCCTTGCCAGGAGCCTTTCATGTTGGTAATGCAGACCACAGTCTCTGAAACCGAAGTTCTCTTGACGACACCAGTTTTTAATCGTTTCTAAAATCCTTTGCCCCCTCATTGGATGTTGGCCTTTTGTTAGAAGTATAGATGAAAACACCACTTGTGTTCCTAATTCTTTAACTTTCTTCCCTGGCTTGTTATTGTTTTCAAATTCATTGTTGTGTTATTGGCCCCCGCATGTAGGAGAAGGAGAAGAAATGTGTAGTAATACTTGGGGTTGATTATTTTAATAAGGTTCTCAGTTGTATTTTTCATTTTTGCTCCAGGGAGACAACATGACTGCCTAGATTGACTGTTCAGTCTGTAGACTATAGTTTCTGTTCCCCTAAGAATTTTCAAGAAAAAGTATCTCTTGAATTACTGGTTAAATATCAGTATGGTATTGGATCACTGCATCTCAAAGCAAATTAAAACAACAATATTTTTAAAACAACAATAATACAGATTAAGTATAATATTTGATTCAATACAGGTAGAAGGGGCAAGAAGAAATAAAACAAACCAATTGTACATAAGATTCATGTATGTATGACCTTCCCAAAAGTTTTTCAGAAGTATTCAAAGGTTGTGTGAATTTCATGGAATGGCCATTGCATAGAGTGATCCAGAGCAAGATGACAATTCTGCCAGATGCTGCAACAGGTCAACTGAAGTCTTAGTAGACATATTTGCAGAACCACCTCTATTTCCTTCACGTTATAGCCTGAATCCAGTTGTAGAAAGACACAATTCAATCCATTGTATCCCTGGTTTATGTTACTATGGCTTAGTATGCTGTGTGATCCCATCCCATATGTTTAGTTTGCCATTTGTTGCACTGACCTGCTTGTTGTGTGAGACCACCCTCTGTCAACTTTAGCACACACAACAGGACTCAATGTGGTCTAAAAGTCATGAAATTGTGTTTTTTTCTGCATCAAACCATAAAGAACGCACCTCTATGTCCATGGAAGTCACAAATCAGGGCAGGCACTGTGAGGAAAACAAATTCTTAGAAGTGTTGGAAAGTGTTAGCAATTTCTGAAGGTCTCTTTCCATTCAGCTTCTTCCCTATTTGAGGAATATCCACTGTTGGAGATGAAATCTACTTCTCAAAAAATGGACTGGGGTCTGCTCGTTATGATCTTTTCAACTGGGTTCTCTTCCCCATTCTTTTGCATGTCAAGCCCCAGTTCCAAACCCCAGAATCCATTGGTGGTTTAGAATGGCATTAGCCTTAATCCTCCAGGAGCTTTTCCTGGTTTGTGCTATGCTTGAGTTAACCATTGAGTCTGAAGATATTCTAATGATAGAAAGAGAAATATACAAATGGTTACTCTTGATTTCAGATTCTGCAAGCTGTGAACCCTGCCCAGAAGACCAATATCCCAACATGGACAAGGACCACTGCATTGCCAAGAAGATCCACTTCCTGTCCTATCAAGTTACCTTGGGATACATTTTAGTTTCTCTAGCTCGTTCTCTCTCTGTGATCACATCTGCAGTGCTGGTGATATTCCATAAACATCGTGACAAACCGATCATCAAGGCCAACAACCGAGATCTCACCTACCTCCTCCTGGTCTCCCTCCTGCTCTGATTCCTCTGCTCCTTCCGCTTCATTGATCATCCCAGGAAGCTCACCTGTCTCTTCTAACAAACTACCTTTGCCATTCTCTTTTCCCTTGCAGTTTTCTGTATCTTGGCAAAAACGGTCATGGTGGTTCTGGCCTTCATGGCCACCAAGCCAGGGAACAGGGCAAGGAAACTCTTAGGAAAACCACTGACCAACTCCATTGTTTTAGCCTGTCCCCTGGTCCAAGCAATTCTTTGTGCCACCTGGCTGGTAACCTCTCCCCCGTTTCCCAACATGGATTTCCATTCCTTGATAGGAGAGGCCATCTTGGAATGTAATGAAGGCTCAACTTCAATATCTTCTCCAATTGGTCTCTAGGGCTGGTCTCTTGGCTTGTATCTTTTTCCCCAAATGCTACATTATCCTACTGAGGCCACATCTGAATTGTAAAGAAAATATAATGAGGCACAAGAATGTCTGATTTGTCCTGGGATTCGGAAATTTTACTTGGATTGGAGCATTTGGGCAGTTGTCCCTGGTAAAGCCCCAATGATCATCTGAGTAATATATATTGATATCAAAGAAATGAATATTTATTAATTAAACAAATTTATGTAGCCACCCAAATCACTCTGGGCACCTGAAAAAATATTTTTTAAAAATTCATCCTATAATAAATCCATGATATAAAAAAATATAACCCACAATTTACAGCAGGAAAGTTTCCCACTTTAATCAGATTAAAATGTGATGGATTGTGTTGGGTGGCTGGGGAGCAGAAGGGGAAGACTTTTATTTTACAAAAGGAAAGGTTGCAAATTTTAAAAAGAGGCAAAGAAATTGTAAATTGCCAATGTCTTCAAGTAGTGCCAAAATTAAATCTGCACTAAAAATAGTATAGTTTATATTAAAACTATTTAAATAGAAAACACTATTTCCGATAACACCTTAATTTACCCTATATACTTTTTGTCCAATTTCACTATATTTTCACATCTTTCTCAATACATTTATTTACTTCTATATTTCTGCTGTCTTAATCCTAGTTGATCACTGTTTGTCATTCTCTAAGGAGCTATCCTCCTTTTTCTATGGAGTTCAATCTGCCTTTTCTGGTCTGTCTTTAATTTCCTTTAGTCTTTTCTGTTTATTTGTTCCTGGAGGGCCTTCTTCACTCTTCTCCTCTTCTGGCTCTCGGCTCCATCTGAGAAAATGGCTGGAAGAACATTTCCTTCCGTCAGGTTCTGAAGGGAGAAAATCAATTACTCCCCCCCCCTACTTTTCTCATTTTCTGCCTTCATTCCTATTGCCTCTTCTCATCAGGGACATCTATCTGTTAGTTTACCTGTTTATCTGACTCCTGGCCTTTGGCTCTTTTTATTCAGCATCTTCCTCATGAGGCTGTTGGTGGAAGAGCTTCCCTGAAACCATCTTGTCTTCCCTCCTTCTTGTCTGTTGCTCAGCACTTCAACTCTTCTCTTTGTTTATTCCTTCTTAATTCTTCTCTTCTTCATCTGAACCTTCACTCCATCTGAGGGAAACTCTCCAGAAGATGTTCCAATACCTCTTTCAGTAATTCCCTGCCAGGTGATTGTAAATAAAACAGCTGTCCCATCTAGCATTATTGCTCACACTTACAAGGCTACAACTGACTTCCATGCTGAGTGCCTCTTAACTCTCAGTCTGAAAGTCAAGTGGTGTGTCCCATCACAATGTACCTATTGAGCAGCAGTAAAAACCCACTATTTTACTTTTCATGGATGTCAGTTGTCCCCAGTGAGCAGGTTTTGTTGGCTTGTATCTGGTCTCTTGGCTTGTATCTGGTCCCCCAAATGTTACATTTCCTGCTGAGGTCCAAGCAGAAACACAGAGAAAACATAACAAGGAACAAGAATCTCTGACTAATGAAGGGATTGGAAACTTTTAGTTTGACTTCGGGGCTTCCTTAGAATTTAAAAACATTTCAGACAAGTGAAGAAAAGAGGGTGGGACTTGTTCACTTCACAGTTCATATTCAACCGATGTGACTGATCACAATATACTTGTTAGCCACCCAGAGTCACCTTGTGTAGGGAGGGTAGCACAAAAACTTAATTAAAAAAGGGTCTGCAAGAGTCACCCACCCACTTTATTTTTCATGAAAGCCACTTGTTCCCAGTGAGGCCGTGTCCCAACGTGATAATTAACACAGATTGATCTTGAACAAATAGATGTGGATTTCCAGCAGGACTTTTGTCCCTTTATTTGTTTTAGTGAAAAATCTTTGAAAAGAAGCATCGTTACATTACAGTTACAGTGGCAAAGACAATTCATAGAGAAATAATAAAGAAATACTAATACTGACAGCGTACTTGTACACATGGGGTCTTAGGGCTTTGCAGAATTCTCTATTAGTTTTTTCATTCAAGTATTTCTCATTGTATATTTTTAATGCAAAACATTAAATGATTCTCTATCCATACCAACACCAAACAACACCAATTCGATTGGAGCAACACTAAAATCATCGGCCACACTACCACCAGCCACGCTCGTGAGTTCATCGAAGCCTGACACTCCACAAGCAATTCCATCAACAAACACATTGACCTACAACCAGCCTATGAACCTGTCAGAACCCAAACCAACCGCACAGCTAACCAGAGACAGCACCGACCCTCAACCAACCCATGCTAGCCCCCTCCCCCCACCAGCAGTTCACCTCCCAATGACGCTGACCTGATGTAACCTCCCCATCACAAGATCCATCACAAGACCCTCACTGATGACTCACACCTGACTCACTACAAGACCTATCGCAAATCCCTCACTCGACACATCCACACCTGAAGCCCTTATAAACAGAAGAACACTGACATCCCCTAAACTCTGCTGAAGATGTTACCTAGCCTGGTAATGAAACATTTGGAAACCAACCCACAAGCTCAGAGAACGAACTTTCACCCTCACATTAAATTGTATAGAGTGTTCTCTTCATTATGACTAGATAAACATGCTTCATTAATAAACCAGACCACGTGAAGTGGATATTAAGGTATCTTCTCCTGTCCCTGCTATTTTTTTATGCTCTCAGTGTGTTATAGGGATGGATCGATGGGTGTTAAATAATGGAATAATTAGAAATTGTTTAATCTTGGGCAGAGAGGAAGGAAGACAATGTTGTGTGACAGTCTTAAAGTCTTAGAGAGGGGAGGGAGGGCAGACCCTGAAGTACCCCACATAGCTAAGACCCCTGGGCTGACCTTTCATCTTCCACTACCCCAGACTGAAACTGTCCTTAAGTGGGACGAGTGCACAGCCAGGTCTCCAATCTCAAAACTTTCTAGGTGGTCCAGCTGCATGGATGCCCTGCTTGATGGCATGAATACCACATGGATGATGAGGAGGAGGAGGATGTATACTGAGCACCTATCATCTCTTAGGGCCACTGCAAATGCAGGATTTGTCTGGTAGGGTGATGATTGGGTGTTATGCTTGTTACTCAAGGAGAGGTAACCCTTCCTGGTGCAAACTACAAAGGGTGGGGACTGGTGTAGAGCAGATTGGTGCACCTGCGGGAAACTCTTGATTCTGTCCTCAGGAAATCCTCCATCAGGCAGAGTGGTTGGCTTTGAAATACTTGTTTAAAATGTTGATGACCCATTCAAGTGACAGGAAGGTTGGGCAGAGTACATCTAAGTCACAAAGAAAAGAAGAAAAGAAGAAAGTGTGTCATTATTAAAAACCATCCAGGTTCCTCGTAGCTGAAACACATCTACATTGGCCGGTTTGGGAAACACGGCTAGGACAAAGGCCATGGTGAGTTCTTCCAGGAAGTCCCAGGGAGCTTCTTAATTTGGAAAGAGTTTGGAGATGGCAGCAAAAACAGTCGATTCCAAAGAGATCTCAGAGATTTAAAAGAGTTTGCCTTGTGTGTGTCCTATATTAAGGGGATTGGACTAAGTGTCCCCCAAGTTCTCTTCCAACTCTAAAGCTGCATCACTCTCCAATCACAGTTGCCCAATTCATAGAATGAGAGACACAATTGTCATTTCAGAAATAGGTTTTACTCTTGCCAAAATGCCACGGACTCCAGAGTTATGGTGATAATGTGGTTATTTCTCTCTCCCTGGATTCATCAAACACTAGTAATTATTACTTCATCTCAGTAGAATTCCAAAGATTAACCCTCCCTAAGCCTAAAGAAGTTTGTGTCCAGTCAAAACATGTTTACTTAGCATGCTCTGGGTAATATGGCTGGGTCCCTTTAGATTGGATCTGAGATGAATGCTTATCTTGAAGACTTCAAACCCCACTTGAGGCCTCTGAAGTCATCAGAGCATCACATTCCCTACATCAGTCTCCACTGACTCGCTCTAGGAAGAAGGCCTCTTTCTCTGGACAATGTGTTGGTTTTTAATGTTGCTATGGACCTTGCCTGCAGCCATCCAGATGGATCTGAGGCCAATCTGCTTCTGTAGGAGACCTTTCCAAGCACAGAAAGACTACTACAGACCTGGAGATCTCATTATTGGTGGAAACCTGCCTCTCTCCATTACTAAAGTCCTACAGCTTCCTTTACACGAGCCTCCTGGGGATTGGGATGCCTATTCTCTGTAAGTGTTTCCTTGATAGTCTTTTTTCTCAGGGCAACCTGGAAAGGGCAGTCTTGAGGAAGGGGCATACTTAAATCCCACCCAGCCTCTGTTGATGTAGAGCCTTCCTCATTAGGACAAATTGATTCTCTTTGATGAATCAATTTCCCTCTAATCCCCTTCTCAAGCCCTCTGAGTCTTCAGTGGGGAAGAACAGCTTGTCACACTGAATAGGGAGTCAACCTTTTTCTCTATGCTCCTGAACGCAAGATACACGTTGCAAAGAAACTAATTTGAACTTGGGGAGAAATAATGCTAGGGTCCTCCATCTTATAGCTGGACTGAATTCATCTTCCCATCTCATTATTCTGATGATTTGTAATACCATCCTTCATGCGTTCGTTACATCCAACGTAGAGAAGGTCTGTCTAACTGGGGGCCATTCACATATATCAGCATAATCATTTCTAGCCAGCAAAAGTCAAACTAGTCAAACATTCAATTTAATCTAATTTATTGGATTTATAAAGCCACCTAATTCAAAAGGACTCTGGGAACATGATAGGGTGCCAGAGTGGGAAAAAGTGCTTGAGAACATAGGCAGAAGATGTCAGCTATTAAGATCTCCACGGCTGCATATAATAAAAAGTGTAGTTTTATCAAGATGATCAGCCACATTTTCTTAACTGGACTGAAAAGTTGATTTTGCAAAAGTCAATACTGACTTGAACTGAGCTCATACTGTAAATTATATATTGCATATCAACTCACAGAAATGTCCTGCAGAGTTAGGGAGAGGAGGCTTTGTCATACACTGTTGACAATAAAAACAGAATCAACTGATTGACAGCAACCCTGTTTTCTGACAGCAGTGAAACTAATCAACTAATTTGTATTGATCTGTTTTACGATCAACTCTTAGAATGTTGGTAATGAAATGGCAGAATCTCTCTAATTTTTGTCCTCTTGCAAGAAAGACCTATTCCCAAGAACTATCAACATGTCCTGAGCTTGGCATTTGCCATCCAGGAGATCAACACAGACCCTCGGCTTCTCCCCAACACCACCCTGGGCTTCCGCATCTACAAAGATAATGAGTATGCAAGCATGGCCCAAGATGTCAGCCTGTCTCTGCTCTCCACCCGGGGAAAATTGTTCCCTAACTATAAGTGTGACACACAGGACAACCTTCTCTCTGCCCTTGGGGGTCTCAACTCCAGAACCTCATACCAGATGGCAACCATATTTGGCAATTTCAAGATTTCTCAGGTATGTGGACACGTAACATGAGGAAAGAGTCAATGCTGTAAGTTCTGCCTTGTGTGGTTACTGCCAACAATTCCCAGAGCCAATTCTGTGACTGGTAGAAAACAACTCATGAAGGTGCAAGCTTGTGGGGATGAGGGTCTAGAATAGGATACCCTATTAATCTAGGATACCCAATTAATTAATCTGAGGTTAGTAACAAAAACTCAACATTAAGAAAACCAAGATCATGGCATCTGGCCCTCTCAATTCCTGGCAAATAGATGGGGAAGAAATGGAGGTAGTGACCGATTTTATTTTCCTGGGTTCCAAGATCACCGCAGATGGGGACTGCAGCCAAGAAATAAAAAGACGCTTGCTCCTGGGGAGGAAAGCTATGGCAAATCTAGACAGCATACTAAAAAGCAGAGACATCACCCTGCCAACAAAAGTGCGTATAGTCAAGGCCATGGTTTTCCCAGTTGCAATGTATGGCTGTGAAAGTTGGACGATAAGAAAGGCTGGTGCTGGAGAAGACTCCTGCGAGTCCCTTGGACTGCAAGGCAATCAAACTGGTCAGTCCTAGAGGAGATCAACCCTGACTGCTCTTTAGAAGGCCAGATCCTGAAGTTGAAACTCAAATACTTTGGCCACCTAATGAGAAGGAAGGACTCACTGGAGAAGAGCCTGATGCTGGGAAAGATTGAGGGCAATAGAAGAAGGGGACGACAGAGAATGAGATGGCTGAATGGAGTCACTGAAGCAGTAGGCATGAGCTTACATGGACTCCAGAAGATGGTAGAGGACAGGAAGGCCTGGAGGAACGTTGCCCATGGGATTGCGATGGGTCGGACACGACTTCGCAACTAACAACAACAACAAGTAAAAAAAATACAGGTACCCTTTTCCTTGTTTAACCTTTTCTTTTTCCTCCATCTCCACCTTCCCTTCAGCTAGGTTACCGTTTCTCTGATCCAGTTTTGAGGGATAAGAGGCGATTCCCCACCTTTTATCAGATCGATCCTCAGTATCACCTAAAGAATGCAGCCATTGTCCGGCTCCTTCTCTATTTCCAATGGAACTGGATTGGGATAGTTGTTCAGAACTCGGAAAACAGTGACCAATTCATACAGATTTTTGATGCCACCCTTGCCCAGAATGACATTTGCATACAATTTGTAAAACAGATCTTGCCCCTAATCTTAATATTTAATGAATTGCTTACCAATCAAATAGATATGCTTTGGACAGTTTTGAACAGTGATGCTCAGGTTGTGATTATCTCGGGGGATTCAAATTCTCTGCAAAGCCTTATAGTATCCCTCTACATTTATGAAGAAGAGAATCATGCTATTTCTGGGAAGGTCTGGATCCTGACCACCCAATGGGAGTTTTCAGCGATTGGCTATCACTACGACTGGGTGAAATTAAAATCCCTCCATGGTGCTTTGTCATTCACGGTCCACACAAACCCAGTGCCGGGGTTCAAGAATTATCTCTGGGCTCTGAATCCACATGAACCCCACGAAGACGTCTTTCTTCTTGAGTGGTGGGAAGTTGTATTTGACTGTGAGATTTTGAAGGCAGGTCTGGCCTCACCTGACGGCCGAAGGGTTTGCACAGGGCAGGAGAACCTGGACACCCTCCCGGTCTCCGTCTTTGATGGAAAGATGACCAGTTTGAGCTACAGCATCTACAATGCTGCCTATTCTGTGGCACATGCATTACATGCTGCATATACTTTGGAATCACAACAGGCATTGAAGAGGGGCAGAAAGAAGCCACACCTTCATCTCTCTGTGAAGCCCTGGCAGGTAACTCTTCAGATCTTCCCTTCTGGTCCAGGAAACAGCTTTACACTCTTTTAAGTTTCATGAATTTTTGCCTGCGATCTCCAATGTCTTGTCTTTTCCCTAATATTTTCCCCCTTATTTAAATCTGATACAAGTCTTGAAATTCTTAATTCCATTTCTATTTTTAGCAATCAAACCTGGAAGAAGGGAAAAAAGAGTCTTATACTGTTTTTCCCTAATTATGCCAGTTGCTGGAGACCTGAGCAATTTATAAATTTGGATCCTAATAGATATCTAGACAATTACATATATTGAAACATATCAAGATATATCTTGAAGAGGGGGTTGGACCTCCAAAGTCCCTTCCAACTCTGTTACTCTTCTGTTATACATTTCTGGATTTTCTTGAGGCTCACATGTATCCTCCATACTTCTGCATGTTTGTACATTGTGTAATGCTAGCCCACAAATATTGAAATCAATTAAGAGCATGCTCCATTTTGAAGTCATCTTTTCATTTGAAAATGTCTCGTCCATGACAGCATAGCCATGATATGTTTTGGAATATTGAATCATAGGGTCGAAGAGTCCTCAGAGGTCTTCTAGTCCAACCCCCTGCTCAAGGAAAACCTTATATCATCCCAGACAAATGGTTGTCCAGTCTATTTTTGAAAACCTCCAATAATTCTGTACTTTCTATTTCTCTTGAACATTTGCAACTGGAATCAAAGAGAGACCCAGAATACACTTGGAAGTGAGTGTGAACTTCACAAGCAGCATTAGTCAAAGACTGTAGCTGTCTGATATTGTAAGGACCTGCCTCCCTTCTCCTACCAAGAAAGCAGAACTCTTGAAACCGGCATCATTTCAAAAGGAACTTTTATTGGCAGGTACAGACAGCAGGAAATCTAGACAGGGTCTGAGGGTTTCCCACCCGAATCAATAGGTTAAAGGAACAATTGAAACCCCACCCCAACTCTCCATCTGGTCGGTTCAAACAGGCCAATCCATAGGTATCAACTCACTGTGGGAAAGAACCAATAAGGAGCCTCTTCTCAAGGTTGTTAGGTCTCCACAGCTTCCTCCATCTGGAGAAAAGGCAGATGGCCTGGAGGCACATTCCATTCATGCCCCGAAGAAGATACATCAAAGAGGATAGAGCCCAGTGAAAGAACCATCCCCCTCACTTGGTACAACAAAGGCCCCACAGCTCCCACTCCCCCCTAGAGAATGGCAAAACCCAAGGAGGTTATGATATGAAAATATAGGGTTCTGACAGATATAAAACTTTCACTAGCTGTAAGGCCCTCAAAGTTCAGGACCCGCTTTGGTCAATAGGATGAAGTGTGTATTAAAGACACTTTTAATTTCTGCTACGTTTGTGGTGAGTACATGCTTAAGCCTCAAAAACAAGACAAGACTGGACTTGTTAAGAAAGCATCAGAACTGAAATAGTCAATGTAAACAAACAATAAATAAACACATTGTACCTTGATTGTACAATTGGTGATCAAGACAAGGGTCAGGGGTTAGGGTTAGGGTAAATAAAAGCCCTTCTGTACCAAAGAAGGACACCAATGTCACTTGCCAGAACTGGAGCAATATGCAATATTGGTGCATCTCATTCATTACTTGCGTTAACAGCTTAGCCAAAAATATTTTGCAGAGAACTCATTTGGAACAAGAGTTTTACTCATTTATATTTCCAAGCACGTTTATTTCGCATATCGCAATTTAAAATCTCTTTATATAAAGTCTCTTCACTTTCTTTTTTTTGTTTTAAAGTTTTATTATTATTATTTTTTAAACAGAGTTCAATAATAATTATTCAACAAAAACGTGTTGTCTGAGTATCTTATTCACTAATACAAATTAAATTCCTGATCCCTAAATCTTTTCTCTAACCATTGATAAAATAGGTCCCAAGTTTGAAAATATTCTGTTTCTTCTTTTTCTTTCAACCTTAAAGTAAGTCTGTCCATTTCTGCGCAGTCTAATATTTTTTTAATTATTTCTTCTTCTGGTGGTATTTCTTCGTTCTTCCAATATTGTGCAAATATAATTCTTGCCGCTGTTATCACATGTAGAATCAAATATGTACTTTGCTTATCAAGTTTTTCTGGCATTATACCTAGTAAAAAAAAAATCATGTTTATAGTCTATGTGTTTCTCTAACATTTTTTCTAACCAAGTATGTATTATTGTCCAATATCTCCTTGCTTTAACACATGTCCACCACATATGATAATAAGTACCTGGTTTGTGTTTACATTTCCAACATTTCTCTGACATGTTTTTAAACATTTTTGCTAATCTTGTTGGTGGCAAATGCCATCTATAAAACATTTTATATAAGTTTTCTTTGTATGAAGCTGACATTGTCAATTTATAGTTTCTTTCCACAAACTTTGCCACTTTTTGCTAAGTCTATATTATATCCAAAATTCTTTGCCCATACTATCATTGTCTCTTTTATTTGTTCATCTTCCATTTTGAAATTTAATAAGAAATTGTACATTTTTTAATTAACTTTTCATCAGAAGTTAATAATGTCTGATCAAACATAGTCTGTTCTTTGTAAAATCCATACTGTTTAATATCTTTATCATACCTGACTTGCATTTGTAAATGTGACCACCATGTTAAATCGATGCCCTGATTTTCCATCTCTTGCTTGGATTTTAAGTTCCCTTCAGAATTTAGAATATCTTTGTATGTCTATATTTTATCAAGACTGACTAGATTTGGATGTACAAATGCTTCCATTGTTGAAAACCATGCTGGAATTTTCAAATAAATTTTAAATTTTATTTTTTTCCCAAGTTAATAGTAATGCATTTCTAATGTAGTGGTTTTGGAAGTATTTATGTATTTTATTTTTTCCATACCATAGAAAAGCATGCCAACCAAGTTGCAGGTCATGTCCCTCCAGATACAGCAATCTTTTATTTCTAAGAGTAATCCATTCTTTTATCCATGTTAACACTGATGCTTGATAATATAAAACCCAATCTGGCAAGCCAAAGCCTCCATTTCCCTTGGCTTCTTTTAACATTTTCAATTTAATTCTAGTTTTCTTTCCTTGCCAGATAAATTTTTGAATTAGAGAGTTTAAATCTTCAAAGAATTTTTTCTCCAGTTTTATAGGTATTGTTTGAAATAAAAATAATATTTTTGGTAAAATATTCATTTTCACCGTAGCAATTCTTTCTAACATCGACAGTTGAAGATTCTTCCATTTTTCCAAATCAAGCTTTATTTGGTTTAACAATTTAATGTAATTATCTTCTTTTATTGTTGAACATCTTGCTGTCAAATATATTCCCAAATATTTGACCTTTTTGACTATTTGCAATTCTATTTTTTCTGATAATTGCTTTTTTTGTTTATCTGTAAAAATTTTAACTATCACTTTAATTTTTTCTCTATTTATCTTTAGTCCTGCTATTTCACCAAATTGTTCTATCTTTTCCAACAGTTTAGGAATTGTCTCTAAAGATTCCTCTAGAATGAATACCAAATCATCTGCAAATGCTTGCAGTTTGTAGGTTTCACCTTTTATTTTCAATCCTTTAATTTCTGGATCTTGCCTAATATTTCTATTTAAAACTTCCAAAGTTAAGATAAATAGCAATGGGGATAATGGACATCCTTGTGCCTTTTCGTATATCAAAATTCTCTGTGTAATCCCCATTTACAATTACTTTTGCTTTTTGTTTCTGATATATTGTCTGAATTGTGTTTATAAAGTTTTGACCAAAGTCCACTGTTTTTAGTTGTTGAATCATAAATTGCCAAGAAACATTATCAAATGCCTTTTGGGCATCTAAAAATACTAGTGCCAGTTGTTTCCCTAGATGAAGTTTATAATATTCCAATATATCTAGTATTACCCTCAAATTATTTTTTTATTTGTCTCTTTGGCAAAAATCCATTTTGATCTGGGTGTATAAATTCAGTCAAAAATCTTTTCAGCCTCTCAGCTATTATTGAAGTGAAGATTTTATAATCCACATCCAGTAATGATATCAGTCTATAGTTTTTGATCTGGGTCAGATCTGAGTCCTCTTTTGGTATCAAAGGAACATTAGCTTCTGTCCATGTATTTGGGAGTTTTGCCTCCAATAGAAGTTCATTACATACATTTTTCAATGGTGAACTTAATATATCTTGTAAACATTTATAAAACTCTGCCAGGAGTCCATCTGGTCCCAGTGTTTTTTCATTTTTTTGTCTTTTTATTGCCTCTGTCAATTCCATCATTGCTATTTTTCATTTAACATAGTCTTAAAGTTTTCTGGAATTTTTGGTAAATTATTTTCTTCCATATATTGAGTCATTTTCTCCCATGGAGTTTCTTCCTTGTTGTACAGTTTCTCATAGTATTCTTTAATTATCTTTTTCATTGCTTCATTTTTAAATTGTAAACAGCCTTTTTCATCTACTAAATTGTTTATCAATTTTTTCTCCTTCTGTTTTTTTAAGTTTATGAGCTAACCATCTTTCTGGTTTGTTTGCATTTTCAAAGAAGTTTTGCTTTGCCCTTTTAATTTGTTGTGCCAATTTTTCTGATTCTATTAAATTTAATTTATGTTTTATTATTTCCATTTGTCTTTTCAATATTTTCTTTTGTGGGTTTGTTTGTAATTCAAGTTCTATTTTTTTTAATTCTTCTCTTAACAACTGACATTGTTGTCTCTTTTCTTTATTTTTTTCGCCATATATGTTATCGCTATGCCTCGAAAATATGCTTTGGCTTTATCCCATACATTTTGTAATGTTGTATCTTTTTTATTTTCTTTGAAGAAAAATTCCATTTCTTTTGTTGCTAAGTCTATAAATTCTTTCTCTTTTAATATAGATTGAGTCAAAGTCCATCTTAATTTTTTCTGCATTCCTTTCCACACCATTTTTAAGGGGTTATGATCTGCCCAAGTACCTAATTCTATTTCAATTTCCTGCATATTAACTCTTAATTCAGGCGTCGTCCATGTCATATCAATTCTAGACCAAGATTTATGAGTATTAGAATAAAATGTGTATTGTGATTTTCCTGGATTCGTTTCTCTCCAGATATCTTGTATACCAATTTATCATATTGAAAAAAGTCTTACGTAATCTTTTTCTTCCTTGTTTCCCTGATTTATTGCTTTTATAATCTAATGTCCCGTCTACTATTGCATTGAAATCCCCAATTAAGCATATATTTTGGTATTCCATTTCTACTATTTTTCTGTGAAGGTTTTGATAGAATTCTTCTTGTTTATTATTTGGTGCATATATTGCTATCAAAAGTATCTGTTTTTGATTTAAAAATATTTCTACCATTAATATTCTCCCTTCTTCATCTGCATAAATCATTTTGGAATCTACTGTCTCTTTAACATATATAACTACTCTTTTTTTTGTTGAGCTGATGTATAATAAAGTTTTCCAAGTTTTGGATTTTCCAAAAATGTATGATGTTGTTTTTGTGTGTGTGTCTCTTGCAAATAAATTATATCAATATTTAATTTCTGTAGTTGTTTGAAACTTCTTTTCCTTTTTGATGGGGAATTCAATCCATTTATATTCACTGAAAAAATTAAATATTCCTTCTCCGTTTTGGTTTACTTATATTTAGGTCTTGTTTATCTCGTAATCTTCTGCTCTCTTACTATTCCCTCATCTTCTTGATTCATCTTCTCTTTTTCCTCTTCCACCTGTGTAATTGTTTCCTCTATTGTTTGTTCTGTCAGTTTCTGGCTTTTTCCATCCTCTTGTTGATATTGTGTTCTTTCTCCCAGAAATGCTCTATATCTTTCATCAAAATCCTCTGCCTTCCACACTGAGTCCAAACGATATCTTGTGTTATTCCAATTGATTAAAATCCCTTCTGGCATCAACCATCTAAAATTTACTCCTTTTGCAATCAGCTTTGTAGTCAAGAAATGATATTGTCTTTGAGTATCCCTTATTCTCTTGGGAATCTGTTTCAACACTACTATTTCTTTTTCTTTATATTGTAATGGATCATCTCTAACTCTTCTTAATATCTCATCCCTCATTGTTTTCTTCATAAATCTTACATGGACTTCTCTGGGCAATTTGTGTTTCCTTGCGTAACTTGAATTCATTCTAAATATTTCATCCACTTTTTGCTGCATCTCTGATCTTTCCATTTCTAGGGCCTCTGCTAATAGATTAATAATCACTTCTGCTATATTTTCCTCTTTATCTTCAGGTATGTTCTGAAATCTCAAATAATGTACCATCTTCTCCATTTCCAGAGCAGCCACTGCCCCTTCTAGATTTTGATTTGCTTGTTCTAATCTTTCATTCTGTCATTAGTGCTTCAATTTTTTCCCCAGTATCTTCTGATTGATCTTCCATCTTCTGAATTCTTTGTACATTTTTAAGGATCATTTGTTGGTGAACTTCAAATTGTGTTTTTATGTCAAGCATTTGTTCATTTAGCTTATCAAGGTTGCTTTTTGTTTCTTGATGATTATTCTGCACCATTTCTTGCATTAGTTGTAAAGTCTCATACATCTTGTTTTTGGAGATTGTTTGCCTTCTCTCATTGTAACATTGCTTCAATAGATCCCTGACTTGCTGGACTAGACGTTCCAGAAAAGGGTGCAGAAGCAGGTTTTTTTGTAATTTTAGTAAAGTTTGTTGCATTCATTGTTCAATCAGGCAGATTTTGTACATCCACAGGGAGAAAAAAAAAGCCAACTGCTTTAGGCTATAATCCAACTTTAAAAAGAGCCAACTGTTTTAGGCTATAATCCAAGTTTAAAAGGGAACCAACTGCTTTAGGTTATATTCCAAGTTTAAAAGGGAGCCAACTGCTTTAGGCTATAATCCAGGTTTAAAAGGGAGCCAACTGCTTTAGGCTAATCCAAGTTTTTTAAAAAAAGCCAACTACTTTAAGCTGTAATCCAGCAAAATAAAAAACACCAACTGCATAAGTCTCATCCAAATATTTCTGTCAGTTCAAAGATATTAGAGAAAAAAAGAAAACAGAAAAAGGAAGAAAAAAACCCTGTTTCAATAGATTCTATAATAGTTATGTCTAAAGTTGAAAGATGTAGTTAAAAAAATATTTGTTTTTTCTTTTGTAGAAACACAGGATGTTCTTTGTTTAGCACAGGTGTTTCAAGGTCATCACTCTTCTGATTTTTTCTGTATTATTGTAGTATCTTTCTTCACTACTAGATGTCCTCATTAGTAGTAGTAAAACTTTTATTTAAAAAATAAATAGTAGTAAAACTTTTATTTAAAATGCTCTTTCACAACAAAGAAAAAAAATCTTCCCTAATCAAAAAATTAGCCAAACAACAGATTATCATTTTTTTCTTTTCAATCAGTCTCAAATCTTTTCTGCATATTTTTTATATTCCTTAAATTCGTTCCCCCATTCCAGATTTCTCACCACTTTTAACTCCCTTCTTCCCAAGTCTTCTTGGGGATTTTTATTTTTAAAAGTTATCCAACTCAGGGAATTATATTTTAAAAGTCTATAGGGAAGAGAAATAAAGAAGAATCTCACCCAGATCAAACACGTTGTTGACAGTCAGCTGTTTGGCGGCACTGCCGTGGCTCTTCACTTCTTCCTGGGCTGTCTGTGGCTTCGGCTGTCTGCGTATTTGCTAGCAGCCTTTCTCCCACCTGTTTGAAGAGTTTCCTCAGTCCATTTGGGCCAACCGCCGTTGGCTCCGAACTCCCAAGGTTTCCCTTCCTCCTCTTTGCCTCTCCAGGGTGACTTTCTGACCTCTTTGGGTCTCCAGACAAAGCGAAATTGGACTAGGAAACTGGAGCTCCAGTTTCTTTCATCCGTGTCACCATGACACCTGGGGTGAACTCTCTCTTCACTTTCATGGACATTTTGTTTGCTTGTTTTGCAATTCCAGGTCCACACCTTCTTGAAAAACGTCCTTTTCAATAACACTGCTGGGGATGAAGTCTCCTTTTCAGAAACTGGGATGAAATATGCAGGATTTGATATCCTCAACTGGGTCGTCTTTGCAAATATGACGATCCTTCGGCAGAAAGTTGGATGGGTTGATCCGGAGGCTCCTTCAGCTGAAGATTTCAGCATCGACCCTGATGCCATTGTGTGGGCTAAGCAGGTGGGGACTAGATGCTTCTTTCAGGGTTAAGGAAAGCTGAGAGGAAGGACCAGGTTGGTGTGGTGTGGTGAAAATTTTATTCAGTGGAAGGAAGAAGAGGGGCTCCAAGCTGAATGTTTGCAATGTCTTCCCTCAATCTCTCCTAACCTCTCTCCTTTCAGACGAAGCCTTTCTCCCGTTGTGTGAAGCACTGCCTTCCAGGACAAGCCAGGAACGTTGCAGAGGGGAAGCATTCTTGTTGCTACGGATGCGTTTCTTGCCCAGAAGGGACCATTTCTAATCAAACAGGCAAGTTGCTCAAGGAGACCCTCAAGCAGGAATGAGGAGGTCTGGCATGGCTGCCTGGGGAGGAATTAGAGAAAATATGAGATAGCAAATCAGTTGAGCTAATCAACATGGAAATTGTTCAGAATTTTTAAGAGTGGTCCATTGAATACATCCTTTTTTAATTTATTAGCTGCAGTTTTAACTTTTATATACTTTTTATATGTTTTAATATTTTATTGAACACTGCCCAAAGTCCCTTGGTGTGGGAGATGGGAATTTCAAAATGTAATAATAAAATAAAACAAATCAATTAATTCATTAAATAATTACTCTCAAGAGTTAATAGCTGCTATTACATCTTCTGAGATTGATTCTTGTAGAGCCTTCTGTATTATGTGTAGCAGAAATAAAGAGATGGAGAGCATGGGACATTTCACTTCTTTCGTTGGGAAAACAATTCCTCTCAAAGAGAATCCTTGGTTCTTTGACTAATGTCAGCTGGCTCTTGTTCTTCCAGATGCGGCTCAGTGCATCCCCTGCCCAGAAGACCAACACCCAAGCAAGAATCACATCCTGTGCATTCCCAAGACCATGAACTTTCTCTCCTATGAGGATACACTCGGCTTCATTTTAGTTTGTCTAGCTCTTTTCTTCTCTTTGATCACAAGTTTTGTGTTGGCAGCCTTCATCAAACACTGCAACACACCGATCGTCAAGGCCAACAACCGCAATCTCACCTACATCCTCCTGGTCTCCCTCCTGCTCTGCTTCCTGTGCTCCTTCCTCTTCATCGGGCAGCCAAGGAACCTCACCTGTCTCCTCAGACAAACCGCTTTCGGCATTGTCTTCTCCATTGCCATTTCATCTGTGCTGGCAAAAACTCTGACTGTGGTTGTGGCCTTCATGGCTACAAAGCCAGGAAACAGGGCAAGAAAACTCCTAGGGAAACAACTGGTCATAGTCTTGGCTTGTCCCCTTGTGCAAACAGTTCTTTGTGCCTCCTGGCTGGCAGTCTCGCCCCCATTTAGTAATTTGGACTTTCATTCTGTGATAGGAGAAATTGTGATGGAATGCAATGAAGGTTCAACCATCATGTTTTATGCTCTTCTGGGCTACATGGGTTTCCTGAGTCTCATCAGCTTCATAGTGGCTTTTCTAGCCAGGAAGCTGCCCGACAGCTTTAATGAAGCCAAGTTCATTACTTTTAGCATGCTGGTCTTCTGCAGCGTTTGGGTCTCCTTTCTCCCCACCTATCTGAGCACCAAAGGGAAGTCCATGGTGGCCGTGGAGATCTTCTCCATCTTGGCCTCTGCGGCTGGTCTGCTGACTTGTATCTTTCTCCCCAAATGCTATGTTATAGTGCTGAGGCCAGATCTGAACAATAGAAGTCACCTCATGGGGAAAGTTAAGTAGGAAAGTAAGAAAAGATGTAGTCATGTTTATATAGATTAATATAGAAGTTTCCACTCCATCTATGTCCAAACACAACAAGCACATAGTAAGTAAAATGTCGCTGAGGTTTTCCTGTTTTTGTTGACTCTATCTGACTCTGTGTAACCTACTTAGAAAGGTCTGCAAGAAGCCTTTTAATTCTATTCACACATACAAATATTTTAACCAGAAAGAACTCTGTTTAACCTTATACCTCCCTCCATTTTATCCCGAAAAACCCAGCCTTTAATTATTGTGCTTTGTAATGTTGCCTTAAATTTTCATTACTTGCAATTTTTCTTGAGCAACTGAGCTGGTATTCTTACCACTTAATGACTTCTACCAATAACAACCACATTTTTTTCCCCATGATCCCAGAATGGACATCCAGACCCACTTTTTCCAGTCTTTATTTTTTAAAGAATAGGAATAGGAATAGGAATAGGAATAGGAATAGGAATAGGAATAGGAATAGGAATAGGAATAGGAATAGAGTAGAGTAGAGTAGAGTAGAGTAGAGTAGAGTAGAGTAGAGTAGAGTAGAGTAGAGTAGAGTAGAGTAGAGTAGAATAGAATAGAATAGAATAGAATAGAATAGAATAGAATAGAATAGAATAGAATAGAATAGAATAGAATAGAATAGAATAGAATAGAATAGAATAGGAGCTGGAAGGGACCCTGTAAGTCTTCTAGTCCAGCCCCCTGCTCAAGTGACTGTCTAGTCCAGGGGTCTGCAACCTTAAACACTCAAAGAGCCACTTGGACCCGTTTCCCAGAGAAAAGAAAACACTGGGAGCCACAAAACGTGCGCGCGCACACGCACGTGCACACAAGGGGTGGGGAGCTTGATTAAAGAGTTTAATTAAAAAGAAATAGAGGCTGCTGTGTATGAGTTCTCTCTCAGTCTCACTCTCTTTCTCTCTCTTTCCTCTCCCTCTCTCTCTCTCTCTTTCTCTCTCTCTTTCCTCTCCCTCTCTCTCTCCCTCTCTCTCCCTCTCTCTCTCTCTTTCTCTCTCTCTTTTTTTTTTCTCTCTCTCCCTCTCTCTTTCTCTCCCTCTCTCTCTTTCTCTCTCTCCCTCTCTCTTTCTCTCTCTCTTTCCTCTCTCTCCCTCTCTCTCTGTCTCTCTCTCTGCAAATGGTAGAGGAGGCTGGGAGCCGCATGCTCAAAGAGCCACTGGACGTCTTAAAAACGTCCAGTGATGGAGTGCCCACGATTTCTGAAGGCAAACTGTTCCACTGGTTAATTGTCTTCACTGTTAGGAAGTTTCTCCTTAATTCTCTTTTATCACTTTCCAACCATTTTTCTTGTCCTGCCCTCTGGTGCTTTGGAGAATAGTTTGATGCCCTCTTCTTTGTGGCAGGCCATCAAATACTGGAATGAAATCAGCCAAACTACACATCAGTTCCATCTGTGACCTCAATCCAAACTAAGGATAGAAAATCACTGGATCCTGACAGGTTGTTTTGAGTTCTCTTTTAAACTGTACCTAATTGGAATGTCCTAGACCCAAAAGATTCACAAAAGCACTGGACCCTAGACAGGAAGATGTTTATAATGTTTGGGGAGATATTTCATTTTGAAATTTGTTTCATTTGTATTTGTGCGTTGAGGGTGGCAAACTGTTGTTGTGATAATACTATCTCACAATACTCATGGTGTCCTGTGATGGTTGTAGTTTGGGCATCGATCTGCCTATGGTGCTCATTGATCATCGCATACAGCATGCGTCTCTGGTATTGCCGGACTGCTGCGTGAGCCTCCCATGTGTTGATTGGTTTCCTCCAGAGTGACTTCAGCGGGATATTGTTACAGATGCAATGGTGGAGGAAGGTTAGCTTCTCGTGATTGTTGATTCTCCATTTGACCAGAGTTTCCCAATGTCTGGCATGTTTAAGCGTTGCTTGCCCATATCTATCTAAAATAGTTTTGAAGATACGAGTCTCAGGTATATTCATATTCAAAAAACTAAAACACAGATCACCGAGACTAAAGAATTTATTTAAAAACTTAGCTTTCGTCAGCGTCTGCTGACATCGTCAGAGTTCTAGCCAGGATTTTATAGTCCCTGTAACGCCAATCGTTTGGCTAACAAGCGTGTTATATAGGTCTTGTCGTATTCGGGTCTTTTCCCGTGTAAGATTGAGAGTATCTTGGTGATGTTTCGACGAGGTCCCACTCGCCATCTTCAGGTTGGTGTCTTCGGCTTTGTGCTTGTGCGAGCAAAGTGTGATCGGAGCTGCCGTCCTTCTATAAATATTGGAGGGGGTGTGTGGCGTGTTGGCTTTGTTGCTGTAAGCGGGTTCATTGGCTGTGTTGTTACATCTTGATTGGAAGATGGAATTGATGTAAGCGGGTTGGTTGGCTGTGTTGTTACATCTTGATTGGAAGATGGAATTGATGTAAGCGGGTTGGTTGGCTGTGTTGTTACATCTTGATTGGAAGATGGAATTGATGTAAGCAAATTAGTCAGTTGTTTGGTAACATCCTCTGTGGCTGAGGTGCTGGCTGTGTGCCCATTGTTCTTTTGTACCTGGGTAATGGGCTGTGTGGTAACATTCTGAGCTCTATTGTAGTGATATCCTGAGTCCTGTGCTGCCACATCATGGGAGGTAGGCTGCGTTGTAACATACTGAGCCTTTGCGATGTAACCTCCTGAGTTCTGTGATGTAATGTCCTGAGTAGACGGCTGTGATGTAACATCACGGGCTTTGGTTTGGCTCCGAGTTTGCGGTCTGGCCATGTGTTCATGGCGTGTGTCAGTTTGCTTTGTGTGGGGTTCGGCGGGGGTGCAGCAGTTGGTGATGCCACCGTGGTGTGGATTCTGGATGATGGTTGCAGACTCAAACCCAAACCCATCCCATAGACGAAATACAACCATCATCTTTTTTGACCACTCGGTAGGTGTCTTCATCACTGAGTAAGGTCTGGATTTTCTGGTTATATTCCAGTCTGTCCATAACTACAGTGGCTCTATCTTTATCGGCCAGCAGGATCACGATTGAGTTGTCCTTACGTAATTCTTGGATAACAGGTGCCCCATTGCATCCTATTGTATCACTCAAAGGCATCCCAACATTTGGGTTGGCAAAGTGGCTGAGCACACAGCTCCAACACCTGGTGTATAACACCTCCACCACTGTAAAATCGGCTGAAGACTTTTTAAAAAGGCTAAAGACACTGATGATAGAGGAAGACGAGGTCATGGTGTCATTCGATGTGATATCACTCTTTACATCTATTCCCCAAAACCTGGCTATATTGGTCATGAGAGAGTTGTTGCAGGATGAGGAACCACAGTTTCCTGGTTTATTGAACTCAGACGATTACATACAGCTTCTTAATTTCTGCCTAAAAACATACTTTACGTTCAGTGGCTCCACGTATGAACAGATCAAGGGCACACCGATGGGATCTCCCATCTCGGAAATAATTGCTGAGGCGGTTTTGCAGAAGTTAGAACTTATGGCAATGAGCGACTACAAGCCCAAATTTTGGGCCAGGTATGTGGCCGTGACAACCTGGGTTTCATGGAAAGGCTTAACTCCATTTACCCTGACATTCAATTCACAGCAGAGGAAGAAGTGAATTACCCTTCCTAGACATACTGATTCATCATGAGCATAATGGCACGCTTACCACCAGCGTTTATCACAAAGCCACGCACACTGACAGAATACTCCACAGTGACAGCAACCATCCCACTGCCCACAAAATTAACTGCACACGCACACTCTTCAACAGAATTAATACACATTGTAGCACAGCAACAGAAAAATCCAAGGAGTATGCATACCTTTACCATACTCCCCTACATCCACGGTATTTCAGAAACAGCGGCACGAATATTATCAGCACACATCATCAGAGTGGTGCACAGACTCAACCAGACCCTTTGCACACGAATAATGCACCCCAAAGAACCCTGTCCACAGGCGAAATGTCAGCAGTGGTCTACCAAATTAACTGCAATGACTGTGCATGCAACTATGTTGGGGAGACCACAAAACCCCTCCAGACAAGGCTCCATGAGCATGAACTGGCCATTAAACGTCAAGAAAAATGATCCCAGGTATGGGCTCACACTACTGAGCACAACCACACTTTCAACTTCACAGAGGCCAGAGTCATTGCTCAGGACACAACCAAGGGCAGCCGCTTGTTAAAAGAGGCTTGGTTATCCAACCAGTATTCCATCAACCGGTACATCGAGTTACTACCAGCTTACGCCATTATGAATCATCACACAGGATGACTGAAAGGATGAACCAATGACCACGTCCCCCCCGCACTCACAAGGGAATAGAGGATCATAACCTCTCATCAACTGATACATCATTACAGCAAGAGACAATGAGGAGGCAGACCGAACCCATGGACAGCAGGAGAGGAAAATTGACCAACGTGGATGGTGATGCCAGCACCAGAGAGCAACGACTGGCTGAGACGACAGCAGTGCAGACAGAAATGTCAGATGAGCAGCAGGATGATTGCAGGCAGCAGGATGAACGCTCCCTGTGGGCAGGGCAAGGGGAGAGAGGCAGAGCACTAAAACTCAAACAGATGTCAACGAGTTTGACGGAAACAGGAACGATTCAATTGATTATGGGAGGGTGGGGGCTGAACAGACCCATAACATGCTCATTAGCTAAACTACTGGCTTCACAGAGACTATAAGAACTTGTTCCCCAATCCTGTCTTACACTCTGATGATGTCAGCAGGCGCTGACGAAAGCTCAGTTTTAATAAATTTTTAGTCTTGGTGATCCGTGTTTCTAGTTTTAAATATATAGACATCTAATGAACAATTCATATGGGGCCCTTGTCAGACAGCTGCAGAATTTTGTATCCCAGTGACCATCTGGAACAATTCAGGCTTTAACTCTAGGTCGATGAATGTAGAGTGTGTAGTAAAATTGTGGAAAGGGGTGGAACAATCATAAGACATCTTAAGCCAGGGGTGTCAAACTTGCAATGTCATGTGACGTGTCACGACATATCGTGACTTTTTTGCCATAGCCGGCAATGGGGTGGGCAGGGTTTCGCTATGATGCATCTGGCCCACGAGCCAGCAGTTTGACACCCCTGTCTTTAACAGATATAGAAACATAGTGAACAATCTGTTATGAGGAATGAACCTCAATGAATAATCAAACTTGGTTAAATGGATGCTAAGAAAGTCGTGGTTGGAGGGAGTTGATGAAAGCTTTTCAAAACAATCTGAAAAAAAGCAAAGAGGACTATTTTGTGAGGAATGGATTTGATGGAGGAAAAGGGTGTGTTAGGCTATTTTTAATTTAGTAGCTGGAACAATAAAGTGTACAATAGGCCAGAACACACACTTGTAGTTGATTAGTTAGAGAGTGCTGACTCGTGCCTGAAGCAATCTGCACTGTGATTAAGTATCTAAAATATTTAATTTATATAAACCATCCCAACATTTTTATATTTCTCATGTCAAAAAACAAAACACAAAGGAAAAAAGAAAGAAAAAATACTATATTACTTGAGGGGCTCATCCCTCTTAAACTGACATTCATTTATATCTAAAATCTTTCTATTTCTTTAACCATATTCAAACAGATGTTTAATTTTTAAATATTCCCTCTGATAGATCCCATCATCTAATATCTTGATTCTCACTTTAGCCTTTTTTTCCCCAAACATCTTTCCTGATCAATATGTTTCTCTGAATCAAAGAATCTTCCCATAGTCTTGTGGATGTTGTTGTAGGTACAAAAGGCAAATCAGGTGAGATGTTTTCATAGGAAGGTTTTGCCCCTTCATATTCAGCTCCATCTCCACTGCTGGGTCAGGTCCCAACAACTGCAGACTTCCTGCCTCCAACTCTTGTCTCTGTCCCTTCTGTTGCTCTCATGCACATCCAGACTTTCCATAGTTCAGTATCATCCCATTTCACAAACTGAAGCTCTACAAAGACCTTCCTGGCCATAGCTACTATCTGCTCCTTGAGCAGCAGCTGAAAGTCCAGGAAGACACCAAATTGCACAGCAGTCCCAAGCATGGCTGTGCAACATCATGCAGGACCAAAGAGGGAAAGTCCTCACTACTGAGAGGACCAATCATCCACAGCTACTTAGTTTTTGCTATGATTCAAACTGAGACTAAGAAATCCAATTGAATTTCATTTTGTTCGATAGTGCCTAATGTTCAGGTCTGTCAAGATCCCTCTATATCTTAAGCCTATCTTCTGGAGTGTTGGCTATTCCTGCCAAATTGGTGTCATCTGCAAATTTGATGAGTTCCCCATCTATCCCCTCATCCAAATCACTGATGAAGATGTTGAACAGAGCCCTCCACTACACACTTCCCTCCGTGTAGATACAGTTCCATTGAGGACCACACGCTGAGTACGGCCGGTCAGCCAGCTACGAATCCATCTGGTGGTGATGCTGTCTAACCCACATTTTCCTATCTTATCAAATAGTAGGTTGTGGTCTACTTTATCAAACGCCATACTGAAGTCAAGTAAATTATATCCACAGCATTCCTCTGGTCCACTAATTTTGTCACCTGGTCAAAGAATGCAATAAGATTTGTCTGGCATGATCTGTTTTTGACAAACCCATGTTGGCTTTTGGTAATGATTTTGTTTACCTCTAGGTGTTTGCTGATTTGTTGCTTGATTATCTTTTCCAAGATATTTCCAGGAATTCAAGTCAGGCTGATAGGTCTGTAGTTTCCTGAATCCATTTTTTTTCCTTTTTTGAAGATGGGAACTACATCAGCTCTTTTCCAGTCCTCCGGTAGATCCCTGGTGCTCCAGGATCTTTGAAAGATATAGTTCAGTGGTTCTGAGATCACATCTGCCAGTTCCTTCAGAACCTTGGGGTGTAGTCCATCTGGTCCTGGTGATTTGAACTTGTCTAGGATGGACAGGTGCTCACTTACCATTTTCTTGCCTATCTTTTTTAAAAAGTTTTATTGGGTGTTTTTTTGGTTTTACATCAAAGTGCTTAAGAATCATCGTGGAGATAAAGTAATCAATCATCCATAAAAGAAAGGGAGAAACATAACCCTACATATATAATTCAAGTTAATTCTTTAAAAGTTCCTCTCTATTTCCCTCAATTGATATAATATAATCAAATTAATACATTTCTAAATAGAATTTAGTCAATCAGAAAAAAATATCAATAATATTTCACCTATATCAGGCCAAATCCTGTTTTCAAGCTTAACTAACTTACAATTACCATGTTCCAATTAAATAAACACATAGTTTACACTTCGGGTATCCAATTTCCCTTATTTCGTAAAATATAAATTGTTTCTAAAATGTACATATTATTCCAACCATTCTATTTATACTTCCCAATTACATTCTATTTCTTATTCTACTCTATTTCAAATATATATTTTATAAATCAATCCATATTACATAAAGTTTAAATACTATCAAAATCATTGTACCTATAAAAAAAAATATTATTCCAAAAAAACACCTTCTTATTTCATTTCACGTCTATATTCTATTTCTTCTTCTATTAACTTCTTGTTTACCACCTTTTCCATATTACATTTCCCAACCATAGTCAAATCAATAATTTTCATCTCAGTAGTATTAACTCAGTCAAAATCTCTAAAAGCCTTTTTAACCCATCAGATAAAATTTTAACTCTCATTTTTAAACCTAATTCTAGCTTTCTTTTTGTGCCAAGCAGGTTTCCATAAAAGAGCCTCTAAATCATCAAATCTTAATATTTGATTGTACATATTTCTCAACAATTCAGTCTGATCATATTTCTCTTCTCTTTTTTCCGATATTGTCTGCACTGTATAGTCAATCTTGTTCAATGTGGTAGTTACTCGTTGATTATCCATGTTGTCACAGTTCTCGATGCCTCGTATTTGCAAATCAATTCCTGTTGCTTTTGGCATTGTAGGTGTTTTATGTTATGGTTCCGAAGGAAGAGGCTTTTAAAAGAAACTAGGCATTGTTTTCCTTTAAGAATCTTTTTAATAGCAAACATAACTTCGGCACATACATGGAAGGATGCCAGAAACTGAATTTCTCTGGCTTGCATCTATCTTTACTTGCTAAACCCCTCCCTTATTTTACAGAAGAGAGAGTCAAGCTATTCTCCAAGGTGCCTGAGGGCAGGACAAGAAGCAACGGATGGAAACTAGTCAAGGAGAGAAGCAACCTGGAACTGAGGAGAAACTTCCTGACAGTTAGAACAATTAACCAGTGGAACAACCTGCCTCCAGAAGTGGTGAATGCTCCAACACTGGAAGTTTTTAAGAAGAGACTGGACAGCCATTTGTCCAAAATGGTGTAGGGTTTCCTGCCTGAGCAGGGGGTTGGACTCGATGACCTCCAAGGTCCCTTCCAACTTTATTATTATTATTATTATTATTATTATTGTTATTGTTATTGTTGTTGTTGTTGTTGTTGTTGTTGTTGTTGTTATTATTATTATTATTATTATTATTATTATTATTATTATTATTATTATTATTATTATTATTATTATTATTATTATTATTATTATTATTATTATTTTGTTAGCGGATTCTGCAGCTCCATTGGCCAGATGAAAAGCAGATGATAAGCCTTGAGATGATACAATTAATTTAAGAAAATTCCTCCAAAACTTTGCTGTGAACTGCACCCCCCTGTCTGAGATTATTCACTTAGGGGCGCCATGCAGTTGGTAGATATGTTTCAGGAACAATTTAGTCAGTCGTTGAGCAGATGGGAGTCCTTTGCAGGCGATGAAATGAGCCTGCTTCGAAAACAGGTCTATTACAGTCCAGATGACAGTATTTCCTCTACTTTCAGGTAGGTCTATGATAAAGTCCATGGCTATTTCTTCCCAAGGTTGGGAAGGGTCTGCCACCGGCTGCAGTAACCCAGGGGTTTTCCCCGGGATTCTTTTCATTGTGGCACATACGGTACAACTCTTTACATAGTTTTCCACATCCCGTTTCAGTCCCGGCCACCAAAATTGCCGGCGGGTGAGATGTAGAGTTTTTAGATATCCAAAGTGTCCAGCCTGTTTCACATCATGGCTGTGTTTGAGAGCATTAAGATGGAGGGATTCGGGCAAATACAGTTTCCCCCCCTTGTAAGCCAAACCATCCCGGCACGTCAAGGAGGTTTGATTATCTTTGAACTATTGATCAGTGAGGAGCTCTCGTTTTATTTTCTTTGCTCCATGGTCATCAGGATTTGGGACCCTGCGAGGTGTGATTTGTGCAGCAGGTTGTGCATTGGAGATAATCGCCTCATTGACTTCTTTACGTTCGCTTTTGTATTGGGGCAATCTCGTTAGCGCATTAGCTAGGAAGTTTTTTCCCCCTGGTATGTACTTTAGAGTAAAGTTGAAGCGGTTAAAGTACTGTGCCCACCATACTTGCTTTGGGGACAATTTGCGGGGAGTTTTCAGTGCCTCTAGGTTTTTATGATCTGTCCATACTTCGAATGGCACCTTGCTCCCCTCCAGGTAGTGTCACCAGTTTAACAGTCCCCATCTAATTGCGAAGGCCTCCTTCTCCCATATTGCCCATCTCCGTTCACTTTCCGTAAATTTTTTGGAGGTGTAGGCACAGGGTTGCAGGACTCCATTCTTGTTCTTTTGAAGCAATACAACTCCAACTGCCACATCACTGGCGTCAGCTTGAATTACAAAGGGCTCCCCTAGGCAGGGGTGCTTTAGGACCGGTTCAGCAGCAAATAGTCTCTTTAAATTCTCAAAAGCTGTTTGACAGTTCATAGTCCATGCTAGTGGTTGGCCCGGTCGCAGCTTCCCTCCTCTTTTGCCTGTTTTGAGTAAATCTGTAAGGGGTAGGGCAATCTTGGCAAAAGAGGGGATGAATTGATGGTAGAGGTTGGCAAAACCTAGAAAGCTCTGGAGCTATTTGCGGGTTTTTGGGGGCTGCCATTCGATTATAGCTTTCACCTTGGCTGGATCCATCTCAATGCCTTCGTTGGAGATTCTGTAGCCGAGGTAATCTAATCGGGTCTGGTGAAATTCACAGTTTGACAATTTGGCATAAAGCTTGGCATTCAATAGTTTCTTTAACACTTCTCTCACCGGCTTTATGTGATCAGTCATATTCATGCTGTATATAAGGATATCGTCGAGGTACACCAGAACCCCTTTGTATAGGTGATCATGTAGAACCTCATTAATCAGCTGCATGAATACGGCTGGGGGCCCCTGTAGTCCAAATGGCATGACCTTGAATTGATAGCTCCCCATGGGGCAGTTGAAGGCAGTCTTCCACTCATCTCCCTCCTTTATTCTCACTCGGTAATATGCCTCTCTCAGGTCTAATTTGGTGAAAACACTCCCCTTAGCCAGATGAGTTAATAAGTCCTGTAGGAGGGGGAGGGGGTATTTGTTTTGCACACTCACAGCGTTGAGACCTTTATATTCTATGCAGAGATGAAGAGACCCATCTTTTTTTCTTTAAATAACATGGGGGCTCCCACGGTTGATTTGGCCCGTTCAATGAACCCCCTCGCTAGGTTCTTATTCACGTATTGCTGCATCTCTTCCATTTTGAGGGGGGTCTCCTTGTTGCCGCTGGTTCCAGACTGCTCTGCAGTTGGGGGTAGGGGACCGGACAGTTTGCTGCTCAATGTCCCTTCTGTCCACACCGGAAACACTTAATTGATGGGCCTGCAGGTGGCCTGGGTCTTTCATCCATCGCAGTAGTCGGAGGGTTTCATGGGGGTGATTGTTGTATGGGTTGCTCTGGTTGCTGCTCGGATTCAGGTGGGGGAGGCTTCTTATAGTGGGCGAGCTGAACGTCTAGCTTCACCGCTGTCTGGTACTACTCGTGCAGTTGATCAGGTACTGCTCGAATAATGCAGGCCTGAGAGAGGTGATTATCTAATCCCTCAATGAAGTGATGGATTAGGGACTGCTCTGGCCACCCCCCTATCCGACCTGCTATCTTGCGAAACTCTCGCACGTACTCCAGGGCAGGCCTGCCAGCTTGTTTTATTTTGTGGATTTGTTCTCTTGCTTTTAGGTCAACGGATGGGTCCTCAAATCTTTATTTCAGACCCAGGAGGAAGAGGTGGGGGTCTTCCAATTCTGGGGCTTGCTCATTATATAAATTGTTCAGCCATTCGGATGCTTCTCCCTCTAGGCTGGACGCAATCACATCGACCATAGCCCCTGGGTCCGGGTAGAGATAGGCCCAGTGATTCAAGTGAGAGCATACTTGGTTGAGGAAAAACATCAGTTTCTCTGGGTCCCCATCGAAGGTTGCTCTGAAAGATGGAGCAATTATAGGCTGTTGGGCCCCCCACTGTGGCTGTTGCTGCTGGCCCCATCCTAGTTGCTGGTTTATGCCTAGGGGTTGCACATTCAGGGGTTGGGGCCAATCTCCTTGCTGTGGTCATTCTCCCACCAACTGCTGATCTCCTGGACCCTCCACCACCCCAAGCTGTTGCAAGGTTTCTATTACCTGTGGCAAGCTCAGAAGTTGGTTACTCTCTGCCTGCTTCGAATGCCACACTCCCCTCTGTTGCAGAGGCCTCAGACTGTGGTTCCCTCTCTCTTCAGGGCTGGAATCCCTGATAGAGGAAGACAGGGTCTGAAAGGCTGCCTGATACGAAATGGAGGGGCTGTAGGCTTCTCTCTGCAGGAGTGAACTTCTGTCTCTCTCCTCTGGGGTTTGAGACATTTCCAGTAACTCACCCAGGCCTTGAGTGGCAGTTTGTCTGTTGTCTGTCCACCGATTTTCATTCGTCTGCCAAAATTCATCTTCCCACAGCATGCTGTCTGTTACCTCCCCCTCTGGGATATTAGCAGCTGCCGGGTTGTTTTCAACAACTCCCGTTTCATGATAGATTGTCCTCCTGAATTCTTGTAATTCTCACTCCAGCCTAGGAGAAAGAGGTGGGGGTAATGCACCTCCAGTTGTTTGAAAAGGTTTAGGTTTCTAGCACGATGTTATGGTTCTGAAGGAAGAGGCTTTTAAAAGAAACTAGGCATTGTTTTCCTTTAAGAATCTTTTTAATAGCAAACATAACTTTGGCACATACATGGAAGGATGCCAGAAACTGAATTTCTCTGGCTTGCATCTATCTTTACTTGCTAAACCCCTCCCTTATTTTACAGTCATAAATTACGTCTTTCAATTAGGCTGGAGGCCAAAGATTCACTTCCGTTCCTCTCCTGCGCTTTCCTCATAAATCTCCTCCCTTTCTATGTCATCTGAATTAACTCTAAAAATACCAGACAGTTCTGCATATCTTGTCAAAGCAATAATATCCTATATTAACAGCGTTGACATTTTAATTGAAATCTGCCTTTGGTCATCGAGGTTCTCAATAACTTGTATATGAGATTGTATGATATCTTCCTCTATGCTGATTTGTTCCTCTTCTATTATTGTTTGAATTGTGGGGTAGTCAGTTGGAATCTGGAAGTCAATTTGAAGTTTTGTAATAAAAGCATTTATTCTAGCATTCACTTGTTCAGTAAATTCGTGAATTCTTCCCAGCATCCATTTACCAATAGATTGTGGATATATTTCCTCCATCTCGTTAAGTTGTACATGTAGTTGCATGCCGGCCTCTTTGGGGTTGATCTGTTCTTCCTCTGTTGTACCTTGGTCTATAAATTGATCAGTCAAAATTTTGGATTCAATTTTTAGTTCTGGAGCATCATCTTTAATGTTCATTCTAAAAATCCTTTGTTCTTTAAGTTCCAAATTTTTTTCTAGTATAAGTCCATAGCCAAGCTGTGAGTAAAACGCCATTTCAGTAATAGAATAATCTTAGTTTTTTGGTGAAGGTTCAGCTTGGAGGATAAATACAACAATAAAAATTCTATAATAGGGATATTATAAAATATAATATCCAAACAAAAATAAAAAAAAGCAAAAAGGCCAAGCAAGACAAGGAGGAAAAAGAAAAAAAACCAAAGTCAATATTATAAAACAAATATCCAATTTGTAATCCAATTTATAGTATCTTCGCAAAGGAAAAAGAATAGTAATAAAAAAGAGGTGCCTTGAAAGTCAATTCTTCATAGAAATGTTTGTAATCCAAGAAAAAGAGAAGGTCCATATATCTGAGATATATAATTTGTACTGTAAAGTCAAGTTAAAATAATGGGCGAGAGAAAAGGAAAAAAACAGAAAGAAAAAAAACCTTCTTTCAGCTGGTTTCAAAGTCAGATAGGAATGTCTGGGCGTACAGCCAAGTGTCTGGGCATAGAGCCAAGTTGTTAAACTGAATAAACACCAGACAAAGGGAAGCGAAAGTTCTCAGCTTAGAATGGATACTTTGTTGCCAAAGCTTCAAGCAGCAAAAGACAGCCCAGAATGAAGAAAAAAAAAGTTTTAAAATAAACAATACAATTAAAATGGCTTTTCTAAACGTAGAAAAATATCTTTGAAGAAATAAGTTCAAATAAAATAGCTTAAACCACGCTTATGTACAGAAGGGGAGAGGAAAAAAAACACTCCACCCCCTCCCTAAAGGCTTCCGCTTAAGCTAAAGACAGGCAGGCAGAGAGAAAAAAAATCCATCTTCACAGGAAATATTTTTTCAGGATCCCCAAAATCCAGCAACTCAAATAGTCAGTAAAAATTAATTATTTTTCTCAGAGCTTGTTTTCCCAAGTATCCAAACGCTGCTCTCTTAAAGTAGGGAAATAATTCCAGAAGCTTTTCACAGGGAGGTAATTAGGGTACAGAGACGGAAGGAAAGGTCTCACCCGGATCTTCCATGGTGGTTATTTTCGCTTAGTTGTTCTTGTGACTTTCGGCTGGAGCAGCTAGATGATCGGCCATATTAATGGCTGATCTTTTCCCTGTCGGCCCAAAGGAGCTGTCTCGGACCGTGGAGGGTGCTGCCGCTCCCTCCGCAGTCAACGAGTGTCCTCCTCAGCGGTGGTCGCCCCTCCAGGGCGACTTTCGACCCTGTCCAGGGTCTACCGGCGGGGGGAAACCGGCCGGCGAAGAGAGAGGACTCTTCGCACGACCGCCTGCACTGCAAACAGGAACCGGAAGTCCTTGCCTATCTTAACTTGTCTTTCTAATCTGTTTTTTACTGTTTTGTACTGTTTTTGATAGGTTGGACTGTTTTTTCCTTTAGAATAGAATAGAGCTGGAAGGGACCTTGGAGGTCTTCTAGTCCATCCCCCTGCTCAAGCAGGAGAAGCTATACCATCTCCGACAAGTGACTGTCTAGCCTCTTCTTAAAAATCTCCACTGATGGAGTGTCCATGATTTCTAGGGGCAAGCTATTCCACTGGTTAATTGTCCTCACTGTCAGGCAGTTTCTCCTTAATTCCAGGTTGCTTCTCTCTTTGTTCAGTTTCCAACCATTGTTTCTTGTCCTGCTCTCTGGTGCTTTGGTGAATAACATGACCCCCTTGTCTTTGTGGCAGCCCCTCAAGTACTGGAATACTGTTACCATGTCTCCCCTGTTTCTTCTTTTCTTTAGACTAGCCAAACCCAAGTCCTGCAGCCGTTCTTCGTATGTTTTAGTCTCTGCTGCTCATGGTTAAGTGATCGCCCACTAGGACTCCAAGGTTCCTCTCACAGTTACTGTTTTTAAGCCATGTCTCACCCAGTTTGTACCTTTGATTTTTCCTCCCTAAATGTAAAACTTTACTTTTCTCCACATTTAAACTCATTTTGTTGGACAGGGCCCATTGTTCAAATTTGTCAAGATCTTTTTGGATCCTGAGTTTGTCTTCTGGGGTGTTGGCTACTCCAGCCAGCTTTTATGTCATCTGCAAATTTGTTGAGTTCCCCTTCAATTCCCTCGTCTAAGTCATTTATGAAGATATTGAAGAGTACTGGGCCTAAGACGGAACCTTGTGGTACCCCACTGCTTACTTCTCTCCATGTGGATGTAGTGCCATTGAGGACTATTCGTTGAGTACGGTTTGCCAGCTAGCTACAGATCCATCTAGATTTACTGAAGTCTAAGTATACTACGTCCACAGTATTTTGCTGGTCTATTAGTTTAGTCACTGTATCAAAGAATGAAATAAAATTGGTTTGGCATGATCTGTTTTTGACAAACCCATGCTGGCTACTGGTTATAACTTTGTTTCTAGTTCTTTGCAGATCTCTTTTTTTATTATCTTTTCCAGGATCTTCGAAGGTATTGATGTTAGACTGTAGTTAGACTGTAGTCTCCTGGGTCAAAAGGGAGGAGAGCTGTGAAGAAAGCAAGTTCTTGGAGAAGTGAGAGCATAGAAGGAAGTTCTGCTATTGGGACCCTGAACTCCTTGCTTCTCAGTACATTTTATCAAAACTGCTACAGCAAAACAACTGATTATGTTTCTTTTTATTAAGGTAATAACTCTTGAGGATAGTAACAGCGGATGTGTGGGAAAGTAACCCGAGGATTGTTATTTATGAATATTTGTGTTTATATCATCTATTCTATTTTTTTATATGTATGATCATCATTTTGCAACATTTTCTAGGTTTGGAACATGTTAAGAGTTGAAATTCCCCTGTCTCACATTTCTACATTTCTTCTGGTCGTAAGCTGCTCCTTTGAGTTCAAGTCTGGCCTCAGGATAATAATGTAGCATTTGGGGATGAAGACGCAACCAAGCAGACCAGCACTGGAGGCCAGAATGGAGAAGATCTGCACAGCCACCATGTATTTCCCTTTGGTGCTCAGGTAGGTGGGCACAAAGGTAACCCAGACACTGCAGAAGACCAGCATGCTGAAGGTGATCAGTTTGGCTTCATTGAAGGCCCCAGGGAGATTCTTGGCCAGGAAAGCCACTATGAAGCAGATGGCAGCCAGGAAACCCATGTAGCTGAGGGTGAAGTAGAACATGACAACAGCCCCTTCGTTGCATTGCAGGATGATCTCTCCAGGCTGGGAGTGGAGGTCAGAGTCAGGGAATGGGGGAGAAATTCCCAACCAGATGGAGCAGATGATAATTTGGACAGCCGAGCAAGAAAGGATAATGGAGTTGGCCAAGCTCTTCCCCAACCATCTCTTCAATCTATTCCCTGGTTTTGTGGCCAGGAAAGCCAACACCACCATGATCGTTTTGGCCAAGAGAGAAGAAATGGCAACTGAGAAGATGATGCTGAAAAATGTTTGTTGGAGAAGGCAGGTGGCTTTCCTTGGTTGACCAATGAAAAGAAAATTAGACAAGAAACATAGCAGGAGGGAGACCAGGAGGATGTAAGAGAGGTCCCGGTTGTTGGCTTTGACAATGGGAGTTTCCCGATATTTAATGAATATGAGTAAAACAAAGCCTGTGGTTAGGGAAAAGAATAGAGCAAATGATACCAGGATGTTGCCCAAATGTTCTTCATAAGACAGGAAGGTTATAAATTTGGGTATACATTGGACTTGATCCCCATTTGGATATTGATCATCCGGACACTTGGTGCACTTTTCTGTATCTGAGGGAAAATATATATATATTTCTTTAATATAGTATCCTTTCACCTTTGAAGAAATACATTCTTGAGATAAGATGCATTTCTTACCATCTTACCATCTCCACAGAAAGATCATAAAAAGAATACCATTTCCTAAAAAAAATATTTCTAATGGTTTATTAAATTGGGGGGAGCCCTAGGACATTAACGATTTTCTATGTAATGTGCAGAATCTTCATAGGAACTACATTATTAAAGGTAAATAATAAATCAGTTAATATTTCTAGATATACTTCCTGAGTCCTTCACATGGCACTTCTTAATATACAGGACTCAGAAGATGCTAATTTATGAAATCTAGCTTGCTGGCAGAGACATTTTACTTAGAACCAAAGCAGCTTCTTAGATGAGAAGTGAAACATTTTCAAACGAAAAGGAAAAGAAAAAGAAAAACCAGTTGCCTTTTGGGGAAAAAGGCACCTTTTGGGACAGCCGTGATCTGGATGATTGGCAATCTCCATAGACAAGGCATTGCAATCATCCTTCCCAGAGATGGACCTAAAACAATTCCTCAAGTTTCAAAGAATTCAGAACTTCCTAGAAAGGTTAAAAACTATAAGGACACCTCCAAATTGAAAACCAGAAGAGAGATTTTCTCTGATAATAGTGAAGCTTGTGCAATCTGTCACATCCTCCCATCTGTTACCAGCCCCTCCTTCAAGGTCTTTTTTGTCATCCCTTAGATAAGAAATCGTGCAGTCGGAAAATACACAAGAAAATGGTTGAACTTCGATCTTTTAACTTTCACTTCCATGAAAATGCTGTGGATGAATCCATTTCCACAAGGCCTGCCTTTTTCTTTGGTGTCACCCACCTTCCTTAATGGAGATGGTCCCCTCTGGACAACGAATGCAGTCATAGCAGCAAACTGGCTCTCCTTCTCGAGCCCGTTTGACAAATCCAGGATGACAATTTTCCACACATTTGGACTAAGGCAGAGACTAAGTAGAAAAGAAAGAATGCCAAAGTAAATATCTCAGAATTAACCATCCATGGAAAATGGAGGTAGATATAAACCTTAATGAAGTAGTCTCTGGGCCTCAGTTAAATAAATATGATGTCCCACTCCCTTGGATTTCATCTATCAAAGAATGGTGGTTTGTGGGGTCCAGGAGAAAAGCCTGTTCTGCTGTTGCCCACAACTTCTAGAATATTCTACCATTGGAGGTGAGGTAGGTCCCCACAATCCTGTCTTTCCAGAAGAAACTTAAAACCTGATTCGGCTGGCTAGCCTGAGGCCTCCGTAGGAGTGTGCTGTTCTTGGGGTGGCTGACAGGGTAGAGAGAAGATCCTCACCCCCATGTTGCCTGTCCTCTTGGTTTTTAGGTACTAAGTTAATTATCTTAATATTGATCATATTGTATTAACTTTTTAACCTTTCTATCATTTTGTAAGCTGTCCAGAGTTGCTGCAACAGTGAGAGATATCTCATTTGCTCCAAATAATTGTAGGAGATACAACTACTGGCAGATTTTTCATTTAGTTCCTTCCTTTTGCTTCTGGCACATTACATTGAAATAAAGGTCTTTTCTACCTGATAAAGTCTGGAGTGATGGAACTGAGAAAAGATTGAAACATTCAGTGACAACCAGTGGCTTTCTCCTATGGCCATATTAATATGGATTCTTCCATTCTTCATAGTGCCATGATTTTCAGAGATGATGATCTATCCATTAAATTGTATAATAAAATTTATTCTACAGGATTTATTAATTTTTATTTTATTAGGTTTTTTTTTAAAAAAATGTTTAAGTAGAATAAAACAGTGGTGAAGAAAGAAACTTCTGCCCAGCAGGATACTAAATTGCAGAGAGGACACAAAAGGGCCATGATCTAGGTCATAAAGTTTAGTCACCCAGTGTCTCATGTTGGATATGGCTGAATCAGCTGAAAACATTTTATAGCATCTGAAGGACACTTTGGCAGTGATGGGATTCAAATATGTGAACAACCGGTTCTCTGTGTGGATGCTGCTTCCGGAAATCCATACTGGGCCTGGGCAACAAAAAATTAGTTACTGGTTCTGCCGAAGTAGTGCGAACCGGCTGAATCCGACCACTGCACTTTGGTCAATAGTACTGAAGCTTCCCAAGCCATCTAACAAAATTATAAGAGTACTACTCCCCACACTCAATTCTCATTGAAAATCATCCATCTTGATGACTAGGCTTAGCCCTCTTGAAAAGGGCTCTAGGGCATTGGAAATCAGAGAAAAGTCTCCAATATTTTCCCCACCTTGTTGAGCAACTTTAGCCTTGACAGAGCCTCTTGATTGATAATTACTCTTTGTCTTTCAAAGCTCCCAAGTTTCAGTTTGATGGGATCCTCCTTGGACAGAATCAACAAGCACGCGAAGTCCAGATCTGCTGTTACATCTCCATTTTGATCGAAGTAGAGTTGAAAGTGGGAAAGATTCCAAAATTCATTCTTCTCAAGAAACGGGTGGAACTGGAATGAATTCATTCCCAGATTTTAAAAGTAGAAATCCTTGGTTTCTTATCCCATGTGGTCTTTTCACATTTGAATCTTTCTTTAATAGTTGTCCAAGTTGCAAATATGCTTGGCTAGGGGAACAAGGATTCTATCTTCAAAAACCACATTTGACTGCCTGAAAAGTTACGTTTCTTTGCCTGTTATTCACCTGTTGCCTGCCTCTTCTTATTTGATTGTTCCCAGGAAATCTATTTTCCCCATCATCCCCCAAGATCATTCTGATATGTGATTACTCTTCTTTAATGAAATGTGGGGACGGTGGTAATAAAATTTGATTTTAGCAAAGTACTAACAAATTACTTCCTTATATTATGATTAGATAGCTACTGATGATTTGAACTCATCTATGGTGGTCAAGTGCTCACTTACCATTCTCTTGCCTATCTTAACTTGTGTTTCTAATTTTTTACAGTACTGTTTTTGATAGGTTGGACTGTTTTTTCCCTTTGTGTAAATACGGATGCAAAAAACGAGTTGAGTAGTTTTGCTTTCTCCCTGTTGCTTGTCACCTTCTTGCCACTTTCACCCACTAATGGACCAATCGTTTCCTGGATGGGAAGGGAAAGGCTAACAACTCATCATACCTTCTATAAACACAACTCTGAGGTCACCCAGCTGGGAATGTCATGCAGCTTTGCACCGCCCAGTCTACAGATGAAGAGACCATTCCCAAAACAATTTATTTGAATATGATTGGACAATGGGGGACCAGCAATGGGAAGGTACAATGGGGGGAAAAGTTAACTGGGAAAGTTTTGGCACATGAACCTCATTTCTGGCTTTGCTATACTATAAACCACTTGGCCTATAGTAAAGTAAAGATTTCACATCAAATGGAGTTGAGGGTATTCTTGCTCAAGGGACCAACTTGGGGCAGGACTGCCATCATGTTTTTGTGATGCAAGATTTATACCAATTCAGAGACACAGCTATTTGGGTCTATTTTAAAATAATAGCAAGCTTCTGGAAAAATATTTATGATTTCCTGAAAGAGAGAGGTACATAAGTAAAATCCAGTAGAAAAATATCTGATTTTCAGAAACTATGAAGAGAAAAAATATATTTCATATAAGAACAAATGGATGCCAGCTACAATAAAGACCTTTCACTAAATTTTCATTTCTACTTTTTCCATATTATTATATATCTCTACTGGCCACAAGTTATAATAAATTAATAGTGGTGGTAGTATTTTAATGATTTGATGATAATTAAATAATTAGGTAATAATGTCATTAACTCATAGGAAGAAGTATGATGGGTATTGAAGTTCATTAGAATATTTATGTAAATTATCTCAAAATAGTAATTGATTCCAGCCCAAATGTGAGTCAGCAGTGTGATTTTCATGGAAAAAAAGACAAGTGAATCCATTATAATCTCAGGAAGTGAATATTCTGGTTTGGGGAAAACCTCAACTCAAGTACCAGATCCCCTTGCAGGCACCGAGCTCGAAAAGACACTGCAAAAAAATCTGGTCAAGTTTATGGAAGAGGAATGAAGCCAAGGATGGGATCAAAGGAGTTTCTTTAGCCATGAAGAAAAACAATGAGAAGAGCCATGTTGGTTTATGGCAACTGAAAATCAGAAGATGCTTCTAGGAGCACCATTTTCAAATAACACAATCTCTTTGTTGGATAAGGGAGGATAATGCACTCTTTCAATAACTAAAAAAATGTTGCACAGAAGATTAAGAGCTATCTGTTTATTGTTATTCCACAGTTCATAGATATGGAAAAATGAATTCAGTCACAAGAGACTGGTTAGGCTAGATGGCCTCAGGGTCTCCATTAAATTTATAAAGGTAAAATTCTACAATCCTAATCACAAACCACATAACTACAGGAATTTATTTAAAACTGCATGCATCCGTTTAAAATTAGCAGTGTTTAATATCAAAATGTATCTACAATGGCATAGCCTCTTTGGAATATTAACCCCCAGTCGATTGGATTGGCCAAAAGTGTTGGACTTTGGTAGCATAATGAGATAGTTCCCCACCTTTTCCATTAGATTTCTTCTCAAACAGAACTGAGATTAATGGAGAGTTATTTCTCCTTTTCTAGCACAAGGAGATTAAAATTGTTCTCCTCCTTCTCCTTTTCTCAAAAGAAATTAAGTTTGACGGATCCCTTTTGGAACCACATACCTGCCATGGCTGCAGCCTTGGAGCTCCCAAACTCTCTTCGCCCTCCTTCCTTCTCCTCCTGCATCTGGAGGAATATGCAGTATTCAAGGCATGCACCAGAGTCTTAACAATACTGTGAACATGGATGCTATTTGAGATCCGTGAACTGTTCCTTCCCTGTTGGGTCTCTAGTGATGCTTTCTGGGTGCATCTTCTCCGGCCTTTGACAGAAATGACACGATTTGAAAAAGAACAGCGAAAATACTGATCTTCATACTGGTCATCTACAAACAAATAGGGTTCAAAGGCATCATCTTTTGGCCTTTGTTTCTCCTGAAAACTAAAGGACCAAATACTGTGGATGTATTTGAGAAGTCTATGTTTTTTCAATCTATATGTTCCCAAATTTGTAGTGATCCAGACTTTCCTTTCAATGAGTCCTGGCAAGCCTTCAAGTGTTGAATGGAAAGGACGGATGCTCTCTAAAATGGAAACATATTCTAAGAAGTGAACAAAGACATTGACTTGTCTCCACTTAGAGATCGTGTCTCCGCGGGACGCCAGATGTCTAGTCACTGAGATTCGTTGTGATATTACAACACAAATTCCATTCCTGACAAGCATAGGAGTGAAAGTCCTCATGAAATCCTCTCCCTTCTCTGTGTCTGAAGCAAAGAGACCAATCAAGGTCCATCTGAAATGGAGAAGCAGAGGGACAATTGCTGGGTCCTGAAACCCTTCTTTGGGGAGCATCCGATGGAAAAAAGGGAACTGACTTTTATCACTCAGAGCCTCTGAAGCAGTTAGATAACTGATCTGAAAAGACAACGAAGAATGCTTATATTGGGGTTCAGATCAAGTCCAAAACATTAGCTTTTGATAAATCCAACTTCATTCTCTTGAACTTATTAGAATAGTTTATTGTTGATTAGTCATTAAGCCTACAAAAACACAGAATATAAAACACAGAACGTTAAGAACACAATATATAAACACAGAATGAAAAAATTAAGAAAACAAGAATGCAAATAAAGAATGAAAATCATACTTCTGCATCACCCTTATAATTTACCACAATCAGACCCAGCTATAAAGATTTCAAGTGAACCGTTTTGCTCCAACAAAGTGCCGTGTTATGTACAATTTTTGAATTCTGATAGCAGAGGAAATAATTTGTTTTAATATAAGGATCCCAGTAGGTCATTTTTGTAATGTGCAGTCCAAGCTATTCAATGCTTCCTTTCTTATATAATTGAGATTGAAATGATGAACGTGTTATGTCTCTCTCTGGAGCTCCAGAAAGACAAGCTCGTGGGGACTTGCTTAAATCTTCCATATTTAACCTCTGTGTCCAGCACACTCGCATGAAAATAAATATTGCCCTGAGATGCGTAGGTACTTTTACATTTAAATACTTGCTTTTTCATTGAATTTTTGTCTGTAAAAAAAGACAGAATTTTGAAAGTCTGTCAGTTTCTGCCTCTTAATTTTATACCAATAATTATACACCCCAATTTTAGACAAAGAACAAGTTGTATAAATTCCCAACTCAACCCTGAGGGTGGAAGAGCTTTTATTGTTTCCCCCCCAAAAAATTCTTCTCAGATGATGTGATTGTCCTCATTTTAGTGATGATATATGTTTTAAACTTCACATCTCAGCTCTATATAAGAGCTTAAGGGTAATCTCGGCATTATATACTTTAATAAATGGGGCTAAGGAAGTTGGGTAGCTATGATTTTTAACAAATTTAAGTAGTAGATTCACTCATGTCCTTGCTCTGAGCTCCTTTGATGTAGAGTGAGCAAAGGTCCAGTCTCCTAGATAAGGAAAGGTGTTACTTGCTCTATTAGCTCAGCACTGAAAGAGCCATCTAGGGACCCAACGAGGCAATACTGGGTGCTCTCTGAGCTTGCTTGTTTTCTTGCAGACGTTTCATGACCCAAACTAGGTAACATCATCAGTGCTAATCATCCTCATCCTCATCCTCATCACTAGCACTGATGATGTTACCTAGTTTGAGTCATGAAACGTCTGCAAGAAAACAAGCAAGCTCAGGGAGCACCAAGGGACCCCTCATGTCAAACCTGAGCTACAAATATTCTCCTTTATTAGAACTCAACTAATAATACCATTCTCAGTGTATAACAAGGTGATAATATATCTACCTAGCGCCTTAGGCATGTGTGCCTGAGGGTCCTTTATTAGTCCTGGTAAGTCATTCAAGTCTAGACTGAATAATAATGGTGCAAATGGTGGCAAACCCTTCATGGGTTTTGATCCTATTTGATACAAGTGCCCAGCAGAATCCACCAAAGAATTGAGGAGGGTGTCATGAGAGGATATGATTGTTTTGATGGTTACCCCCTTCTCAGTATGGATTCCAATCACCAGCCATGACACCCACAATGGCCACAGTGAAAAGCAGCTCCTGAATTCCACAGAGAATATATAAGTAGATATATTGATCACCCACCACTCTGCACTCACTTTACCAGATACATAAACAGACACACAAACCTGTGGGACTTTGTAGGTGCCTACTAAAGTTGATACCTGGATAGAGACGTCCCTTCTAGCTGCATCGAGAAGAGTCAAAAGACTGTCCTTCTTTCCACAGCTGTAGTTGGGAACATTGGCTTCTCCAGTAGAGAGCATGTCCAGCAAGGCATCTGAAGTGGTCAGTGTTCTCAATGAATTGTCGTGAATGTTGTAACCAAGTGTGAGATTGTGCAGGAGCTGTGGATTCTTCTTAGCCATATGAATGGCAAAAATGAATCAGACAATTCTAAACTTATCAGTAGATAAGCTACCAGAAGGTGCCCACCTATAGAAAAATATTCATATTATCAACATCAACAGCAATAACAGAATATTGTTTAATGTATTTACTCTTTGTCACCACAACTCTATTGGATCTTAAGCCAATACTGATCTAAAACTAGAGGTAAAAATTAAACCATTCAATGAGCATTTATAAAATTATGGAAATGGGCTTGACAAAAGAAACTGCAACTGCAACAGTTACTTTAAACAAAAGTCAGTTTTCAACTGATGAACTCAGGATTGGATGGAGAGGAAGAAATAATTCGGAGTTCTTTGGATCTTTGGATCTGAGTCTCTTCCAGGAAATTAGGCAGCTCCTGCAATACAGGAGTAAGTGAAATAAGAAGAGGGGGGGAAAGGAGAGTATTACAACCGCAGATGGAAGGAATGCAACTCCTTCACCCTGAATGACTTACGAGTGAAGCTGACTAGAAGGAGCCTTGTTGAAAGGCAATGTTTTATTTGAACTTAAGGTCGCAGTGGTGACCACACTGATGAGATGGTCTCCTGGCCTGTAATAGCTTGGTGGGTTTTTTCCATCCCGATGCTCCAAATTCATCAGGCACTTCGTTCTAAGCTTTCCAGAGACTGACTGGAACACCGGCAGCATCAGACGCACCAGCAGCAGAATCAGGAGGTCCATAATTCATTGGGCTGAATCAATCCCTTTCTAAAGAAGGACACCAAGAAGATACAGGAGAACTCAAGGCACTCCTTCAAGATGGAAACGCCAGTGGTTGTCCTGATTCAGACAGAGACAAGCCGAGCTTCATCTGGAAAGGAGAGAAAGTACATTCAAGAGCACAGCTTCTGCCTGTCGCAAAACTTGGGCCAAACAGGCTGACCTGAGGCATTTATCCTTTTCTGATGCAAGATCCCTTCCATGCTGCTTCAGTCTTATGTTTGCATCAAGGCAGTGGCTGGAGAATTGACAGAAGAGCTCTCAAAGAACAGGATGGTGATAATTACACTGTGAAGCAACTTCACCTCTGGGAACCTTGAAGTTCTTCCAGGGCTCCATGTGAGGAGAGATAGCTGGAGAAAAGCATGTCAGTGCAAAATCACAGATATACTCCTGGGGACACTATTCTGTAGTGGTTATGGTCCTGGGGGGGGGGTGTTTAAGAGTTTTTATTGGGTTTTTTTCCCATACATTCAGTAATACTTTTTCAACAAGCGTGCTGTCTGAGTTTACATTCGCTAATACATATTTAATTCCTAATCCTTTATTCTTTCCTCTAGCCATCGATAAAATAAGTCCCAAGTTTGATAATATTCCGTTTCTTCTTTTTCTTTTAGTCTCATAGTCAGTCTATCCATCTCTGCGCATTCTAGTATTTTTTAAATTATTTCTTCATCTGATGGTATTCATTTTTCCAGTATTGCGCAAATATAATTCTTGCCGCTGTTGTGACATGCAAAATCAAATATAAGCTTTGTTTGTTAGTCTTTTCTGGCATTATACCTAATAAAAAAAAGTTCAGGTTTAAAATCTACATGTTCTCCCAACATCTTTTCTAGCCAGGTATGTATCTTTTTCCAATAACTCTTTACTTTGGCACATGTCCACCAAACATGATAATATGTGGCTTACTATTATTATTATTGTTGTTGTTGTTGTTGTTGTTGTTGTTGTTGTTATTATTATTATTATTATTATTATTATTATTATTATTATTATTATTATATAAGTTTTCTTTATAAGAAGTTGACATTGCCAATTTGTAATTTCTTTCCCATAAATTTTGCCATTTTTCTAATTCTATATTATATCCAAAAATTTTTGCCATCTTATCATTGTTTCTTTAACTTGTTCACTTTCCATTTTCAAAGTTCATAGAAAATTATACATTTTCTTAATTAGTTTCTCATCAGAAATTAACAATGTCTTATCAAACACAGTTTGTTCCTTGTAAAATCCATAGTTTAACATCTTTATCATATCTAGCTTGCATTTGTAAATGTGCCTACCATGATAGATTGATACCCTGATTTTCCATTTCTTGTTTAGATTTTAAATTCCCTTCAGAGTTTAGAATATCTCTATATGTCCAGATTTTTTCAAAGTTCACTAAATTTGGGTGTACAAATGCTTCCATTGTTGACAACCACCCTGGAATTTTCAAATATATTTTACATTTTATTTTTTCCCATGTTGTTAATAATGCTTTTCTTATATAATGATTTTGGAAATATTTATGAACTTTATTTTTCCCATACCATAATAAAGCATGCCACCCCAATTGTAAATCATGCCCCTCCAGATATAACAGCCTTCTATTTCTAAGAGTTACCCATTCTTTTACCCATGTTAATACAGATGCTTGATAATATGAAACCCACTCCGGTTGACCAAATCCTCCATTTTCCTTGGCATCTTGTAACATTTTCACCTTAATTTTAGCTTTCTTTCCTTGCCAAATAAATTTCAAAACTAATGAATTTAAGTCTTCAAAAAAAAATTCTCAAGTTTTATACGTATTGTTTGAAACAAGAATAAGATTTTCGGTAGTATGTTCATTTTCACTGTAGCAATTCTTCCTAGCATTGACAATTGCAAGTTTTTCCATTTTTCCATATCCAGTTTTATTGGATTCAATTGTTGTTGTTAGTTGCGAAGTAGTGTCCAACCCATCGCGACCCCATGGACAATGTTCCTCCAGGCCTTCCTGTCCTCTACCATCTTCTGGAGTCCATTTAAGCTCATGCCTACTGCTTCAGTGACTCCATCCAGCCACCTCATTCTCTGTCGTCCCCTTCTTCTATTGCCCTCAATTTTTCCCAGCATTAGGCTCTTCTCCAGTGAGTCATTCCTTCTCATTAGGTGGCCAAAGTACTTGAGTTTCAACTTCAGGATCTGGCCTTCTAAAGAGCAGTCAGGGTTGATCTCCTCTAGGACTGACCGGTTTGATTGCCTTGCAGTCCAAGGGACTCGCAGGAGTCTTCTCCAGCATCAGCCTTTCTTATGGTCCAACTTTCACAGCCATACATTGCAACTGGGAAAACCATGGCCTTGACTATACGTACTTTTGTTGGCAGGGTGATGTCTCTGCTTTTTAGTATGCTGTCTAAATTTGCCATAGCTTTCCTCCCCAGGAGCAAGCGTCTTTTAATTTCTTGGCTGCACTCCCCGTCTGAGGTGATCTTGGAGCCCAGGAAAATAAAATCCATGAAGGAGTTGAGTTACTTATAAAGTAATAAAGAATGGATAAAAATGTAATAACTACATAAAAGAAATGAAGAGATTGCATGTAAAAACCTATTGGGGAAAACCTATTCTGGGTTGTTCAACTTCAAAAATAGCTAATTCCATCTCTGTTTCATCTCTGGATACAGAAAAACATTTATTAGGGGTCCTTGGTGCTCTCTGAGCTTGCTTGTTTTCTCACAGACATTTCATTACCCAATCTAGGTAACATCATCAGTTCTAGATGATGCTAGATGGTGATGATGATCAGTACTGATGATGTTACCTAGTTTGGGTAATGAAACATCTGCAAGAAAACAAGCAAGCTCAGAGAGCACCAAAGACTCCTCATTTCAACCCTGAGCTACAAATATTACCCTTTATTGGTAAAACATTTATTTCGCATATCGCAACTTAAAATCTCTTTACATAAAGTCTCTTCACTTTCATGAACATTTTGTTTATTTACTTGCTTTTTTGCAATTCCAGATGCACGCCTTCTTGAAAAACGTCCTTTTCAATAACACCGTTGGGGATGAAGTCTCCTTTTCAGAAACTGGGATGAAATATGCAGGATTTGATATCCTCAACTGGGTCATCTTTGCAAATATGACAATCCGTCGGCAGAAAGTTGGATGGGTTGATCCGGAGGCTCCCTCAGCTGAAGGTTTCAGCATCGACCCTGATGCCATTGTGTGGGCTAAGCAGGTGGGGACTAGATGCTTCTTTCAGGGTTAAGGAAAGCTGAGAGGAAAGATCAGGTTGGTGTGGTGAAAATTCTATTCAGTGGAAGGAAGAAGAGAGGCTCCTTTTACGCAGACCCCGAAGCCAAGCTGAATGTTTGCAATGTCTTCCCCTCAACCTCTCCTAACCTCTCTCCTTTCAGAAAAAGCCTTTCTCCCGTTGTGTGAAGCACTGCCTTCCAGGACAAGCCAGGAAAGTTGCAGAGGGGAAGCGTTCTTGTTGCTATGGATGCATTTCTTGCCCAGAAGGGACCATTTCTAATCAAACAGGCAAGTTGCTCAATGAGACCCTCAAGCAGGAATGAGGAGGTCTGGCATGGCTGTCTGGGGAGGAATTAGAGAAAATATGAGGTAGCAAATCAGTTGAACTAATCAACATGGAAATTGTTCAGAACTTTTAAGAGTGGTCCATTGAATGCATCCTTTTTTAATTTATTAGTAACAGTTTTAACTTTTAAATACTTTTTATATGTTTTAATATTTTATTGAACACTGCTCAAAGTCCCTTGGTGTGGGAGATGGGAATTTCAAAATGTAATAATAAAATAAAACAAATCAATTAATTCATTAAATAATTATTCTCAAGTTAATAGCTGCTATTACATCTTCCGAGATTGATTCTTCTAGAGCCTTCTTATTATGTGTAGCAGAAATAAAGAAATGGGGAGCATGGGACATTTCACTTCTTTCGCTGGGAAAACAATTCCTCTCAAAGAGAATCCCTGGTTCTTTGACTAATGTCAGCTGGCTCCTGTTCTCCCAGATGTGGCTCGGTGCATCCCCTGCCCAGAAGACCAACACCCAAGCGAGAACCACATCCTGTGCATTCCCAAGACCATGAACTTTCTCTCCTATGCGGATACACTCGGCTTCATTTTAGTTTGTCTAGCTCTTTTCTTCTCTTTGATCACAAGCCTTGTGTTGGCAGCCTTCATCAAACACTGCAACACACCGATCGTCAAGGCCAACAACCGCAATCTCACCTACATCCTCCTGGTCTCCCTCCTGCTCTGCTTCCTGTGCTCCTTCCTCTTCATTGGGCAAGCAAGGAACCTCACCTGTCTCCTCAGACAAACCACTTTCGGCATCGTCTTCTCCATTGCCATTTCATCTGTGCCGGCAAAAACTCTGACTGTGGTTGTGGCCTTCACGGCTACAAAGCCAGGAAACAGGGCAAGAAAACTTTTAGGGAAACAACTGGTCATAGTCTTGGCTTGTCCCCTCATCCAAACAGCTCTTTGTGCTTCCTGGCTTGCAATCTCGCTCCCATTTAGTAATTTGGACTTTCATTCTGTGATAGGAGAAATTGTGATGGAATGCAATAAAGGTTCAACCTCATGTTTTATGCTCTTCTGGGCTACATGGGTTTCCTGAGTCTCATCAGCTTCATAGTGGCTTTTCTAGCCAGGAAGCTGCCCGACAGCTTTAATGAAGCCATTACTTTTAGCATGCTGGTCTTTTGCAGTGTTTGGGTCTCCTTTCTCTGCACCTATCTGAGCACCAAAGGGAAGTCCATGGTGGCCGTGGAGATCTTCTCCATCTTGTCCTCTGCGGCTGGTCTGTTGAGTTGTATCTTTCTCCCCAGATGCTATGTTATAGTGCTAAGGCCAGATCTGAACAATAGAAGTCACCTCATGGGGAAAGTTAAGTAGGAAAGTAAGAAAAGATGTAGTCGTGTTTATATAGATTAATATAGACATTTCCACTCCATCTATGTCCAAGCTAAAATGACATTGAGGTTTTCTTGTTTTTGCTGACTCATTTTGCTGACTTAGACTCATAGTTAGAGTCTGACTTAACTATGTGACCTCCTTAGAAGGGTCTGAAAGAAGGATTTCAATCTTATTCAAACATTGTTGTTGTTAGTTGCGAAATCATGTCCGACCCATCGCGACCCCATGGACAACGTTCCTCCAGGCCTTCCTGTCCTCTACCATCTTCTGGAGTCCATTTAAGCTCATGCCTACTGCTTCAGTGACTCCATCCAGCCACCTCATTCTCTGTCATCCCCTTCTTCTATTGCCCTCAATCTTTCCCAGCATTAGGCTCTTCGCCAGTGAGTTCTTCCTTCTCATTAGGTGGCCAAAGTACTTGAGTTTCAACTTCAGGATCTGGCCTTCTAAAGAGCAGTCAGGGTTGATCTCCTCTAGGACTGACCGGTTTGATCGCCTTGCAGTCCAGGGGACTCGCAGGAGTCTTCTCCAGCACCATAGTTCAAAGGACTCCATTCTTTGGCGCTCAGCCTTTCTTATGGTCCAACTTTCACAGCCATACATTGCAACTGGGAAAACCATGGGTTTGACTATACATACTTTTGTTGACAGGGTGACAGGATATCTCTGCTTTTTAGTATGCTGTCTAGATTTGCCATAGCTTTCCTCCCCAGGAGCAAGCGTCTTTTAATTTCTTGGCTGCAGTCCCCGTCTGAGGTGATCTTGGAGCCCAGGAAAATAAAATCTGTCACTACCTCCATTTCTTCCCCATCTATTTGCCAGGAATTGAGAGGGCCGGATGCCATGATCTTGGTTTTCTTAATGTTGAGTTTCAAGCCAACTTTTGCACTCTCCTTCTTCACCCGCATCAAGAGGCTCTTTATTTCCTCTTCACTTTCTGCCATTAGAGTGGTATCATCTGCATATCTTAGGTTGTTGATATTTCTCCTGGCAATCTTAATTCCAACTTTTGATTCATCTAGCCTTGCCTTTCTCATGATGTGCTCTGCATATGTTAAATAGGGAGGGCGACAGAATACAGCCTTGCCGGACTCCTTTCCCAATTTTGTACCACTCAGTGGTTCCGTATCCAGTTCTCACTGTTGCTTCTTGACCCGCATATAGGTTTCTCAAGAGACAAATAAGATGGTCTGGTACCCCCATCTCTTTAAGAACTTGCCGCAATTTGTTGTGATCCACGCAATCAAAGGCTTTAGCATAGTCAATGAAGCTGAGGTAGATGTTTTTCTGGAACTCCCTAGCTTTCTCCATGATCCAGCGTATGTTGGCAATTTGATCTCTAGTTCCTCTGCCTCTTTGAAATCCTGCCTGTACTTCTGGAAGTTCTCGATCCACATGCTGCTGGAGTCTAGCTTGTAGGATTTTAAGCATAACTTTACTTGCATGTGAAATGAGTGCAATGGTGCGATAGTTTGAACATTCTTTGGCATTGCCTTTCTTTGGAATTGGAATGTAAGACGACCTTTTCCAATCCTGTGGCCACTGTTGAGTTTTCCAGATTTGCTGGCAAATTGAGTGTAGCACTTTTACTGCATCGTCTTTTAAGATTTTGAATAGCTCAGCTGGAATACTGTCACTTCCACTAGCTTTGTTGTTGCTCAGATTTCCTAAGGCCCATTTCACTTCACATTCTAGGATGTCTGGCTCGAGGTCAGTGACCACCCCATCATGGTTATCAGGGATGTTAAACTCATTCTTGTATAGTTCTTCTGTGTAATTCTGCCACCTATTCTTAATCTCTTCTGCCTCTGTTAGGTCCCTGCCATTTTGGTCCTTTATCATGCCCATCTTTGCATGAAACGTTCCCTTCATATCTCCAATTTTCTTGAAGAGATCTCTGGTCTCCCCTATTCTATTGTTTTCTTCTATTTCTTTGCACTGTTCATTTAAGAGGGCATTCTTATCTCTTCTAGCTATTCTCTGGAATTCTGCATTCAATTGGGTGTATCTTTCTCTTTCTCCCTTGCCTTTCGCTTCCGTTCTTTCCTCAGCTATTTGCAAAGCTTCCTCAGACAGCCATTTTGCTTTCTTGCATTTCTTTTTCTTTGGGATGGTTTTAGTTGCTACCTCTTGTACAATGTTGCGAACCTCCATCCATAGTTCTTCAGGCACTCTGTCTATCAGATCTAATTCCTTAAATCTATTTGTCACCTCTACTGTATATTCATCAGATATATGATTTAGTTCATACCTGAGTGGCTTATTGTTTTTGCCTACTTTCTTCAATTTAAGCCTACATTTTGCTACGAGAAGCTCATGATCTGAGCCACAGTCAGCTCCTGGTCTTGTTTTTACTGACTGTATAGAGCTTCTCCATCTTTGGCTGCAGGGTACATAGTCAATCTGATTTCTGTGTTGACCGTCTGGTGATGTCCATGTGCAGAGCCGTCTCTTGGGTTGTTGGAAAAGATCGTTTCCTATCACCATTGTATTCTCTTGACAAAATTCTATCAGCCTGTGCCCTGATTCATTTTGTACTCCAAGGCCAAACTTGCCTGTTATTCTGGTTATCTTTTGACTTCCTACTTTAGCACTCCAATCCCCCATGATGATAAGGACATCATTTCTTGGTGTTGATTCTGTAAGGTGCTGTAGGGCTTCATAGAACCAGTCAATTTCATCCTCTTCAGCACCAGTGGTTGGGGCATAGACTTGGACTACTGTGATATTGAATGGTTTGCCTTGGATTCGCACTGAGATCATTCTGTTATTTTGGGGATTGTATCCCAGTATTGCTTTTCCTACTCTTTTATTGACTATGAAGGCTACTCCATTTCTTCTGAGGGATTCTTGCCCACAGTAGTATACCTGATGGTCCTCTGAATTAAATTCACCCATTCCTGTCCATTTTAGTTCGCTGATTCCTAAGATGTCCATGTTCAGTCTTGTCATCTCTTGTTTGACCACGTCCAGTTTGCCTTGATTCATGGATCTTACATTCCAGGTTCCTATGGAGAAAAAATCTTTACAGCATCGGACTTTCCTTTCACCACCAGATGCATCCACAGCTGAGCGTCTTTTCGGCTTTGGCCCAGTCGCTTCACTCTTTCTGGCGCTACTAGTACTAGCCCTCTGCTCTTCCCCAGTAGCATATTGGACACCTTCCAACCTGAGGGGCTCATCTTCCAGCGTCATATCTTTTTGCCTTTTGGTACTGTCCATGGGGTTTTCATGGCAAAGATACTGGAGTGGGTTGCCATTTCCTTCTCCAGTGGATCACATTTTGTCAGAGCTCTCTGCTATGACCTGTCCGTCTTGGGTGGCCCTGCATGGCATAGCTCATAGCTTCATTGAGTTACGCAAGCCCCTTCACCACGACAAGGCAGTAATCCATGAAGGGGTATTCAAACATACAAATACTTTAACCAGAAAGAACTCTGTTTAACCTTATACCTCCCTCCCTTTTTATGCCAAAAAGCTCAGCCTTTAATTATCATGCTTTGTAATGTTGCCTTAAATTTTCATCACTTGCAGTTTTTCTTGAGCAACTCAGCTGGTATTCTTAATGTTAGATACTGCTCATAAATCCCATCACAGAACAAACACACTCAGTTCTAGAACAATACCTAAGAAGCTTTATTAACTACCAACAAGACAATTGGGCTGACCACTTGCCATTTGCTGAGGTGGCCTATAACAATGCTGTATACACCAGCACTGGCTTTACCCCTTTCCAAGTTGCCATAGGACAAGATTTCAACCCAATGCCCAAGTTCCCAACTAATGAACCCACCATTCCCTCATTAAAGGAGTGGATTCATTTGTTAAAGAATATTTGGCCAGTGGTTTGCAAAGTGTTAGACGAAGCCAGAGCAGCCTGCAAGGCACAGAGAAGAAAAGAGTAGAGCCCAAACCATTCCACATTGGGGACCAAGTGTACCTGTCTACTCAATTCCTGCAATCCCTACAACCCTCTAAGAAGCTGGGCCCAAAATTTGTGTGGCCTTTCCCCATCAACACAATATAAACCCCATCACAGTAGAATTGGAGTTACCAAAAACCTTAAGACAAGTCCACCCCGTGTTCCATTGCAGCCTTCTAAAACCTGAGATAACCTCGCCTTTACAGCCAGCGGCCTCCCTAATGCCGCAGCCCATCATGATAGAGGGTGAACAACTTTGAAATTACAGAAATCCTTGACTCCTGGAAACACCATGGAACAACACAATACCTTGTGTAGCATGGAAGGATCTCCCTGCAGCTCAAAATGAATGGGTTCACAAGAAACATGTTAGAGCCCATAGGCAGCTCAAGAGATTCCATGCTCTCTACCCAGATAAACCTAACTAACCATTTCACTTTTCTCTGTCCCCTTTATTTTTTTATATCTGCTCCAGGTGGGTTTCTCCTTCTTTTAGGGAGGCAGCATGTCAGGTCCTCATAAATCCCTATCAGGATGCTGTCATTCTGGTGGGAGGAGGGAACCTCGGGGCTTTCTGTGATGTATCCATTTTACTTTGTTCTTCTTTTGCTTTTATGTATTTTCTGGGAAATGGGCGGGGGAGGGATGAGCCTGGGGTGGCATGCTTTGTCTCATCTCCAGAGAACTAAGGTCATGGCACCTGAGAACAACTTCTTATCACCGTCTCAGCTCGGAATTCTCACAACACCTTCACACCTCTGGATTGGCTCTTGATGGACTGAGCAGTTGGGAACAGTCTGAACAATGGGAGTTTTACCTAATGTTTTCATGTGGGAATTTTAGGTCCTGCCTGCTCTCTCCAATCACTATATCTCAATAAAAGATCCTTTTGAAATGCTGCCTGTTTCAAGAATTTGACTTTCTTGAGGAAATAGCTGAGGCGAGACCTTACAATACCATTGCTACTATACTACTATTAATATCCAACAGTGTTGGATATTAGAGGGGACACATAGATGAAACCAAGGAGAGAAGGTGCCTAAAAATGACCTCATCCCATCCCTGTAGGGCATTAAAATTCAAAACCAGCACCTTCATCTGAATCTGGAAGTTTTTTCATGAGTGGGTGGTCATATAAATTTGATTAATCAATCAATCAATCAATTTCATCCCCTGTCTTGTGGGTATAACTAAACAAATTATTCCATTTAAACATTGGTATGATTGCTCACACTTCCTGGGGTACAGCTGACTGCCACCATGCCACATTAGCACAGGCCAAACTCCATCTTGTGTGCAGGTGTTCACTTTCAGATAGTTCAAAAACTCAACTTCACTTTGACTCTCAAGTCCATCTGCTCTGTAGATTAGCCACAAGAGACACAAACATATTGTTCTCTATCAGATGTTCAAACAATATCTAATGCTCAGTGGGTAGGACAATTGCTTTCCCGTACAATTAGCAAAAGAACAGTAATTCTTAATGTATTCGCTGTAGATTTCAACCCACAAAAATCTTCCAAGCTACTGTTGAAAGAAAAATCTTCATCAGGGTCCAGTCCAAGCTGGGAATAAATAGAAAGAAGGTTGTAGTTTATTGAAGAGCAGAGCCATACAGAAATGTGGCTCTGGGAAAGTTGACCACATGTAGCTGGGAGTGGTGGGTTTTTATATCTTCTTCAGCTTTTGTGTTTGGAATTGTTCTTGTGGCATGAACTTTGACCTGAGGTTCAATGTGCCCGTTTAGTATTCTGATGGTGGTTAATCCTATTATGTCCTAAAGGTCATATCCTGCTTCTCTGTGGCTGTGGCTGATGGCTTGCTTCCTGTGTTGGATGGGTGAGGAGTTGTTGATGCTAGGGATCTTTGTCTTTCTAATTCCATCAGCTCTAAGCTTCCTGACTCGTCTTTCTGAAAGGATTATCAAATCTGCATTTCTACAGAGCTGGCCTCTGCTTGGGGCAGAGAGACTTGGAGGGGTGGTGGTTTCTGCCTAAGATTTTCCATTATTCCTTTGGGGAAATATAATATTCTGCCCTTTTAATATTCCCCAAAATATTTCTTTCTCTGGGGGGTGCTGACTTCCCACAGTACAACCTGTTCTGAGTTCCTCCAGTGATGGAGGATCTTCCTTGGCCTTCCAAAGAGCTAACACTGAGGTATTGAGAAACTCAGCTGACCTTTGTGTCAAAGCCAAAACACAGGTAAGAGAAAGCATAATTGATATAATGCTAGGCAGTCTCAACTATGTAAATCTGCTGAGATTTCAAGTGCCTCCTGCAATTCAGCTTCTGCACAAACCTTGATTTCTCATCTAGGGGGGAAGGCGACAAGAATGACTGGGCTGTCTCTCCTGCTGCTGTTGCTGCTCTTCTGGCTCCTGCCTCCAACAACTGCTAAGAAGATTCAGACCGTATGTGTGCCACAAAAGGGTTTAAACTTTCAGAATCAATGGGAATTTTACAGGCCAGGTGATCTGATTATTGGTGCAAATTTACCCCTGGCAGCTCTCAAGTTCTCCATTGGCCCAGATTTTCAAAAGGACCCATTAGTGTTTGTTTCTTATGATGTCATGTAAGTTTCACCTGGACAAAAAAGATAAAGATGTTTGGTTTTTTTGTTTTGAATTCAAGGATTCTTTTCAGAAATAATTTTTAATGATGTTTGCAAAAATGTCCTTGTGTAGTTGTTTTTTGTCCTTTTCTCACTAAAGAGCCAAACTCAAGAAATAGGCTACAATTCCAAGTTTTTGCAGAAGTCTTCCTCAGGAGGATTATAAACCATATAAAATTGGGGAGGGTCAACACCTTAGAGACTCTGCTGACCTAATGAAGAAGTGGACATGTAATATTAATTTGGACATAAAATCATAGTTTAAAAAACCCTGAAAACCCAATCCTTTCCCAGTGTAGGCTACTGTCAAAATCACTCCATTTTGGAATCAGCATTTCTCATGAATAATGACCCTCAGTGAATCTGGGCTATGACCCCTAACTGGAGTCTTGTGCTCAGCCATGGTTACCAGACCCAAAGAAGCTGCTCCGAGAGAGACTCAAATTGATTAGGGTGGAAGAGAAGCAATTGGGGAGGATTACAATCACTGAAGCAAAGTGAAGAAGGGAGGGGTGATAAATTCATAACAAACAGTCCATGATATGGCAAGAGAGCCTTTCTCCTTTCCCACTAAGCCACAGAAGTTTAATCAAGGAATGTTTATTTAAACAAGTCAATGAAACCTGGGACTTGCTGTTGTCAACTAAACAAAAAATATTAAAAGGCAAGCTCCACCTGCAATAATAATAATAATAGTAAAAACAACAACAGCAGGAACAACAACAACAATAATAGAGTTGAAGGTCTTCTAGTCCAATCCTCTGCTCAGGCAGGAAACACATGACTTTCCTTGTAAGTTTCCACTATGTTTTTTTTCACTATAGACTCATACCCAAGAACTTCCAGCAGTTCCTGGCCTTGATATTTGCAGTTAAAGAAGTCAACAAGGATCTGGTTCTCCTCCCCAACATCACACTTGGTTTCCACATCCATAACAATTACCAAGTGGAGTGGAGGATTTCTTTAATCAGCCTCTCCCTGCTCTCCACAGGAGGCCGAATGGTTCCAGGTTATAAATGTGACAAGCAGGAATCTCTGCTCTCTGTCATTGGAGGTCTCAACTCCAAATCCTCAAGGCAGATGGCCTTCATCTTTGGCATCTTCAAGGTTCCACAGGTAAGGAGGCTCCACTGGAATATAGTATGGAATACACAAACAACAAAAATACACATAGAAGCCAAGGAAGAAAACAAAGGTGTTGCAGGAGACACACATCAGGCATACATGACTTTGATAATCCATCCTATAGATGAATTGATATCTGTATTTTATAGGCCAAAATACATCATCACAAAGAGATATTGATACAGTATGATTCTGAAAGAGGAATTACTTCCTAACTTTCATAGAGGTTTATCACCTTTCTGCACGTTTCAGTGCAGTTTATTCTCTGTGCCAGGTTAATGGTTTGTTCCCTTGACTTCTGATCTATCACAACCAGGCAAAATAGGTAGCTCTTCCTAAGAAGGGAAGGAGATGAAGCCTGCCACTCAAAGATGACTTGTAGGGCAATAAACCTCACAATAGTGACCCTTAAAGTCACCATTAAATTGTACTTTCTCCAGCTTGGTGTTGGCTTTGAGTTCACTCAAGGAGACAGAATGGGTTTATCCTTCCTTCTCCCAGATAAATCCCAGTGAATTTCCTCAGTATGTGGGTTTAGTTCGGCTGCTCCTGCATTTACAGTGGAACTGGATTGGGCTGGTGGCCTCTGAAAGTGAGAGCGGAGAACGTTTCGTCTCATCTCTGGTGCCGATGCTGAAGGAGAAGGAGATCTGCCTGGTCTTCACTGAAATGGTGAAATCAGATTTTCATGCTACTGTAGGGTTGAAATTACACCATATTTTCAAGACTTGGTCTAAAAGTGAAGTGATTATTTTGTTTGGAGACTCCAGTACTATTACAAGTGTACAGGTGGTTGTGTATACTTATGAAAAATGGAAAAATGCATCATTTTGGAAAGTTTGGATCTTTACTTCCAATTGGAAAGTTAAGGCAATAAAATCTCAATATATATTGAAAGTTCTAAAGCCCTTCCATGGGGCTTTGCATTTTAGGGACCACCCTGGGGATGTCTCAGAATTCAATCATTTCCTCCTGTCTTTAGACCCTTTGAACCCACAAGGGGATCCCTTTCTCCCGCTATGGTGGGAAAGGGTCTTTAACTGTGACATTCACAAACCAGGCAAAATCACTCCCAAGTGGGGAAAGCAATGTACAGGAAGGGAGAAATTACAGAATCTGCCAATTTACGTGTTTGAAGCAAGCATGTCAGGTGACAGTTACAATATCTACAATGCCATTTATGCTGTGGCACATGCATCCCATGCAATGTATGGATCAGGAGTGCAACCAATCATGATGAGGCTTCGAAAGAGGATCTCAAATGTCCAGTCATGGCAGGTAATCTCTGGGATTGTTTTTTTTTTATTCAGTACACAGATTTTTAGAGAGGAAGCTCCCCATGTGTATTTCTTGAATTAAATATCTGTATATCTGTATACCTTGAAAGTAGTAAGAAAGTTGTTGTTACTCAGATCTCCACCAAGGAGGCAGCTTTAGATCCTCCAATATATACAAATCTCCTAGATGATTGTTATCACAGAAAGATAGAAGATAGAAGCCATGATGTCTCATTTGTGGCTTTCAGCCAATTATTCCAATATCTGAAGATCTCTTTTCTTTCAGCTTCTTCCCTATTTGAGGAACGTCCAGTTCAACAACAGTGCTGGAGATGAAATCTCTTTCTCAGAAAATGGGCTGGGATCTGCTCGTTATGATCTTCTCAACTGGGTTCTCCTCCCCAATCTATCTTTTGTCCCCATGAAAGTTGGCCAAATAAATCTGGGGGCTCCCCCAGGACAGGATTTCACCATTAATTCCAATGCAATTGTCTGGGCAACAAAGGTGAGCTGGAAGCTTATATAAATTCAGAGAAAAACTCATTCCCTTCCGGGGATACAAAACCTCCAGTCTATTGAATAAGAAAATATGAGATCAGGAGGAAATTCGGGTTGAAACCCAGGATACTTTTACAGCAGCCAACATGGATTTCCATGGACCATTCCTGGTCAGTAGTGTCAAGCTGCAAAGTCTACTGGCTTTAGGACCACTGCGTGCTTTTAACCTGCCAACAGTGCGGGAGGGGGAGAGAGGAACCGTTTGAATCCCCAGCTGCTCTTATCACCGTGAGACCTGAAGCGAACTAAAGTTTCTTCTCATAACAATTACTAGAAGATGTATTGGACAATGTGACACGTACTGTCAGAGATGGGAGGGAGAATATTACTCTTTTAATTATCTGTTTCTAGCCATTGCTTCAAAGCTGGTTTTATTTCAAATCTTGCTGGATTGTTTATTGCCTAATAAAGTTATCATTGGAGTTCATCATGTCTCTAGTGTTTTGCTTGGTTGGGCTTATTCAGCCGGAATATGACACTTAGATCCTCATGACTGTTTTAGGAAAGCTGTAGCTCAATATCAAATACCTCCCTTTGCATGCTGAGGTCCCAGTTCCAATCTCCAGAATCCCTTGGTAGATTGAGAGTGGCACTGGCTTTAATACCCCAAGACCTTTTTCTGGCTCCTGGTAAACCATTTCTTTTGAAGACATTTGGAAGTTGGAAAGAGAAATGTACAAATGAATAAATCAAGCATGTTGATTGCATGGGCCACCTACACTATTTCTCTCTTCTCTTTTAGAAGGTGCCCTTTGCCAGGTGTGGCATGAAGAGGTGCCAGGCAGGGGAGAGGAGAAGAGTTCCAGAGGGAGAGCAGGTCTGCTGCTACCAATGTGCTCCTTGTCCAGAAGGGACCATTTCTAATCAGATAGGTAGGTCACACTTTTAATGTAGATCTTCCAGGATCAAGGAAACCATTCAGTTGAAGCAAATATTAATTTTGTTGTCATTTTGCATAAATTGACCTTCTTCAAAATATTCGTGCTTTACAGCAGAACCTCTGATTTCAGGGATCTAAACTGTCCTGCCCACCCACCCAACCTCCAGGACCACCTGTCCTGCTCCTCAGCAATTTAATGCAAGGTAGTTTCAGGGCACAATTCATGGGTTGAGAAGTCCTTGGTGCTCTTTTTTTTTTAACAATATTTTATTAGGTTTTATAAAGGTAGGGGAAGAAGGGGATCGATATAGATAGTGGGATTCAGGATGGGGTTCAGGGATGGGGTTGGGGTGGGGGTGGGGGTAGGTACAACAATGGGGTTGCCCCCAATCACATTCCAAGCTTTAGCAAACAAACTATTGTCCGGATACAGATATTCAGTGGGAATAGTTAATATAATAATAAGTAGCTGTAGTCAACAAAAATAGCAATAGTTATAGAGCATGTCGATTAATCAATAAACATCAATCATCTTAATAAATTTCACAATCATTTCTCGCTAACTCATTTTGCTAACCATTGATAAAAATTTTCCCATGTTTTAAAATAAACTGAGTCTTCTTTCTCTTTAATCTCTAGGGTTAGTCTATCCATTTCTGCACATTCTAGAATTTTCCTAATTATGATCTCATCAGGTGGTACATTTTCATTTTTCCAATATTGGGCAAATGCTATTCTCACAGCTGTCAATATATGTAATATTAAATACTCATTCTCTTTCCCATAGTTAGATCCTAGTATTCCTAACAAAAACAATTCTGGCTTAAATTCTATCTGTATTTTAATCATCTTTTCCAGCCATATATGAATCTTAGACCAAAATTTCTTTGCACTAGGACATACCCACCAGATATGGTAATAAGTACCTGGCTTTTGTTTACATTTCCAACAATTATTCGAAACATTTTTAAACATTTTTGCTAGCCTTACTGGTGTCATGTGCCATCTATAAAACATTTTATATAAGTTTTCTTTATATGAAGCTGCTTTGGTCAGTTTAATATTTCTATCCCATAACTTTTGCCAAACTTCTAAGTCTATAGAATATCCAGTTTTTTGCCCAAACTATCATTGGCTCTTTTACTGGTTCTTCTTCCATCTTCCAACTTAGCAGAAATCTATAAAGTTTCTTAATCAAATTTTCATCTGTTTTCAAAAATATTTGGTCAAATTCTATCTGTTCTTTATAAAATCCCATTGTCTTTAGATCTTTCTCATATCTTGTTTGGATTTGTAGGTAAGGCCACCATGATAAGTCAATACCTTGTTGTTGTAGATCTTGCCTGTCTTTAAGTTTTCCGTCCTTGTCCAAAATGTCTTTATAAGTAACGAGTTTGTCGTAATTAATTAAATTTGAGTAAGCAAAAGCTTCCATTGTTGAAAGCCACTCTGGTATTTTAATATAATTTTTTTGTTTTATTCTCTCCCATTCTAAAAGCAGTACATTCCTTATAGCATGGTTTTGAAAATATCTGTGTATTTTATTTTTCCCATACCACAGAAAGGCATGCCAACCCAGTTGTAGGTCATGCCCCTCTAGGTAGAGAAGTCTTTTATTTCTCAGCGTTATCCATTCTTTGATCCATGGTAAGATGGCTGCTTGATAATAAAGTCTCCAATCCGGGAGTCCAAATCCTCCACTATCTTTAGCTTCTTGTAACATTTTAACTTTAATTCGTGCTGTTTTCCCTTGCCATATAAATCTTAATATTGTTGCATTTAAATCATCAAAGAATATCTTCCCCAGTTTTACAGGAATTGTTTGGAATAAAAAGAGTAGTTTCGGTAGGACACTCATCTTCACTGTCGCTATTCTTCCTAGCAATGATAGTTGGAGGTTTTTCCACTTTTCCAAATCTAATTTTATTTGTTTCAACAGTCTTTCGTAATTATCTTCTTTTATTATTGTACATCTTGATGTTAAGTAGCCTAGATATTTCACTTTTTTGACTATTTGCAGATTTGTCTTTTTTGTAAGATAGGTTTTCTGTTTGTCTGTTAGGTTTTTTGTTAATACCTTAGTCTTTTCTCTGTTTATTTTCAAACCAGCCACTTCTCCAAATTTTTCTATTTTCTGCAACAATTTAGTAGTTGTTTCTAGTGGCTCCTCCAAGATAAAAACCAAATCATCTGCAAAAGCTTGTAATTTATATTTTTGGTCTTTTATCTCCAATCCTTTTATTTCCGTGTCCTGCCTGATATTTCTAGCCAGTACTTCCAATGTTAGAATGAATAGCAAAGGGGATAGTGGACATCCCTGTCTTGTGCCTTTTTTAATATCGAAGCTTTCTGTATAATCTCCATTTAAAAGTATCCTGGCTGTTTGTTTATTGTAGATTGCTTGAATTGCATTTATAAAATTGTTGCCGAAATCCATTTCCATCAGCTGCTGAAACATAAATTGCCAATTTAGATTGTCAAAAGCTTTTTGCGCATCGAGAAATATCAATGCCATCTGTTTCCCTGGATGATTTTCGTAGTATTCCAAGACGTTTAAGATGATCCTTAAGTTATTTTTTATCTGTCTTTTAGGTAAAAAACCATTTTGGTCTGTGTGGATAAATTCAGTCAGAAATTTCTTCATTCTTTCTGCCATTATCGTGGCGAAGATTTTATAATCCACATTTAGTAACGATATTGGTCTATAATTTTTTATTTGTGTGGGATCGGTGTCTTCTTTGGGTATCAAAGTAATATTAGCTTCCGTCCACGAGTTTGGTATTTTTGTCTCTAAAAAATTTCATTACACGGTTCCTTCAAAATCGGGCTTAATAAATCTTGTAATGCTACGTAGAATTCTGCAGGAAGTCCATCTGGGGCCGGAGTCTTGTCTTTTTTTTTTTTTTGCCTTTTTATGGCTTCTGTAATCTCCATCATTGATATTTTCTGGTTTAGTATATTTCGGATGTTCTCCGGAACTTTTGGCAGGTCACTTTCTTTCATATAGGCCTCTTTCATATAGGTATTCCCTCTTTAGAAACCACCTCTGCCTTATGGAGTATCTCGTAATAGGCCTTAATAATCTTTTTCATTGCATCATTGTGAAAGTGTAGCTCTCCTTTTGAATCTTTTAGCTTATTCATCAGTCTTTTTTCCCTTTCTTCCTTTAGCCTGTATGCTAACCATCTTCCCGGCTTATTGGCATTTTCAAAAAAGTTCTGTTTAGACCGTTTAATATGCTGTGCCATTATATCCATCTCAGCCAAGTTTAATTTATGTTTTATTATCTCCATTTGTTTCTTAAGAGCTTTCTTTTGTGGGTCAATTTGTAGCTCAAGTTCCAATTTTTTGAGTTCTTCTCTCAAGTTGAACTGTAGTTGTGTCTTTTCTTTATTCTTTTTAGCAGCATAGGTTATGGCCAAGCCTCTAAAATATGCTTTGGCCGTGTCCCACACATTTTGGAGGGAGGTTTCTTCTTTCTTGTTTATTTTGAAGAAAAATTCCATTTCCCTTATTGCTAATTGTAAAAATTCTTTCTCTTTCAGTATAGATTTATTCAGAGACCATCTTAATTTCTTCTTAGTGCCTTTCCAGATCATTTTTATTGGGTTATGGTCTGCCCAAACATTGGTTTCTATCTCGATCTCTTGTATTATTGTTTTCAAGTCATAGGATGTCCATATCATATCAATTCTAGACCATGATTTATGCCTATTTGAATAAAATGTATATTGTGATTTTTCTGGATTCATCTCTCTCCATATATCTTGAATGGACAATTCTTCTTTCATTTTTAAAAAGGCCTTGGGTAAAGTATTTCCCCATTTTCTCCCTTGTTTATGGCTTTTATAGTCCCGGGTTGGGTCTGCTATTGCATTGAAGTCTCCCAATATGCAAAGATTTTGGTAGTTTAAGTCCACTATTTTATTATGTAGTTGGTAATAAAATCGCTCTTGCTTATCATTAGGTGCATATATTGCAACCATCAATATCTGGTTTTGGTCGACCATAATTTCCATCATTAATATTCTCCCCTCTTCATCTGCATAAACTTGTTTAGGATTCATCTTTTCTTTTATATAGAGGGCTATACCTCTTTTCTTTTGGGGTGCAAGTGTAAAGTAGAGCTTGCCCATTTTTGGTTGTTCTAGAATTCTAGAATGTTGTCTCTTAGTGTGTGTCTCTTGAAGGCAAATTATGTCCTTGGTGCTCTTCATGAGTTACCTACTTGACTTTCTAATCCTTCCAATTGGGATATCCACTTACAAATCTTTTCACGAAGCAGTATGAGATTTAAGCTTTAATGTTTATTATTTAGAATATGCTTGTTCTGTCAACCCTATTGGAAAATTGATACACCCAGGGCTTTTTTTCTCATAGAACGCCCAGAACGGGGTTCCGGCACCTTTTTTGGATGGAACCTTGTAGGATAGGCAAGGCGGGTTGTATGACGTGTGTGAATTCCGGCACCTTTTTTTTTTTTTTTTTTTTTACAAAAAAAGCACTGGATACACCTGTTGTAGAAAGAGAAGTTTGAGCTACTTATGCCTATGTGTTTTTCTCTGCAAAAAAAAGTCTGAAAAGTAAATGCAAAATAGAAAGCAGAGAAATTGAGCGAAACAGCTGAAAACATCCTTGCTTCTGGCTATCCTATCCTCAGGGTTATCAGTAAAGGTTGATTAGCCCTTTTTGATACACCATGAAATACAAAATGACTCTTGATTTCAGATGCAGCTCGCTGTGATCTCTCCCCAGAAGATCAATACCCCAATGAGGACAAGGATCACTGCATTGTCAAGAAGATCCACTTCCTTTCCTATCAAGAGACCCTGGGATACACTTTAGTGTCTCTCGCTCTTTTTCTCTTTGTGATCACAATGGCAGTTCTGACAATTTTCCTTATGCATCGTGACACACCGATCGTCAAGGCCAACAACCGAGATCTCACCTACATCCTCCTGGTCTCCCTCCTGCTCTGCTTCCTCTGCTCCTTCCTCTTCATCGGTCGACCCGGGAAGTTCACTTGTCTTTTCCAACAAACTGCCTTTGCCATTCTCTTTTCCCTTGCAGTTTCCTCTGTCTTGGCAAAAACTATCATGGTGGTTCTGGCCTTCATGGCCACCAAGCCAGGGAATCGGACAAGGAAACTCTTAGGAAAACCACTGATCAGCTCCATTGTCTTAGCCTGTCCCCTGGTCCAAGCAGTTCTTTGTGCCATCTGGCTGGCAACCTCTCCCCCATTTCCCAACTTGGACTTCCACTCCTTGGTAAGAAAGACCATTTTGGAATGTAATGAAGGCTCAGTTTCAATGTTTTATACTGTTCTCGCCTACCTGGGTTTTTTGGCCCTTGTCAGTTTCACGGTGGCCTTTCTGGCTAGGAAATTGCCTGACAGCTTTAATGAAGCCAAGTTCATTACTTTCAGCATGCTGGTCTTTTTCAGTGTTTGGATCAGCTTCCTCCCCACCTACCTGAGCACCAAAGGGAAGTCCATGGTGGCCGTGGAGATCTTCTCCATCTTGGCCTCTGGGGCTGGTCTCCTGGCTTGCATCTTTTCCCCCAAATGCTACATAATCCTACTGAGGCCACATCTGAATTGCAGAGAGAATATAATGAGGCACAAGAATCTCTGACTAATGCAGTTTTTGACAATGTTTATTTTGATTGTTGGACTGTTTTATTCTATTAGATTTCTCAAAAATATGAAATGAGGGAAGGGCTTTTCCATGAAATAATCAGGTGATGCGAACCATCACAAAATATCTGTTAATCCAGAACAATCACCCACCTTTTATTTTTCATTAATGCTGGCTCTCTTCAGAGTGGATCCACTTGACTTGACCATCTTGGAAATAAGTATGGATGTTAAAGATGTGGAAATTACTTTCCAAAAGGACCAGTGGTGGCAAACCTATGGCACATGTGCCAGAGGTGGCACTCAGAGCCCTCTCTGTGGGAATGCACGCTGCCACCAGCAGCAGCTTGTGCAGGTCCATTAGGCCACCACGGTGGCCTGAGGTGGGGCCAAGGTGCGTTGGGTGCGTGAGGGGAACAGACTCCATTCAGTTTGCTGAATTTCTTATAATTTTTTCATTCAACTGATTATTAGGTTTTTTAAAAAAATAAATCTAAAATTTACGTGTAAATAATCCATATTGTTTTTCCCTCTATTAATTGAAAAAATATTTTATGAATAAATAAGATAACATGAAGTAGATATTAACAATATTTTCCTGCCCCTGCTATTCTTACTATTTTTTATTATTTATTTATGAGGAAGAAGGATGAAGAGATGAATGGTAGAAAGGAAGGAAGCATGGATGAAAATAAATGTTTTCTCAGAAGTCAAAGTATTTGGAATAAATGGCTCTTAGATTTGAAATACATACTCATTGAATATATTTGCAAATTAATATATCAAACACTGAGACAGTTGCATTTGACAGAGGAATGGAATGAACTCTTTAGAGCAGGGGTATCAAACTGCCAGCCCATGGGCCAGTTTCATCATACCGAAGCCGCGCCCCACCCCATTGCCGGCAATGCAAAAAGAGTTGCGATACGTCATGACACATCACATGACGTGGTGAGTTTGACACCCGTGCTTTAGAAGACGGACTTGCCAGAGAGCTCCATTTGCCATCTGGAACAATTCAGTCTTTAACAGCAGATAGATGAATGTGGGATCATAGCAGAGTAGAGAAATGAGTGAAACAATTATGAGGCATGCAAAGGATGTAGGAGCATAGTGAATAAACTGTTGGGAGGGGTGAACTTTGATGAACAATTCAATGTAGTTAAGGAGAGGCCTAGAAAGTCATAGTAGCAGAGAGCTACAGGGAACCTCTAAAAGATCCCGAAAGAAGAAAAGGCAATTACTTTGTGGTGTGCAGATTTTGTGGAAGAAATAGTGGCCTGCAGGGAGAGAAAGGTATGAAGAGCTATGCTGAGTTTAGCCGTATTTCCTATATTACACAACCAATAAAATTGAAAGCAACACTTTAACACCAAATGCATTCCGGAATAATTCTATGTTTAATAGCTTGTGGAACATGGGAAGCAGATCCAATTTCTCAGGCAAAACTGAGAGAAATCTGAAAGGTGGGAGGCTATATAAATATTTTAAATAAATAAATAGTCCAGAGAATAGGGGCAGTGACAGAAAAGGAGGGACTATGTACCTTCTCAGCCTTTAGTTTTGGCCATAAATGTTTGGACAAGAGGTTCTTCTGGTGCCATTGTGACAACCCATATAATGGTTTGAAAGTTGAACCCAGCATTTTCAATAGCTCTAGTTCAATAATGAAATGCAATGGATATAATATACAAGGATTTCAGTAAGGCATTTGACAAAGTAGACCACAACCTACTTCTTGGTAAACTAAAAAAAATGTCAGCACGTTGCTCATCAATTAGAGAGGATAACTACGGAAAATTAGTTAAACGTATAAAAGTTGACCTAGACCGCTGGAGAAATCTACATCTTTCATTTCTAGGAAGAATCTCAGCGGTGAAAATGAATATTTTACCCAAAATTATCTTTCTATTCCAAAATATTCCAATCCAATTAGATAAAAAATTCTTTAAAGAGTTGACTAAGTTAACTTTAGATTTTGTGTGGCAAGGAAGGAAGGCGAGGATAAAGCAAAAGTCTCTACAGGATGCTAAAGAGAGAGAGGGATTAGGCTTCCCGGATTGGGAGTTATACTATCAAGCGGCGGCCCTGACGTGGATCAGGGATTGAATAACATTGGAAAATAAAAGATGTTTACTATTAGAGGGGTACGATCTCCAGCAGGGCTGGCATGCCCACCTATGGACAGATAAAAGTAGGAACCATCAATACTTCCTGAGGCATAAAGTCCGGCAAGAACTAATAAAAAGCTGGAATATAGTTAAATGTCAATACTATACAAAACTCCCAGGCTGGTTCTCACCATTAGAAGCAGTTATATACCCCAACCTTTATAGGCA
>JALGBA010001780.1:70000-77411 GCA_023970755.1 Azemiops feae | reverse complement strand
CTCAGATGGAGAACGGAAGAAATAGCATCCTCCGTAGAGCGATTTGGTCGGTAGGCAAACTGAAGCGGGTCAAATGCTGGCGGGAGGCTAGATACAATAGTGTCTTTTATCAGCTTCTCAAAGCATTTAATGATGGTGGATGTCAGTGCAACCGGACGGTAATCATTGAGGCCTGTGATTGTGGACTTTTTTGGCACTGGCAAGATGATGGGCATCTTAAAACACGATGGGACCACTGCCTGCTGCAATGAGAGGTTAAAAATATCAGTGAGAACACAAGCCAGCTCCTCTGCGCATTCCCTGAGGACACGTCCAGGGATGTTATCTGGGCCTGCTGCTTTCCGAATGTTAACTGTCTGCAGTGTTTTCCGGACAGAGGTGACATCAAAGCTAGGCACTTGCTCATCAGGATGGGGCACAGCTTTCCTAGCAGGAGTACTATTTGATGCCTCAAATCTACCAAAGAATGCATTCAGTTTGTTTAGGAAGTCTGTGTCATCCTTACATCTCGATGGAGCCACCTTGTAATCCGTAATGGCATGGATCCCTTGCCACATTTGCCTGGTGTTTGTTTGGTCCTGAAAAAAGTTCAGAATTTTCTGGCAATGGGCTTGCTTTGCACCTTTTACGGCACTTTTCAGATTTGCTCTGGCTGTTCTAAGTGCCAGCATGTCCCCAGATTTAAAAGCCACATTCCGTGCTTTCAGCATCTTGCGGACCTCATAAGTCAGCCACGGTTTTTCATTCGCCCTCACAACAAAGCTTTTCAGGACACAGACATCTTCTATGCACTTTTGGATATATGCAGACACCGTGGTGGCATACTCCTCAACATTTGTATGTTGGTTATCAGTAGCTGCTTCCTTAAACATGCCCCAATCTGTACATTCAAAGCAGTCTTGTAATGCTTCTATAGCTCCCTCTGTCCAAATCCTCACCTGCTTTACTGTAGGTTTCACTCTGACTAATAAATGTTTATATGCTGGAATAAGCAGCACTGAGAGATGGTCAGAGGAGCCCAGGTGAGGGTGGGGGATAGCTTTGAAAGCCTTCTTGATGTTGGAATAAGCAAGATCCAGTGTATTGTCCCCTCTGGTTGCAAAGTCCACATATTGATGGAAATGTGGCAGGGTAGCTTTCAAATCCACTTGGTTAAAGTCTCCCACAGCAATAAATGCACCTTCTGGGTGAGTAGTTTGTAAGTCACTGATGGTATGGTGGAGAACCTTCAGGGCCTCTTCTCTGTTTGCATCAGGGGGGATATACACAGCTGTGATAATGGTAACAGAGAATTCTCTAGGCAGATAGAAGGATCTGCATTTGATGGTCAGAAGCTCCACATTCGGGGAGCACAGACTTGAAACCACCTTGGCATTATTACACCATCTGTCATTTATATAAAAACAGACACCCCCTCCCCTGGATTTGCCACTAAGAGTAGAACTCCTGTCCAACCGAAATGTTGAAAATCCCATCAAGCTAACAGCACTATCTGGAACAGAGGGCTTTAACCAAGTCTCTGTTGCAATAATAACACAGCAATTTCTCACCTGATTTGTTGTTAAATCCAGCCTTAAGTAATCCATTTTTGGTTCTAAGGAGCGAGCATTTGCAAACAAAATAGATGGAAGAGACACTCTGTAAGGTCTAGCTTTCAGCCTAGATGTTAGGCCTCCACGTTTGCCACGCTTCCTCTTCCGGTCGCACCTCCTCCTTTTCTTCTGGAGATAAACAGCAGCGGAGGGAAACTTCCCAGCTGCAATGGCTGCTTCTCCACTCTGCCCCTGCGGCCCGAAACGCTGCCTTTGCTGCTTTTGCTGCTCAAAACACTGAGCACGATGCTGTTTCCCCCTCCAGCAATTCCTTTTCTTCCTGAACGGCTGCGGGACTTGGGTTTGGCCAGTCTAAAGAAAAGAAGAAACAGGGGAGACATGATAACAGTGTTCCAGTATCTGAGGGGCTGCCCCAAGGCAGAGGGGGTCAGGTTATTCACCAGAGCACCAGAGGGAAGGATGGGAAACAATGGCTGGAAGCTGATCAAAGAGAGAAGCAACCTGGAATTAAGTTGAAACGTCCTGACAGTGAGGACACTTAACCAGCGGAACAGAAGTTGCCTCCAGAAATTGTGGGTGCTCCATCGCTGGAGTTTTTGAAGAAGAGACTGGACAGTCACTTGTCTGAGATGGTGTAGGTTCACCTGCTTAAGCAGGGGGCTGGACTAGAAGACCTCCAAGGTCCCTTCCAGCTCTATTCTATTCTACCCATGAACAAGGCTCAGTTCCTCAATTCCTATGCTATCTGGTTCCGCGCTCTGTTCCTATGGAGAAATGTGTGCCAACCACAATCTTTCATCATCTATTGCAAAGGTCACAGTTCTTCCTTTTACTAAGTAGGTCTCAGCAGACACCAGTCTTTATTTTATTTATAAAGACACCGGGAAGGGGAAAAGAGAAGGAGAAGGAGAATATGGGAGGCGGGGAATGAGGAGGAGGAATAGAGTAGAGTAGAGTAGAGTAGAGTAGAGTAGAGTAGAGTAGAGTAGAGTAGAGTAGAGTAGAGTAGAGTAGAGTAGAGAGAGTAGAGTAGAGTTAGAGGGATGGAGTGGAGTGGAGTGGAGTGGAGTGGAGTGGAGTGGAATGGAATGGAAGAGAAGAGAAGAGAAGAGAAGAGAAGAGAAGAGAAGAGAAGAGAAGAGAAGAGAAGAGAAGAGAAGAGAAGAGAAGAGAAGAGAAGAGAAGAGAAGAGAAGAGAAGAGAAGAGAAGAGAAGAGAAGAGAAGAGAACTGGAAGGGAATTTGGAGGTCTTCTAGTCCAACCCCCTGCTCAGACAGGAAACCCTATGCCATTTCAGACAAATGGTTGTCCAGTCTCTTCTTAAAAACTTCCAGTGTTGGAGCATTCACAACTTCTGGAGGCAGGTTGTTGGAAGAAGGGAAGGGGAAAGGAGAAGGGGAAGGAGAAGATGGGAGGCATGGAGGGAGGAGGAGGAAGAGGGGAAGGGGAAAGGAGAAGGAGGAGAAGAAAGAGGAGGAGAAGGAGAATGTTATTTTAAAAAAAAATGTGCTTTGCATGCATGTTGCATTTAACAAACAGAGAAAGCATTAATTACACCATTGTGGCCACCACCTTGACTGGTTGTTTTTTGTTTTTTGTTTTAATATTTTTTATTGAATACAAAAGAAAAAAGAAAAAAAAAGATTAAAAAACATTGAACATAGTGTATCATCTTTGACCTACATCTTTGTCTAAACATTCCGTATTATATTATTCCGTACATATATAAATGTACTTTATACAGTACATTTCAGATATTCTTCCTCTATTTACATCCCTTCTAATGACCTTCCTTCTTTTTTTCCCTTCCATTTGTAAAATTTATTCCAGCTTAAATAGTATTCTGTTTCCTGCTGATTTTTTAATTCTTTAGTCATCTTATCCAATTCTGCGCAATACAAAATTTTCCTTATTAACGCATCTCCGCTAGGCACTTCAGTTGCTTTCCAATTTTGGGCAAACAGAATTCTTGCCGCCGTTATCACATGAATAATTAAGTATATATCATCTTTGTTTATATTTTTTTCTAATATGCCAAGTAGTAGCATCTCTGGTTTATATTGAGTTTTTTGACCTGTCATTTCTGTTATCCAATTCCAAACCCTCTGCCAATAAACCTGTACCTCTTTGCAAGCCCACCAAACATGAAAAAAAGTACCCTTTTCCCTTTTACACTTCCAACAAAGTGGTGAGTAGCCACTATACGTTTTTGCGAGCCTAGCCGGTGGCAGGTGCCATCTAAAGATGGCAAGCTTTAACCAAGCTTGCAGACATTCCTGGAAGAAGCCAGATCAAAGAAGGCCTTGAAACAATCAGCTGAATGGAGAAATTTGTCAGACCACATTCGCACACAAGGAGCTGTAAGTCCAATTCCCCCCCCCCCTTTTTCCCTTTTTTTTCTCTAACCCAGTTTATCGCACAAGATTTAATGTGTGTCTCTGCCCTTAATTAAAGAAAAACCTCTTTATTCTGATTTCTCTGTGAATCTAAAAGAAGAGTGCAGCTGTTTGAGCAGCAAGATTTATTTTCATGGACGGACTCTTTACGGAAATCCCCGGTTTCTTCAGACTCACAAAGACGTCTTATTAAAAAAAAAAAAAAAAAAAAAAAAGATTTTGAACTGTTTTTCAAGTGGAGGCAATCCTAGCTAAGATACAAATAACCATGTTCGCCAAACAAAGATTTTATTTTATGATCCTTTGTAGATTTAACCCTCCCTCTTGACACCAAACGCTTTGACCTACCAGGAAGCATCAGGAAATAACATGATTTGACATATAAGTATTTTGGCATGGCCAACTTGAGTGGGAGAAAAAGCCAGGTTTATCTGGGAGAATTCAGAAATAATTTACTTTTTTTAAAAAACAGACAAAAAAAACAACACCCTCTTGAAATCTACAAAGCGAAAAGGTGGAAGCAATATTTGAGATTGAGAGAAAAAAAGGAAAACAAGTTTGAGAATATAAAAACAACCGATCGGGCCAAATCCCTTCTGCTTACAATCGACAATCAAATTCAGAAATAGTCCTTGGCTTACAACTGTTCACTTAGTGACTATTTGACATTACAACAGTACTGAAAAAGTGACCTATGACCATTTTTCATGCATACGACCACTGCAGTATCGGCATGACGAGAGAAGCTATATATTTGCATATTGACTCAGAGATTGCCCACTATATTGTTGTGATAAAGACTTTTCCAGTTTTCTTAATAGCGCCAAATCTACCTCCCCCAAGCAGAAACCAGCTCTGTAGAAATGCAGATGTAAACCATTCAGGAAGGTTGAAGCTAGAAGATTAGGAAGACAAAGACACCTAAAATCTACATACTCCACCCAAACTCTAAGACAGGACATAATAGGATTAACCCACAGATGCCAAAGGGCACACTCAGACTCAGGTCAAAGTTCATGCCACAGGAACAACTCCAAACAAAAGGCTCCAGAGGGTATAAAAACCCACTCCCTACATGTGCTCTCTTTTCTTCCAGAGCCGTCTTTCTGTCTGGCTCTCCTCTTCAATAAACTGCAACCTTCTTTCTAAAGCAGTCGCCATGTTGTTTATCCCCGGCTTGGACTGGACCCTGATGAAGACTTTTCCTTCAACAGTTGAATCAAACTGATTCTTATAGAACATAGAATAATAGGGTTGGTATAGAGTTACCAAACCCCCTGCTCAAGCAGGAGAACCCTTACCATCTCAGACAAGTGACTGTCCAATCTCTTCTTAAAAACCTCCTCTGATGGAACACCCACACTTTCTGGAGGCAGGTTGTTCCACTGGTTAATTGTTCTAACTCTCAGGAAGTTTCTCCTTAGTTCTAGGTAGCTTCTCTCTTTGGTTAGTTTCCATCCGTTGCTTCTTGTCCTGCCTTCAGGTGCTTTGGAGAATAGCTTGACTCCCTCTTCTTTGGGGCAGCCCCTGAGATATTGGAAGACTGCTATCATGTCACCCCTCGTCCTTCTCTTCTTTAAACTAGACTTAGCCAATTCCAGCAGCCGTTCCTTATATGCTTTAGCCTCCAATCCCCTGATCATCTTTGTTGCTCTTCTCTTCATTTTTTCTAGAGTCTCAACATCTTTTTTACATCGAGGTGACCAAACTGGATATAGTATTGACATTTGCAGCGTTCCTGTGGCTGCACAATCAAAATTCGGGCACTTAGCGACTGGCATGGATTTGTGATCCTCTTTTGCGATCTTCTGACAAGCAAAGTCAATGGGGAAGACAGATTCACTTACTAATTTCTTTCATGGTTTCTTGTCCTGCCCTCTGGTGCTTTGGAGAATACATTGACCCCCATTCTTCTTTGTGGCAGCCCCTCAAATACTGGGAAAGTGCTATCATGTCTCCCCTCATCTTTCTTTTCTCTAGACTGGCTATACCCAATTCCTGCAAGCATTCTTCATATTTTTAAACAGAATAACAAAATAACAGAGTTGGAAGAGACCTTGGAGGTCATCTAGTCCAACCCCCTGCTCAAGCAGGAGACCCTCTACCATTTCAGGCAAATAATTGTCCAGTCTCTTCTTAAAAAACTTCCAGTGATGGAGTACCCACAACTTCTGGGAAGCAAGCCGTTTCACTGATTACTTGTTCTAACTATCAGGAAATTTCTCCTTACTTCTAGGTTGCTTCTCTCTTTGATTAGTTTCCATCCGTTGCTTCTTGTCTTGCTTTTCACTGTTTTGGAAAATAAGTTGACCCCCCCTCTTCTTTGTAGGAGCCCCTCAAATATTGGAACACGGGTTGGATAATTCTTTATTGATCTTCCACCCCATTACGTCTTGTACTCTCCTGCTTTGGAGAATACCGAAGAGAAGAGAAATATTTTTAAACCAGATTAATAAAACATCAGACTTAATTACCCCCACTAGCTAGTGCTTTTTTTTTTTTTTAAAGGCCAATCCTTCTTTTAAAATAACTTATGGTTAGCTAGAAATGGGAGAGGAAATAAATCTTTGACATGAGTTTAACTGAGAGGACTTGTGATTGTCATTTCAAAAATCTTTTTTGGCTTCTCTCAAAATCCCTCATACAGCCTGGGGAAAAAACACAGACAGACAGACAGACAGACAGACAGACAGACAGACAGACAGACAGACAGACGGACGGACGGACGGACGGACGGACAGACGGACGGACGGACGGACGGACGGACGGACGGACGGACGGACGGACGGACGGACGGATGGATGGATGATAGATGGATGGATGGATGGATGGATGGATGATAGATAGATAGATAGATAGATAGATAGATAGATAGATAGATAGATAGATAGATAGATAGATGGATGGATGGATGGATGGATGGATGGATGGATGGATGGATGGATGGATGGATGGATGGATGATAGATAGATAGATAGATAGATAGATAGATAGATAGATAGATAGATAGATAGATAGATAGATAGATAGATAGATAGATAGATAGATAGATGATAAATAAATAATGAACAAATATTTCAGAAGCATCAGAGGACCAAAGTTTTCATGCCCAAAGGGGAGCAGTTGCCCAGGTGAAATGATAAGTAATTGGGAGACATGAGAGGAGGTTCAGTTTGGTGGTAATTGAATGTGACTCAATTCCATTTCACAACTTTGTGCTTTTCATAACTTGCCAATGCATTTGCTGACAGGGCCAACATCTTATGCAGTTGCCTATATCTCTCTTTTCATTTCCCAGCCTTCACGAAGTGACACTTGAAATCTGTCAAGATGTTTTTTCTTTAAATATATTGTAGCCACAGATATAGGATGCTGAAGATCGTGAATGCATCTTCCAGACTGGAATAGGACAACTTGCCATGACCAACTTGCTGTGGGAGAACTTGCCATGGACAACTCACC
>JALGBA010001780.1:7500-65000 GCA_023970755.1 Azemiops feae | reverse complement strand
AGGAACCCTATACCATTTCAGACAAATGGCTGCCCAATCTCTTCTTAAAAACCTACCGTGTTGGCACACCCACAACTTCTGAAAGCAAGTAGTTTCACTGATTAATTGTTCCGACTGTCAGGAAATTTCTCCTTAGTTCTAGGTTGGCTCTCTCTCCTTGATTAGTTTCCCGTCAGACCTGCCAAGCCTCTAAGTAGAAACGATCCTTGGCTCCATTTATTGAGAAAGGTATAGTTTTATTAGAAGTCAAGTGCTTCGCAGTTGTGTAAAGCCAAAACGAAGAAACACGCACCAAAATCCCCAAACCAAATGTGTAAGTAAAAACAAAAACAAAACAAACAAACAAACAACAACAAAAAAACCCCAAACAAGATATCCCCTACCAGATCATTAAAAATATATGTCATAGTCAAGAGCTGAACAATGCTCAGAAATCCGGTAGCATCAGAATGACATGCTGTGTGTCAAATTCTGAAACGAGGCTGGCTGAAGACATCTTTGTCGTTCTAAGTTGCCACGTAGATTGGGGGGAGGGGCAAGGAAAACAAAAGAATTGCTAGACAAAACACAGAGCAGTCCCGTGGGAACCAAGGTCATTCCCACAGGGGCTGAAAGGAGGAGCGAAGACAAACACACAAAGAATGGTTGCAGGACCTGGGTATGTCTAGTCTAGTGAAAAGAAAGATTAAGGGTAATATGATTGCAATGTTCAAGTATTTGATGGGCTCCTACAAAGATTACGGGGTCAACCTATTTCCCAAACCAGTAGAAGGCAAGAAACAATGAATGGAAACTAACCAAGGAGAGAGGCAACCTTGAACTAAGAAGAAATTTCCTAACAGTGAGAACAATAAACCAATGGAATAGCCTCCTGGAGTTGTGGGTGCTCCATCACTGGAGGTTTTCAAAAAGAGACTGGACAACCATTTGTCTAAAATGGTCTAGGGACTCCTGCTCGAGCAGGGAGTTGGACTAGAAGACCTCTAAGGTCCCTTCCAACTCTATTATTCTATGTTCCAGGATGCCTTCCTTGGAAATTGCTGTCCTTCCCATCTCATATGCCCTAATAAATTGGGTAATTGTCATAGGCAAGTTCTCTTTCTGCAAATAAACATAGCACAAACCCAAGCCCCTATCATCTCACTGGAAAGCTCATTTGTTCTTTCAAGATTTCTGAAGTGTAACCTAGAATCACTTGACTTCTGCCTCGGTTACCAAATCACTTTGCCGGCTCTAAAGTACCAGGAAACGGAGCTTCCTAAATATGCACATATCCAAGTTCTTCTTTGCTAAAGAGAAATGATTCTCATATCTCAAAGTGACAGCCATCTGAAGAATTCACAGTGACCTATTCATTACAGCCCTGGTCCCTTGTGCATAGCAGCATTCATTAAGAAGCACATTTGCTAAGCAAATGCTATAGGAATCTTCTGTCTGACATTCATAAATATTTGTGTCATGCAATTTACCTGGGAAGGAAAAAGAAGAGAGAAGAAAGAGAGAGACAGACAGACAGACAGAAAGAGAGAGAGAGGGAAAAAAAAACAGACAGACAGACAGACAAACACACATACAGAGACAGAGAATGAGACAGAGAGAGACACACAGAGAGAGAGACAGAGACAGAGAGACAGAGAGAAGAGAGAGAGTGAAACATACAGACAGAAAGAGAGAGAAACAGACAGACAGACAAACACACATACAGAGACAGAGAATGAGACAGAGAGAGACAGAGAGAGAGACAGAGAGAGACAGAGAGACAGAGAGACTGAGAGACAGAGAGAAGAGAGAGAGTGAAACATACAGACAGAAAGAGAGAGAGAGAAACAGACAGACAGACAAACACACATACAGAGACAGAGAATGAGACAGAGAGAGACACAGAGAGAGAGAGACACAGAGAGACAGAGAGACTGAGAGACAGAGAGAAGAGAGAGAGTGAAACATACAGACAGAAAGAGAGAGAGAAACAGACAGACAGACAGACAAACACACATACAGAGACAGAGAATGAGACAGAGAGAGACAGAGAGAGAGACAGAGAGACAGAGAGACAGAGAGACTGAGAGACAGAGAGAAGAGAGAGAGTGAAACATACAGACAGAAAGAGAGAGAGAGAAACAGACAGACAAACACATATACAGAGACAGAGAATGAGACAGACAGAGAGAAAGAGAGAGAGACAAAGACAGACAGAGACACAGAGAGAGACACACAGAGAGAGAGAGAAGCTGAGACACACAGAGAAGAGAGCAAATAAAAAGAAAATGAAAACTTTCATTTCTGAGTTGGATTGGAAATATTAAAAATAAACGACCGCTTCCCTAGCTTCTTTTCCAGGTGTCTCCATCAGATTCTGTTCCATGTAGAATGTCAACTTCTCATTGGCATCAAAGCATCTTTTCCCAAGGTCATTTAATTCCCTCTCACTTGGTCCTGGGCCCTGAGAAGTAGATTCATTTATAGTCTGGAGGATGGCTTATTATAACAACTGGACCAGGTGGTGAACATAACAAGAATGGGAGGCTGGTGATTGATGGATGTGCTCAATTCAGCTATGCGAGCCTGAAGAGATGATACACCCAGTTGTGAATCTTTCACCTGCTCTGGCGAAGACGTGCATCTTTTTTCTTCTTTCAGCCACAGCTGTTGCCTCAACCGGAAAGAGGGACAGAGCACGAGAGTCTGGCAGGCCTTGTCAAGGAGGAGGAGAAGACATTTGAGTAAGTCAGGGGGAAATATATATATATATATCCACTCTCGTTGTTCATAATGTCACCTTGCTGAAAATTGGAAAAGCAGAACTAATAGGACCTTTTGTGCACGGTCTCTGATGTTCCCTGAAAAGCAAATGTACAGGTTTTACTTTCATTAGGAGCACTCTGTACAAATCTGTCAAAGAGAAGTTTGAGGGGGGAGCGGAATGTGGGTCTTCATTCAGGATCAAATCAGCAATTCTGGCAGGAAAAGAAGCGAGGGATGGAAACTAATCAAGGAGAGAAGCAACCTAGAACTAAGGAGAGATTTCCTGACAGTGAGAACAATTCACCAGTGGAAAGACCTGCCTCCAGAAGTTGTACATGCTCCAACAACTGGGGTTTTTTAAGAAGAGATTTGGACAACCATTTGTCTGAAATGGGATAGGGTTTCCTGCCTGGGCAGGGGGCTGGACTAGAAGACCTCCAAGGTCCCTTCCAACTCTGTTATTCTGGACCCAACAACAAACTTCCTTCAAAGATTGGGCCTGAAAATTCAGAGGTTCGGAGACTCATATAAAGCAGCATTTTGTAAGGGAATATTTCATACTGAAGCATGGATAATCTACTTCTCTACATGTCTCCATATTTTCTCCATAAAATATGCTATAGGGAAAATCAGTTTTCAGATGAATGGGACTGTTTCATAGACAAATTAAGACTTAAAGAATATGTCGGTGTAGCTCACAAAGACTTGTGATAACTTTTATCAGTACATTCCTATAGGAAAGAAAATCAAAGACCATTGTTCTCTGTAGATAACAGAAGGGTAGGAAGTAACCTAAGGTCTATTAACAGAATAATAGATTTTGAAGGCGCCCTGGAGGCCTTCTAGTCCAACCCTCTGCTCATGCAAAAGACCCTGTATAATTCCAGACAAATGGCTGTGGACTCTTTTCTTAAAAACCTCCAGTGACAAAGCACCCACAACTTCTGAAGGCAAGCCTTTCCACTGGTTAATTGTTCTCACTATCAGGAAATTTCTCCTTAGTTCTAGGTTGGTTCTCTCCTTCATTAGTTTTCATCCATTGCTTCTTCTCCTGCCTTTGGGTGCTTTTGAGAATAGGATGACCCCCCTCTTAATGATATTACTTACTGTATGAACATGTGTGCATGCATCAATTTCCCCTTTATTTCTGAAATGTATAAATACGGGGGCATCTCTTTGTCTGTAGGGATGTGTCTTCCACTATTCTTTTGGAGAAGGCCCTCCAAATAAATCACTGGAATGAGTTTTATTTATTTTGGATCCGACATTTTGAGTCCACAATTCCATGGGAACTCTTTGTATATTCAAGGCTCACATATCCAGTAAAACTCGTATTGAACTATTATTTAAAAAAAAGAAAGAAAGAAACCACCCTTTGCAGTTTGATTTGTTTTAATTAATCAATCACCAAATATGGACCAGACATCCTGATAACATGCAAGTTTTGCTTGCAAAATTTGCAGATCCTGTTCTGGCAGGACTGGGAACAAGTCCATTCTGAAAGTGATGTAGCCTCACACCCAGTTAGTGCTGAAAACAGATCTCTGCAGATCATGTACCTGGCAAAGGTGCTCTATTTCCCTGGGAACAGCTGGAAGTGAGTTACACCACTCAATAAGGTGTCAAGGTGGTCCCGGTTTGCCTTAATCAACACTTCATTTCGATGGAAAAGATCCTGTGCACAGATGCAAAAGTCACCTCTGGTGATGGAACGACACGGCTGTTTCATTTTGTCCCTTAAAAGTGGACAAAAAGTCCCTTAAAAGTGGATGTTTTACAGATGGCATCTTCCACTAGCAAAGCTTGCCAAGATGTTCCAGAACAACTCGCCGACATGCTGGAAATGTAAAAAGGTACATGGAACATATTATCATCTATGGTGGACTTGCCCCGTTGCGAAAAAATACTGGACTAAAATAAGAAGATGGATGGAAGAAATAATAGATCAACCTGTAGACTGGAAACCAGAGATCTTCCTGCTGGGTATTTTAAATAGAAAATATAGTAAAGAAATACGGTACTTAATCTTACATATAACAACGGCAGCAAGAATAGTTTATGCACAGTTCTGGAAAAATGAGAATATACCATCAGAGGAAGAAGTGATAAGGAAAATCTTAGACTGTGCGGAGATGGACAAATTAACAAAAGAGATAAAAGAAAAGGAAGACACAGAGTACTATGTAATATGGAATAAGTGGTATGATTGGTTGGAGATTAGAAATAATAAATGAAAATAAACATGGAAAGGTCAAGAAAGGGAAAATATGTGTATAATAATGTATAATAATGTATAGTAATAATATGTATTATTCTAAGTATGAAGTATAGTATGAAGGAAGAAAATGGAAATAAGAAACAACGGGACAACAAGGACAAATATTTTTTAAAGAAGAATAAGGGGGGAAAATGTAAATAATAGAAGATTACCGTTACGAAATTGCTGTTTAAAAAAAAAAAAAGGAGTATACACTGTGTGTTTATGTGTGTTATGTTTTGTTGTTTTTAATATATATATATATATATATATAATTTAAAAAAAAGAATTTTTTTTTTAAAAAAAAAAGTGGACCACCAGAGTATTTGACGGACATGCTTGGAAATGGCACACACTAGATTGAACGTCTGTCGGAGGAGATCTCATTGAAGAATCAGCACAGGCTGAGCTGAGGATACTATCGTTAGCAAATCACTGAACAAACTCAAGTAAAGCCAGCTTTTTAGATTTTAATGAAAGCATACGGTATTTTTTTTTTTTAAAATAACAATGAGAAGCAAGTTTTTTTTTCTCTCTCTTTCTTCTTCGTTGCACTGTCTTCTAAATAAGTCAAGCTATTTCCTTCCAGATCAGGAAATATCTGAGGGTTGGGTTTTTTTTTTTGTTTTTTTTTTTGGTTTTTTTGTATTTCCAAGGCCAATTTAAATTAGTCTCCAACTTAATCCCAAGGCTTTTGGCTTGCAATTGGGGAAATCGTGAAAAATTCCAGAAATATACAGCCAGGGCCACAGCACAAATATAAAGAACTCAAATCTTGTTCTGAGTCTGCATCTGTATGAAAATTCATGATTTTTCATGTGAAAACATTTTGGGTGAATATTAAGGAGGAGAAGCAAAATAATAATAAGAAAACAAGCAAACAAAAATATCGCTGTGATGGGAGTCTTCTACAGACTGCCCAACCAAGTGGAAAATACAGACTGAATATTTTGCACAGGTGGTCACAGGAACCAGGAAACATACGGCTATGGTAATAAAGATATAGGTCACGGGTTGGCAACCCACGGCTCCGGAGCCGCATGTGGCTCTTTGAGCCTTCTACTGCAGCTCCCAGTCCTCCTCCGCCATTTGCAGAGATAGAGAGAGACAGAGACAGAGAGAGGCACTTGTGCTTCCCTTCTCTCTCTCTCTTTCTCTCCGATCTTCTGCCTCACGCTGTTCTCCGACAAGCTGACAAGCTTATTGGGCAGGGCTCCTGCCTTTGCTGTGTCTCCGTAGGAAGCAGCAGAAAGCAGAAAGCAGCAGCTCTCTCTCTATCTCTATCTCTATCTCTCTCTCTCTCACACACACACACACACACACTTTTACTTACTTAGTGGGGGGAAAGGACTGGCAGACCAAGGGCAGGAGAGAGCCAGCCCAATAAGAATGTGTGTCAGCTTGTCGGAGAACAGCGTGAAGCCAGCTTGCCAGGTGAGCAGAAGATCGGAGAGAGGAGAGAGAGAGAGAGAGAGGAGAGGGAGAGAGAGGGAGGGAGAGACGGAGAGAGAGAGAGAGAGAGAGAGAGAGAGAACTCATGCACAGCAGCCTCTATTTCTTTTTAATTAAACTCTTCAATCAAGCCCCCCCCCCTGCATGCGTGCACGCACGCACGTGAGTTTTGCGGCTCCCAGTTTTTTCTTTTCTGTAGGAAACGGGTCCAAGTGGCTCTTTGAGTATTTAAGGTTGCCGACCCCTGATATAAGTAAAGGCTTCCCCTGTCCAGTTGTGTCTGACCTCTAGAGGGCGCTGCTCATCTCTGTTTCCAAGCCAAGGGAGCCAGCATTGTCTGAAGACACTTTCTTGATTATGTGGCCAGCATGACTATAAGCCGAGATGCACAGAACGTTATTACCTTCCCACTGAAGTGGTACCTATTCATCTACTCGCATTCACATGCTTTCGACCTGCTAGATTGGTATGGTAATGGGGAACAGTGAATGTCCCAATAATATTGGGATAATCTTGTGTAGTATTGGGATACAGAATGTCCCATTATAGCTATGGTAATAGGGGCCACTGAATGTCCCAATAATATTGAGATAATATTGTGTAGTATTGGGATACAGAATATCCCATTATAGCTATGGTAATAGGGGATACTGAATGTCCCAGTATCAATTAGGAGAGCCAACAAGTTATTTTTTGTGATAATTTCTAAATAGTTACAATTTAAAGGATCAAAACTAATACAAACAAAAAGGAAGAAAGAAAAAAAAAATAGTGCAGAAAAATATAAAAGGAAAAAAAAATGAACATAGTAAAAAACAAGAAAAGAATTATATAAAGAAATGGCTTGCCCCTTCATCACACTAAGTATATTTTTTTTAGTAACTTATCTCTTAAAATATAACAAATGCTTTCCCATATCCCATCTCTTATCTATAATCAAATTCTTAAAGCCTTATCATTTGGTTCTAATCAGGAAAAGTTCATTAAGGGTTATCAGAAATAGCAACATATCTATTTCAACTTTGATCAAATAAATGAACTTTATATTCCTTCCTTTTATTTTAACAATCTTGATACGTAGTACCTTAAAAAAAATGTCCCCAAACTTTATTTATTTTCATTTTTTTTTCTTTGTCCTTTCTCACAAAATTCTTCAAGGCTTTAACAAGTCTCTTTTATAAATCCCATGCAGGAAATTTATTCAAGTAACACTCCTAGTTTGTTATTTGTATCTCCCTTTAAATTGTAAGACATCTGCCATGTCCATTGAACTTTTTTTGCTATCTTTCTTGTAGCCTCTCATTTTTAAATCCACTTTCAGGTCAGTCTCAATCTTTTTAGATAAAACCTGTTTGTCTTTTATAACATCAGTCTAAATATCTATAGTGCAGGCAGACACATTCTTAAAATTAACTTCTGTGTCCATTGTTCAGAAATATCCTTCAGTATGTCCAGTGCTCAAAAATCTTATTTCAATCTCCATCAAATGGATACAAATCCATTTGTAACTTTCCAAAATAAAAGTTTTAATCAATCTTTTGCTGTTTGTTCCAAAATAATCTTGTAAAAGTCTTTAAACTTGCATTTAAAACTTCTTTCACTAATGATTGAAGGAAACTCATCTAATGCTGTAAAACCTATCCATCCAAAAGTTCCTAATAGCTGAAAAGCAATTAATAAGCAATTTCCAAAAAAAATGGTTAGAAAAAGAAGAATGAGAATAAATCTGTTCTTTTGAAGGTGCCCACCATGGTTTGACATTTAGGCAAGAAAAACCAAATGTACAGGTATAGTATAGGTGGTACCTTGTCAATAGTAGCAACTGTGAGGGTGATCTCGGAGTCCTAGTGGACAATCACTTAAACATGAGCCAGCCGTGTGCTGCAGCTGCCAAAAAAGCCAACACAGTGCTGGGCTGCATTAACAGAGGGATAGAATCAAGATCACGTGAAGTATTAATACCACTTTACAATGCCTTGGTAAGGCCACACTTGGAATACTGCATCCAGTTTTGGTCACCACGATGTAAAAAAGATGTTGAGACTCTAGAAAGAGTGCAGAGAAGAGCAACAAAGATGATCAGGGGACTGGAGGCTAAAACATATAAGGAACGGTTGCTGGAATTGGGAATGTCTAGTTTAACAAAGAGAAGGACGAGGGGGGACATGATAGCAGTCTTCCAATATCTCAGGGGCTGCCACAAAGAAGAGGGAGTTAAGCTGTTCTCCAAAGTGCCTGAAGGCAGGACAAGAAGCAACAGATGGAAACTAACCAAAGAGAAAAACAACCTAGAGCGAAGGAGAAATTTTCTGACAGTTAGAACAATTAATCGGTGGAACAACCCGCCTCCAAAATCTGTGAATGCTCAAACACTGGACGTTTTTAAGAAGAGACTGGACAGCCATTTGTCTGAAATGGTATAGGGTTTCCTGCCTGAGCAGGGGGTTGGACTAGATGACCTCCAAGGTCCCTTCTGACATTACTATTACTACTACTACTACTACTACTACTACTGTTGTTGTTGTTGTTGTTGTTGTTGTTGTTGTTGTTGTTGTTATTATTATTATTATTATTATTATTATTATTATTATTATTATTATTATTATTATTATTATTATTATTATTATTATTATTATTATTATTATTATTATTATTATTATTATTATTATTATTATTATTATACAGCTATTCCCTCATTTCCTAAAGCTATAAAATCACAGGAGACAGCTGTCTTGTGGTCTCCTTATGAAAAGAAACCGCCTGGAGCACTTAGGGGTAATCTCAAGTGCTCTCCTTATCCGGAGAGGAATCACAAAGAACCAATATACTATCTGCCTCTTTATTTCACTGCTGTAGTCAGCTCCTCTTTTAACAGAATGATCTTCAGTTTGCTATTTCCTCCTTGGAAGTCCAGGCAAACCAACAAGTTTTTGACATGCCTTGCCAACAATGAACTAGAGCAGCAGTTCCCAACCTTTCCAATCTTTCTGCAGACCAGCGGTGGTGAGGGGGAGGGGATGGTTTCACGCATGCACACATGCTCACCCACCACTTGCTTGATCCAGTTCCCAATGGGCCTTGACCTGTTGTTGGGTATGGATCAGGGATTGGGGACCCCTGAACTAGAAGATCAGTTGTAGTGAACTTAATGTTTACTACCATGGAAGAAGTGGTTCAGGAAGTGAACGTTATAGTTCCTGGGGTACAGAGGATATCCTTGAAGTTTGGACCAGACCTAACTTACTAATTTTTAATTTAAAAGGGGGCTGGGGAGTGGACCTACAATACTATAGGCTTGGTCTTGACCTCAGTACCTGGGACAAAGAACATTCAAGCAGTGAATTTGTGAGCACTTGGAGATGAATAAAAGGGTTTACCGGATTTACTCTAGCATGAATTTGATAAAAATAAATCATACCAGACAATTTGTATTGCTTTTTTATATATTAAGTGACTGGCTTAGTAGATCAAGGAAATGTTAGGCATTTAGTGTGCTTAACATCAATAAGGCATTCAATAAAATTGACCATAGCCTTCTATGCAAGATGAATGGTCCTACTACCAGGTAAATTTGCAGTTGAACAATCATACTCAGTACTTAATGAATGTATATCTTTGTGAAGGGACAAATCCAATACAATACCTAAGGATTCTATCCTGGCTCCAATTCTCACCCTGATTTTCATAAATGACATAGACAAAGAGATAAAAGCTATAAAAGAACACAAGTAAGCAGTCAGACAAGGAGACCTGAAATCATTGGTAGCCTCACATTGCAATGAACAAGCACATACATTCAATTTTTGCAGTTACTAAGATTGTTGGCCAAGCAGGTACAAAGATAGCCAGGGAAATAATTGAAGCTTACCAAGTACTTAGGAACCAAGAATTTGGCAGCACAGGGAAACAACAGCCAATGACTTAATAGCTGGCCATCAGCACCCCAATCAACCAATAAGAAGCCACACTCAACCATGCACCACATAAATACTACATATAGAATAGTTCAAAGCACACATTCCACTAGAGACAAGTTCCCTGAGGATAGGCTCCAGCACAAATCTGAAAGCTTGGAAGACTAAACCTCTGGTCCTGATGATCAACCTAGATTGGATCCTGCAACATTATCCTGGGACACGTATATTTGCCTTCCTTCGTGAGATAAAATATATGCTTATCAAAGCATATGACTCCAAGCTAGCATGAACTGCTGACGTCTTAGAAGACAGGCTCAAAGTTCAGAAGGACCTCGATAGACATTGGGCCCTACCCCAAATTATACAGTTTGTTGGTGGTCAATGTTAAAGTTCTGCAAGTAAGGAGAAAAAGTTCAGATCTCCAGGCAGTGGTGGGATTCAGCCGGTTGGAACCACTTCGTCAGAACCGGTAGCTATTTTTTTTTGTTGCCCAGGCCCAGATCGGACTTCCGGAAGTGGCATCCACACAGAGGACCGGTTGTTCACACATTTGAATCCCACCACTGTCTCCAGGTACATGATAAGTGGTACTTAGCTCGTAAGAAGGACCTTGTATACACAGATTAAGCCTGAGACAGCAGTGTGCTTCAGTTGTCAAAAGAGCTAATGCGCACTTGAGCTGCATCAACAGAGATATAATGCTGAAATCACACGACATAATAGTTCTACACTACAGGATGCTGACCAGATTTCACTGCTCCGATTTTGGCCTCCCAAATGCAAGTGGATCACAGCTAAATGCTATGAAGAAGAGTGTCATGGCTGACTCGCTGTACACTTTGGCTCGCAGCCAGACAATAGAATCCAGGGAGGGGAGAGAGGTATCATTGGAATGTAGGATGGGAGGAAGTTGAGGAAATAATGTGCACCATCTGTGGCCTGGGAGAATCTTGACGCTTCAAGGTCAAATGATGAGAGCCTTTTGAGCCGAGAAGACTGATTCCCAAAACAAAGAGATTGCACTGGATTGGTGGACAATGCACAGTGGATGGCCCGGGGGGGGGGGGGGGGAGATTTTAACGATGCAGCTTTTCACGTGAAAATTTCAGAACTGGCTTTGCTTCTATTGTGCCTATATCAGTGGTGGGATTCAGCCGGTTTGCACCACTTCGGCAGAACCGGTAGCTAATCTTTTGTCGCCTGGGCCCAGAACGGACTTCCAGAAGCGGCATCCATGCAGAGAACCGGTTCTTCACCTATTTGAATCCCACCACTGGCCTATATGGATCGATCAGTAAAGTTGTACTCTTGATAAAATAATGTCCCAGGAGTCCCAAAGGTGCTTTTTTCAGGAGGCCACTGGACTTTCTTGTTTTTCTTTGAAGACATTTCACTTCTACTTCAAGAAGCTTCTTCAGCTCTGACCGGATGGTGGGGAATGGATGGATTTATATTCCTTGCAGACAGCTGGTCATTTGCATTCTTTTAGAGAGTCGTTCAGGCCACTTGAAGGTTTGCAGCTGTCTGCAAGGAGACCGGACAGCCATTTCTCTGAAATAGTATAGGGCAGGGGTCCCCAACCCCTGGTCCATGGACCAGTACCGGGCCGCAGCATGCCAGAAATCGTGCTGTGCAAACAAGTGAGGCCACATCCGCGGGATGCAGGCAGCACACAAAACCACGCACCCTCTGGTCTGTGGGAAAACCTCTTTCCATGGAACCAGTCCCTGGTGCCCAAAAGGTTGGGGACCTCTGGTATAGGGTCTGCTGCTTGAGCAGGGGATTGGACTAGAAGACCTCCAAGGTCCCTCCCAGCTGTATTCTGATTGGATAGGTGATGATTTTGTCAATGCTGATGGAGTTCCAATGGCATTCCAGTATTGTTATTTGTGATTATTGCAATCCTGTAAGAGAAAATTCCTCTTTTCCTCCTATTACTAATCCCGGGATTGTCATCCTGCCTCCACGTCAAATTTAAGGAACACCCTGCTGGATTCCTAAATGTTTGATATGGAAATTCGATTCAAAGTGATTGCTTTGGGTGCCTTTAGGGGACGTGGACATGCATTTTCAGTGTCCAAATCAGCTTGACTTGAACTGAACTGGCTGGGTTTAGGATTATTGCTGACAGCTTGATGAATAACAGTAAAGCTGGGAAAGGATATTAAGCCGTCTACTTTTGCTGGTCCCATGATCAGAAAAAAAAGAGGGGAAAAAAAAACCCTTTTCCATGTGATTTCAAACACAGTTGGAACCTTGTATTGAAATGCAAAATAAATAAAGGAATGAATTCGGATACAGGGATGAGAAGCAGAGAAGGGGCGTCAGGCAACGGATGTCTATATGATCAGGACTTGCCAGAACCTGTCATATTTCCAGAGACAGGAAAGCTGGAGGCCATTTGAAAGAAATAGCATATTTTTAGATGCCTTTCCTCAGCCAGATATGAAGAGTTTGCCCATCGCTAAGTAGGACAAGTTCCAAAAAACTTAAGGGAAGGGGGGGAGGAAAGAGAGCACAGCTCATTTGTCATGCTGAAGGCGATCAAAATTCTTCATTTAACCCTGAATGAGTAAAGTTCCTTGATGCGGCTCCTTTGAAAGGAACAGCAGTTTGATCGAAAACACTGGGATCACACTGTTATGGATAGATAGCGTTTATCTAGCCTCCCCACCGCCCGCCTGTTTCCTTCTCCTTGCCCGTCTCAGTTTTAAAATGCATTATCAGATTTATTTGCTGTCCTCTTTGGTTTCAAAGCAGTTTCAAATCCGGCCCTTCTAATGTAATTCAGGCTTTTGACTCAAAGCCTCACCCTCAGATATTAAATCAACACAGAGCTTTATAATGCCACCTTTAGCACCGGACAATGATTGAATTCATAATTTCAGAAGGCAGCTGCATAAATAGATTCCCCTCCAATCAAGGCAAAGGATAATCCAACTACATTTAAGGAGAAGATGGGAAGTTGTACCCAAAGCAAATGTACTGTAGGTGCCTTTCGAGAGCATATCCCTGAAAGTATACATTCTATAAATTCTATTTCTGTATAGTTTATAGAGAGCCAGTTTGGTGAACTGTGCTGGCCTAGAAACCCGGAAACGGTGAGTTTTAGTCCTGCCTTAGGCATGAAAGCTGGCTGGGTGACTTTGGACCAATCACCAGGAGACAGCGAGTTCTAGTCCTGCATTAGACATGAAAGCCAGCTGGGTGAGTTTGGGCCAAACATAAGGAGAATGTGAATTCTAGAATTGCCTTAGGCATGAAAGCTAACTTTGGGCCAATCACCAGGAGACCTTGAGTTGTAGTCCTGCCTTAGGCATCAAAGTCATCTGGGTAATTTGGGCCAATCATCAAGAGACTCTGAGTTCTAGTCCTGCCTTAGACACCAAAGTCGACTGGGTGACTTTGGGTCAATCACCAAGAGACTCTGAGTTCTAGTCCTGCCTTAGGCATGAAAGCCAGCTGGGTGACTTTGGGCCAATCACCAGGAGGCAGTGAGTTCTAGTCCTGCCTTAGGCACCAAAGCCAGCTGGGTAATTTGGGTTAATCATCAAGAGACTGTGAGTTCTAGTCCTGCCTTAGGCACCAAAGTCGACTGGGTAATTTGGGCCAATCCTCAAGAGACTGTGAGTTCTAGTCCTGCCTTAGGCATCAAAGTTGACTGGGTGACTTTGGGCCAATCTCCAGAAGACAGTGAGACTGTGCTGATTATTCTATGCCATACCAAATTGAGAAATAAAGTTGTGTGTATTTTCAAGTCTAAAAAGATGAACGTTGCAGTGTCACATGAGCTATCAGCACCTTGGACAGTGCAAAACTGGTGATACTGGTTGGATTTACCCCAGCCCAAACCTGATGTGTCTCTCCAGCTTTCTGTATTCAGAGCTTAGTTCTGGCTGCTTCATTTCAAATATTTCAGCTCTTTTTTTAATTTCCTGATTCTGCTTCGGGGGGGGGGGGAAGATATAAACCCCCAACCCCAATTGCAAGCTGAATATTATATCCTTGGGCTAGAATGTTGCAGAATGGATGATGTGACCTTCTAGAGAAATAACAGAACTAGCAACTTATCTGACTCACATCCTTCTTGGGTTAGTCTCTGAATGAGAAGATGTCTCAACAAGAATTCAGTACAAGGTAAATTTGGAAGATAATAACAGGCTTACAAAGCTGAATGGGGCTTGAGTCTTCTCTCCTAATCCAGCACACTAAATATTATATTCTTTTTTCCTTTTCTTAAAAGTGTTGTTGGGATTTTTATTTCATTTGCAATATTACAAAAGAAACATCTAGTTGCTTACATAAAGCACTTATAGCTCAGGATTGAACTGTGAGGTCTTTGGTGTTCTCTGTTTTCTTGCAGATGTTTCATAACCCAACTAGATAACATCAGCAATGCTAGAAGGGAGTAGGGTTTTCTCTTGGTTTATATACTAGTGCAGGGGTAGGCAACCTTGGCTCTTTTATGACTCATGGACTTCAACTCCCAGAATTCCTGAGCCAGCGTGGCTCAGCTTGGAAACTCTTCCTTTCCCCTCAGCATGGCTGGCTCAGGAATTCTGGGAGTTGAAGTCCACGAGTCATAAAAGAGCCAAGGTTGCCTACCCCTGTACTAGTGGTTGCCCTGTCAGTATTGGTAGGAATGTTCTAGGGCAGGGGTAGGCAACCTTGGCTCTTTTATGACTCGTGGACTTCAACTCCCAGAATTCATGAGTCAGCATAGCATAGCTATGATTGGGCTGTTGTTTACTCTGGTGCTCTCTGAGCTGGGTTGTTTTCTTGCAGACATTTCATTACCCAACTAGGTAACATCAGCAGAGCTAGCAGGAAGTGGGGTTTGCTTTCTGTTTAATGTACAAATAGCTTGCCCTGTCAGTATTGCTGGGCGTGTTCTTGATCAGTCCTTGTTTAGACTCTTGTTTACTGTTTGGTTGTTTGTCTGAATTTACCATGACAAATAAATTAATAAAAATCTGTGAGAAATCTGTGAAGGGAATCCCATTAAGAAGGCCCCAAATCAACCGAGCTCTACAGTTTGGGGTGACCATCATCTATCCAATATTCTTGCAAGTAACATTCCTTTAATGCTATTCCCAAATGACAGCCCAACCTGAGGGGTGAGTGGAAGGAGGTTATTTCAAAGAGAAGCGGATACGCGAGAGAAACATTGGCTCAAAGGTCTTCACTGATCTTCAAGTATTAGCCCACCTTTTCTAGGATACCTAAGACATTGCAAAGTTTCTGTTGACATTGTGGGAAGTCAGCCCCCCAGAGAAGGAAATATTAAAAGGGCAGAAAAATATATTTCCTCAAAAGGATTTTAAAAGCAAAAACCAACCCTGCCCCCAAGTCTCTCTGTCCCAAGCAGAAGCCAGCTCTGTACAAATGCAGATGTAAACCATCAGAAAGGCCCCAGCTAGGAGATCAAGAAGACAAAGACCTAAAATCTGCATACCCCACCCAAACTCTAAGAGTCATTAGCCCCAGCACCAGGGAAGCAGGATATGACCTTTGGGATACCACCATCAAGAATACCAGAAAGGCACACCCAGACTCAGGTCAGAATACATGACACAGGAAATACAAAGCCTAAAACAGGAACAGGAAACTACAAACAAAGGCTTCAGAGGGTATAAAAACCTACTCCCCACATGTGCTCAGTCCTTTTTTCTCTCCTCTCTCCTGCCAGAACCATCTTTCTGTCTGGCTCTTCAATAAACTGCAACCTTCTTCTTTCTAAAGCAGTCACCATGTTGTTTATCCCCGGCTTGGATGAATCATGATGAAGACTTTTCTTTCAACAACGTCAAGACCATGGAGCAGGAAAGGAGAACTTTTGTGGAAAACAGGAATGGGATGTTCCAAATGTGCTTTTTCAAAAGCCAACTGAATTTTTTTCTTTTTCCTTGAAGATGTTTCACTTCTCATCCAAGAAGCTTCTTCAGTTCTGACTGAAGGGTGGAGGATGGAAGGGTTTATATTCCTTGCAATCTTCTGGTTGTTAGCATTCTTTCTGAAAGGCCACTTGTAGATTTATCTGTATCCTCAGGGTCACCTGAGTAGTGCAAATAGTGAGGGCCCAGATAAACCTGCAAGTGGCCTCAATGATTCTCAGAGGGAGCGCTAATGACCAGGTGACTGCAAGGAATATAAATCTTTCCATCCTCTACCATTCAGTCAGAACTGAAGATGTTTCTTGGATCGGAAGTGAAATGTCTTCAAGAAAAAACAAAGAAAGTCCAGCTGTCTCTTGAAAAAGCATCTTTGGGACAACCATAACCTGGATGTCTGAGAATCTCCGTAGACAGGAATGGGATGATTACATTCCTCAAATTGAAGTTTCATTTACAGGGAACCCATCCAGACTGGTGTGCAACACAATTTAAGATTAAACAATGGGGAAAACAGTTGGCTATTTTTTTTTTCCCACTTCAAAATTAATTGCACCACAAAGTCAGGAGAAAGCATTAAGAAACAAATGGAAATAATAAGCACAAAGATCAGGAAGAAATAGAGAAGGGAGGAGGAGTGAATGATTTTAAAACTTAATTTAATAAAGTGTGTTACAGATGCTGAAAAATGCATTTACTTTTGAACTGGCAGGACTGTGTTATTGTGAAGTAGAATTTAACTGTAATGGGGTTTCTGCTTCATCAACTGCAATAATTATTTTTCTCGATTTTGCCCTGGCCATTTTGTGTAATGATTTTTAGGTGTGCATTTGCAAAATACATGAAAGAGAGAGAGAGAGAGAGAGAGAAAGGGAGGGGGGAGAGATTGCACATTGATGAGTACAAATATGCATCTTATTTACACCCTGTTCTAATTTCTTTTCTTTCAGAAAACTACAAATTCCTCCAACTAACAGCTTGATCACTAACAGCTCAACTTATAGTCCAGATAAGCCTAAGGATACAAATTGAAAAAAATACCAGAAACAGAATCTTGCATAGCTTCTTTGGAAGATTGTAAGCCCCAAAGCTAACACCACATGATGTGAGATTACAGGCAGATGTAAGAGAGTTTGGCATATCTCTCTCTCTCTCTCTCTCTCTCTCTCTCTCTCTCTCTCTCTCTCTCTCTCTCTCTCTCTCTCTCTCTCTCGCTCTCTCTCGCTCTCTCTCTCGCTCTCTCTCTCTCTCTCTCTCTCAATTTTTGTTTCTTAGTTCATTCATTTCTCTTCACTTTTATTTACTTCACACAAAAAACAGAAGTGTCAGCTCCATGCCATAGCATCTGGAGAAAACATGAAGCTACAATTTCTCAATTCCTCCTCCTCTGTAGAAGAAGGGATGGCAGACTCCACTGGAGGTGGAGTCAAAAGGGAGATTAGCCTACAATCCCTACATAGCCACAAGCAAGCTAAGTTCAACTCCCCCACCCCCCCAGTGCCTTTGACAATTATCTAACTCTAAGCAGGTGCCAAACATTAGTTGAGAAGATTCCTGTCTATAGGCTTTTAGCAATAGAACAGTTTTATTGAATCTTCATATATGGACTGGGTCTTTCACATCTGAGCACCACCTCCCCTTCCACCTCTCCCTCCTCTTCTCCCTCTCCCTTTCTCCTCCTCCTCTTCCTCCTCTTCCTCTTCCCTCTTCCTCCTCCTCGTCTACCACCATGTCCTCCCCTCCTCCTCCCCCCCACATGCAAATATATTTTGCAAGCTATGTTGTCTGCAAAAGTTCATATTTTATTGCAGCCATGCCAAAATTAACTACATTCGTGTTATTATGGGCAATTACGGGCTGCTACTCTAATCGGAGATAGAGCTTTATCTCAAAGGTAGTGTACATACTGTGCTGTATATTCAAAAGGTCTCCGATAATGGTTCTCGAAGGCTCCAAGCTTAAAGTATGGATCTCTCCTACCATCCACCAACATGTCGACCAAATGCAATGATTTTGGGTTTTGTTAGAAAGCATTTTCCTGTTTTATCGAGAATCGCCTTCCACCTTGCCCGCGCCCTCAGCATTGTGAGAGAATTCAAACCAGCACCATCAAAGGAAGACTCATTTTTTTCTAACAACTTCACTAACAAGGCATTGAAACCCTGAGCTGTGGGTTAGTTAGTCCCTACTTTGTGTTCTTTGCAAATGCAGAAGTGGAAATGCAAAGGAGCATTACAGCAACAGCTTTAGTATACTTTATGGTAAGAGAGGGGCTAGAATGGCTGAGAACTGCTATAGACCTTGATTAGTGCACTTGGTCCATTCATTTGAACACACTGTGCTTTTGCCTCTTCACTTCCCCGGGTTTTTCAACGTTCTGACCTTGTGTAAGCCATATTTTTGCTTGTGCTCTGCTAGAGGGCAGCACTTGACTGACTTTGGCTGAGCTCAGAAAACGAAGAACACACAATAAACAGACAAGCCAGGCAAAGCTTCAGACGACTGTGGCCACCATTTTGACTTCTGTGAGTCAAGTCTGGGGACACCTCAGATCTGGTTAGTTCTTGAATGGAAGACCCTGTAAACTCCTGAATGGGCAACTGTCAAGAGAGAAAACCTGGCAGCTACATGCCTTTGTCACGGTTCCAACAGACAGAGACAAATAAAGCAGAACTCGGAGGCTTGCAAGTTCCTCAAAGAACAGGTTGATTGATACAAAGTATTGGCACATCAAAAGCGAAACCAAGTCTGAATAGACACGTAACAATATTATTGATCATCGCACAGTCAGCCAGATGTTCAGACTGGATTTGGCATTTTTGTCTACCTATCGAGTCCTTACCAAGGACCTGGGATAGGCAGATGCGGATGTTTGATGGTATTACAGATCTCGTCGCAGGATGGAAGCAATTCCTAGTAAGGCCGCCTTTTGCAATTGACTAATGGCGAATTTGTCAATGCCGATGGTGTTCAAGTGGTGCTCCAGTTGTTTTGGGATTGCACCCAAGGTGCCTATTACTATTGGTACCACCCTTGCTTGCCTTTGCCACAGTCTTTCTATTTCTATTTGTAGGTCTTTGTATTTTGTTATCTTCTCCAGTTCTTTCTTGTCTATTCTGCTGTCTCTAGCCACTGCCACGTGCACTATCCAGACTTTTTGGATGATGATGATGATGATGATGATGATGATGATGATGATGATGATGATGATGATGATGATGATGATGATGATGATGATGATGATGATAAAGTTGGAAGGGAGCTTGGAAGTCATCTAGTCCAACCCCCTGCTCAGGCAGGAAACCCTATACCATTTCAGACAAATGGCTGTCCAGTCTCTTCTAATCAGGTTGTTCCACTGACTTGGAGAATAGCTTGACTCCCTCTTCTTTGTGGCAGCCCTTCAAATATTGGAAGACTGCTATCATGTCACCCCTGGTCCTTCTCTTCATGAAACTAGACATTCCCAATTCCAGCAACCATTCCTTATATGTTTTAGCCTTCAGTCCCCTAATCATCTTTGTTGCTCTTCTCTGTACTCTTTCTAGAGTCTCAACATCTTTTTTATATCGTGGTGATACAATTCCCCAATACAAAGTTAAGATATCCCACCCCTGAGGCTATGCAAGCAACTAGGTTCCCCAATATATTTTGGTGGGCTTTTCACGAAACGCCCAGCCTGCAGTCTCAGAAGCAGCCAATGACCTTAGTTCCCACGGGAGAAAATCTGTTTAGTCTAGCAAAGCATCTGGTAAACCCCCATCCCTCCATGCTATGTGTCAACCGAAAATGAATAGGGAAAATGGCTGCAGCCATGCTCATTTTCAAAGTTGACAGCCTTGTGGTTTCCATCTTGTAATTAGAGAAAAGAGGGGGATGAGGCTTCAAATGGGTTAGTTAAAGAAGAAAAATCTCTCCAGTTCTTCAAATGTTTGTTGAAGCAAAGAGGTATGAAAACTTTTCGAGGACATTCCAACCGCTGTGAAGAAGATAGCAGATGGTTCTCAAAACAATGAGAAGGTGTTTACATGAACTAGGTGGGCATCTCAGAGGTTTGGCTGGGAATATCATGAATAGAATAGAATAGAATAGAATAGAATAGAATAGAATAGAATAGAATAGAATAGAATAGAATAGAATAGAATAGAATAGAATGGAATGGAATGGAATGGAATGGAATGGAATGGAATGGAATGGAATGGAATGGAATAGAATAGAATAGAATAGAATAGAATAGAATAGAATAGAATAGAATAGAATAGAATAGAATAGAACTGGAAGAGACCTTGGAGGTCTTCTAGTCCAGCCCCCTGCTCAAGCAGGAGAACCTATACCATCTCAGACAGGTGAATGTCCAGTCTCTTCTTAAAAATCTCCAGTGATGGAGCACCCACAATTTCTGGTGGCAAGCTGTTCCACTGGTTGATTGTCCTCACTGTCAGGAAGTTTCTCCTTAATTCCAGGTTGCTTATCTCTTTGATCAGTTTCCAACCATTGTTTCTCGTCCTGCCCTCTGGTGTTTTGGTTTGATCCTGACCAGCTCAAAGTTGACTCAGCCTTCCATCCTTTCAAGGTCAGTAAAATGAGGACCCAGATCATTGGGAACAATACGCTAACTCTGTAAATTGCTTAGAGAGGGCGGAAAAGTACTATGAAGTGGTATACAAGTTTAAGTAGTATTGCTATTGCTATCTATCTATCTATCTATCTATCTATCTATCTATCTATCTATCTATCTATCTATCTATCTATCTATCTATCTATCTATCTATCTATCTATCTATCTATCTATCTATCTATCTATCTATCTATCTATCTATCTATCTGATGGCACAATGGCTAGAATGCAGTTTTGCAGGCTAACTCTGCCCACTGCCAGCAGTTTGATCCTTACCAGCTCAAGGTTAACTCAGCCTTCCATCCCCCCGAGGTCAGTAAAATGAGGAGCCTGATTATTGGGGGCCATATGCTGTGTCTGTAAACCTCTTAGAGAAGGCTGTAAAGCACTGTGAAGTGGTATATAAGTCTAAGTGCTGTTGCTATTTGTGTAATCATCAGATTTGTGGGAAAAATTTCCCCCTTGAACTTAAGGAGAATGTCGTGAATGAATGTATCTGGTATATACAAATGTAGGGATTTGCACCACATTTCCAAGTCTTTTCATTTTCAGGCAAAGAAATTTTTATCATGCTTTTGAATTATTTTCCTTTATTCTTTGGGAAACAAACATTGTTTTGTTTTGTTTTTAGAAGAAGAAGAAGAGAAAACAATTGTCTCGACATGCGTTCGATAATAATATTTTGTCTTGCTGAGGTACCACAAGTGGCCTCTGCTGTCAACTTACAGCTCAATGCAAAGTGACAACTGCCACCCAACACTACATACAGTCTGAAATGAAATGTCTGGCAATAAAATTACTTTTAAGGGCCTTTTTTAAAATTATTATTATTAAAAGTCTGTAGCATGTCCTCCGATGCACAGCTGATGTAATCCCTTTGGCATATGCAAAAAGCTTTACTGGTGCAGTTGCAATAGGCTTATGATATCAACATACAAAATCCTGCTGAATGGGTCAATCAAATTCCACTGGGTTGATAGGAGAGGCAGAGGGAAGAGAATATTACAATTCTCAGAATTCGCAGTCCGCATGGATAGCGGTGAAGAACTGTAGTTGAACCTTTTCGGCAGAACCTTCAGCTAGACTGGAGGGAGGTGTTAAGAGAGGGCTAAGTTTAGAGTCCTTGCACTGCAGGAAGGAACACAGGACTGACCTTCTCCAGAAGCCCTGAAGCCTTATCTGACCATTCCCAAGGAAATGCATTCGGTCCGGTGAAATTCTTGTAACATAGGTGTAATAAAGCTTCTGCTTGAAGCTATTCATGAGGGGTTCTGATAGTTTGTGTCTGAGATTAATCAGTGCAAGGACTCGGCCCCCGCTTAACACCTCCCTCCAGTCTAGTTAGAGACTGATCCTTCCTTTTTTCCTTCCTTCCTTCTTTCCTTCTTGCCTTCCTGCCTTCCTGCCTTCTTTCCTGCCTGCCTTCCTTCCTTCCTTCCTTCCTTCCTGCCTTCCTTCCTTCCTTCTGTCCTTCCTTCCTTCCTTCCTTCCTTCCTTCCTTCCTTCCTTCCTTCCTTCCTTCCTTCCTTCCTTCCTGCCTGCCTGCCTGCCTTCCTGCCTTCCTGCCTTCCTGCCTTCCTGCCTTCCTGCCTTCCTTCTTCCCTCCCTCTCTCCCTTCCTTTTCTTCTGGTCTTCTTTTCTTCTTTCCTTCCTGGGATGGAATCTCCAGCTAGAATTGAGGGAAGTGTTAAGACAGAACTAAGTTTAGAGTTTTTGCACTGCAGGATGAGAATCGAGGCTGACCTTCTCCAGAAGCCTTATCTGACCGTTTCCAAGGGAATGTAGTCAGTCAAAGCAAGATTCTTGTAACTCAGGTGACTATCAATAAAGCTTCTACTTGAGGCTATACACAAGTGATTTTCGTGGCCTACGGCTGATAACTTTAACTCTAAAGTCTCCATCTTACCTAAATAATGGAATTCTTTCCCATTATCTGCCATATGCTTTTTTAACTGGTTGGAACATGGACTCGACCCAGCATCATACACTAAATTCAGCTTTGTAGACTCTGGTTACAGCTCTACTCATGAATCCACCTGGGAATCTGATGGCCAAGAATTAAGCCTTCTCAGCAATAGTATCACCATCCTTGGAATATTCTTCCAAGAATACTTGGATTAACAATGCCTCTGGGCTCAACTGTTATTTGGATTGCCTATTATACACTACTTCTTCTTCTTCTTCTTCTTCTTCTTCTTCTTCTTCTTCTTCTTCTTCTTCTTCTTCTTCTTCTTCTTCTTCTTCTTCTTCTTCTTCTTCTTCTTCTTCTTCTTCTTCTTCTTCTTCTTCTTCTTCTTCTTCTTCTTCTTCTTCTTCTTTCTTCTTCTTCTTCTTCTTCTTCTTCTTCTTCTTCTTCTTCTTCTTCTTCTTCTTCTTCTTCTTCTTCTTCTTCTTCTTCTTCTTCTTCTTCTTCTTCTTCTTCTTCTTCTTTCTTCTTCTTCTTCCTCTCTTCTCCTTTCTTCTCTTCTCTTCTTCTTCTTCTTCTTCTTCTTTCTTCTTCTTCTTCTTCCTCTCTTCTCTTTCTCCTTCTCCTTCTCATTCTCCTTCTCCTTCTCCATTCTCCTTCTCCTCTCCTCTCTCCTCCTCCTCCTCCTCCTCCTCCTCCTCCTCCTCCTCCTCCTGTTGCTGGAATTGGGTATGTCTAGTTTAATGAAGAGAAAGACGCGGGGGGACATGATAGCAGTGTTCCGATATCTCAGGGGCTGCCACAAAGAAGAGGGAGGCAAGCTATTCTCCAAAGCGCCTGAAGGCAGGACAAGGAGCAATGGATGGAAACTAATCAAGGAGAGAAGCAACCTAGAACTAAGGAGAAACTTCCTGACAGTTAGAACAATTAACCAGTGGAACAACCTGCCTCCAGAAGCGGTGAACGCTCCAACACTGGAGGTTTTTAAGAAGAGACTGGACAGCCATTTGTCCGAAATGGTGTAAGAGTATGAAAGTTAAATAAAGAGACCGAGGGACTAATTCTGGCTGCACAAGACCCAGCCTTAAGGACAAATGCATACAAAGCCAGAATTGAGAAGACAGCAACAGACAATAAGTGAAGCTGAAGAAACAGTGGACCACCTGGTAAGTTGCTGCAAGGAGATCACCCAGACAGACTACAAGCAGTGGTATGACAAAGTAGCAACAACGGTGCATTTGCACTACTCAGGTGACCCTGAGGACACAGATCAATCTCCAAGTGGCCTCAACGACTCTCTGAAAGAAGGCAAATGACCAGTTGACTGCAAGGAATATAAATCCTTCCACTCCCCGCCATCCAGTCAGAGCTGAAGAAGCTTCTTGGATGAGAAGTAAAACGCCTTCAAAGAAAAACAAGAAAGTCCTGTTGCCTCCTGAAAAAGCACCTTTAGGGTCCCACTTGAAAAGAAGAACAGTGAGCAAGGATTAGAACCCTTTTTTTCTTACCTTGACTTATCTGGTTTCTCTCCTTCTCTCACTTAACTTTAACAGTTCCTGATGAAGAAAAAGGTAACTTTCCCCAATTATTTTACGAGCAATGGAACCCATCATCTGTCATATCATCCGGCCTTCTGCCATTGATCTGAAAGACTTAATGGGAATCTAAAAGCTTTGAAAAACCAGCCATCAATTCTTCCTCACCCAAACAGAGTCTAATAGCAAATTGCAAAACCAATTAAAGATAATTGACAGCTCTTTCCATTACAATGTTTTGGCATTTCCTTCATGTCAATGAAGTCGCTGGGTGTTTCACATCACACTCTAACTAGGCTTTTGCTTAGAGGCATGTGATGGAACCATAGCTTGTGCTTGGATGGAAAACACAAGCTGTGGGTGCCATCTAAGAAAGCACAAACGTAAAGCATGGGAATTTAAAGTCATTTTTTTAAAACAATTGAAGCATTTCGTCTAGATCCTTTCTTATCTCACTTTCAAAGTCCTTAGGCATGTCCTTTGACTTAAAGTCCATTCTAAAATGTCCCTCACATTTGCAGCTGAAATAACCTTCTAACTGTTTCTGGATTTAACAGAATATCAGAAATGGAAGGGGCCTTGGCGGTGGTGGGATTCAGCCGGTTCGCACCACTTCGGCAGAACTGGTAGCTAGTTTTTTTGTTGCCCAGGCCCAGAATGGACTTCTGGAAGCGGCATCCACATAGAGAACCAGTTGTTCACATATTTGAATCCCACCACTGGGCCTTGGAGGTCTTCTAGTCCAACACCACGCTAAAGCAGAAGACCTTACAGTATACCTTGCTCAGTAGTAGCAACTGTGAGAGGGATCTCAGAGTCCTAGTGGACAATCACTTATATAGGAGCCAGCAGTGTGCTGCAGCTGCCAAAAAAGCCAACACAGTGCTAGGCTGCATTAACACAGGGATAGAATCAAGATCACGTGAAGTGTTGATACCATTTTACAAGGCCTTGGTAAGGCCACACTTGGAATACCGCATCCAGTTTTGGTCACCACGATGTAAAAAAGATGTTGAGACTCTGGAAAGAGTGCAGAGAAGAGCAGCAAAGATGATCAGGGGACTGGAGGCTAAAACATATAAGGAACGGTTGCTGGAATTGGGTATGTCTAGTTTAATGAAGAGAAAGACGAGGGGGGACATGATAGCAGTGTTCCAATATCTCAGGGGCTGCCCCAAAGAAGAAGAAGTCAAGCTGTTCTCCAAAGCACCAGAAGGCAGGACAAGAAGCAACCAATGGAAACTGATCAAGGAGAGAAGCAACCTAGAACTAAGGAGAAATTTTGTAATGGTGAAAACAATTATCAGTGGAACGGCTTGCCTCTAGAAGTTATTCTTTCTTTTTCTTTCTTTCTTTCTTTCTTTCTTTCTTTCTTTCTTTCTTTCTTTCTTTCTTTCTTTCTTTCTTTCTTTCTTTCTTTCTTTCTTTCTTTCTTTCTTTCTTTCTTTCTTTCTACACCAGCCATATCCACATCCACATCTACCATTTTAGTCTAGTTGGACTAGATCACTAGAAGACCTTCAAGGTCCCTTCCAACTCTGTTATTCTCTTTCTTTCTTCTTTCTTTCTTTCTTTCTTTCTTTCTTTCTTTCTCTTTCTTTCTTTCTTTCTTTCTTTCTTTCTTTCTTTCTTTCTTTCTTTCTTCCTTCTCTTTCTTTCTTTCTTTCTTTCTTTCTTTCTTTCTTTCTTTCTTTCTTTCTTTCTTTCTTTCTTTCTTTCTTTCTTTCTTTCTTTCTTTCTTTCTTCACACTTATTTACACCATATCCACACATACCAACCATTTTAATTTTCATTTTTCAAGGGTGCTGATGATGGTGAGCACAGCTATAACAATTGTAAGTGGAAGAAAAAGAGCAATTAGTTTTGTATTTATTTCCTTGGGTGGCTTCCTCTTACTACAAAGAGGCATGACATTTTCCATTGAAATATTTCTTGTGTGACTCTGTTATGTGTGTGGCATGGGATAAGATGGTATTTTTTCCCACCTTTTTGTAAAATGATTTCCTATATTATGGAAGGCAGGCAGGCCGGCAGAAAGGAAAAGAAAGAAAGAAAGAAAGAAAGAAAGAAAGAAAGAAAGAAAGAAAGAAAGAAAGAAAGAAAGAAAGAAAGAAAGAAAGAAAGAAAGAAAGAAAGAAGGGAAGGGAAGGGAAGGAGGCTTCAATAGAGAGGGAATGGAAGGAAAGGAAAGGAAAGGAAAGGAAAGGAAAGGAAAGGAAAGGAAAGGAAAGGAAAGGAAGACACTGCTGTTTCATTGGTTCCCTAATGATTGTTTTATTCCTAAGAGGAAAAAAGGAATGATACTTAACATTGTGTATGACTCTTCTGCATCCCACCCTCCTTCTTTTCTCCCCTTCTTTTACCTCGAGCAGATTTCATTTTACTTTCCATGAATAAATATTCCTTTCTATGCTAATTGGTTTTTAATTATTCTGATCTTCGCTTTGTTTTTCATTCATATGTTAGGCTTTTGTTCTTGGTCTCTGAGTTTCTGACTTCCCTGTGTGTTTGGGGCTTATGAACCCTCACTTAAACATAGGATGATAATTCCAGTGTGTGAATTGTTTCGTCTTAAAAATATCAACCAAATGAATATCTTTTTTTTTTAAAAGGGGGGGGGGCTTTCACCTATTCTATCTTTCTCTCCCCCTTTTTAAATATAATTCATTCTAGGATTAAACAGACACACGCACGCGCACATACACACACATGCACACATACAGGAAAACTCTCAATTAAAAAGACTACTGGGTTAAATGTGTTTCATTTGGCTTCTTCCCTGATAACCTAGCAACGTGAAAGTGTGCAGCCAGACAGCTGTGGACAGGCAGATTTGCAGAAAACAAAGGGCAAAGCTTTGGCAAAAAGTGGCGTTTTGATTTGCCAAAATTGTCAAAAGAAGCACAAGGCCCTTCAAAAGTCTTTACACTTGGCTTTGCGTTCAGAGCCAGCTTTACGTAGCAACCTGCATGTATAATTTCGCTGCAGCTGGCACTGAAAAGCAAATATATATATATATATATATTCACTCTTGAAGACATCTTTGTCTCAGTTCACTGAAGGCAGAAGCTGCAAAAAACCCAAACTGCCAGGATCTTCCAGCGTTGTGTATGTGAAATATCAAAACGTGTACGGAACGTTATTCCAGGAAGAGAATCTGAAGATGTCACCATTAGGGAGAGAAGTTCTGGACTGGAAGTTCAATCCACCTGTCTCCTGTTTACAACACAGTCCTTCCAGCAGATCCAAGAAAGCTCCACACCCATTTGCACTATGCAGGTGACCCTGAGGGCACAGATAAACCTCCAAGTGGCCTCAACGACTCTCAGAAAGAGCACTAACGACCAGATGACTGTCAGGAATAGTAGATCTTTCCATCCTCAGAACCGAAGAAGCTTCTTGGATGAGAAGTGAAACGTCTTCAAGGAAAAATAAAGGAAGTCCAGTTGCCTCGTGGAAGAAAAAGCACTTTTGGGACAACCATGACCGGGATGACTGAGAATCTCCATAGACATGGAAGTTCAATCGTGTGATGGATGTTGAGGGAGCTAGGTATGTCCAGCTTATCAAAGAGAAGGATTGGGGGCAGGGGGGCATGATAACTGTCTTCCAGGACTTGAGGGGTTGTCACAGAGAAAAGGAGATTATTCTTTGAAGGCCCTGAGGCAGTGGTGGGATTTAGACGGTTTGGGAGAACCGGTAGCTAAATTTACCTGAATTCAGAGAACCGACTGGTTTCTGGAAGTCCAGTCTAGGCCTCAGAGGCCTCCAAGATCTAGAACGGCCCACTGGAAGTGCATGGATACCACTTCTGGAAGTCTGTTCTAGGCATCAGAGGCCTGGAGGAGGCCTGCCAGGCTTAGAATGGCCCACCGGGATTGCATGATGCCACTTCCGGAAGTCCGTTCTAGGCATCGGAGGCCTTGAGGAGGCCTCCCAGGCTTAGAATGGCCCACCAGAAGTGCATGATGCCACTTCTGGAAGTCCGTTCTAGGCATCGGAGGCCCAGGCCTGCATCACATAACAGAACTGGTTGTTCAGGTATTTGAATCCCACCACTGCCCTGAGGGCAGGATAAGAACTAATGGTTGCAAGCTTGTTAAGGAGAGTTACAACCTAGAAGAAAGGAGACATTTTCTGACAGGTGAGAACAATTAATCAGTGTAATAGCTTGACTCCCGGAGTTGTGGATGCTCCATCACTGGAGGTTTTCAAGAAGAGACTGGACAACCATTTGACCGGAGTTGGACTAGAAGACCTCCAAGGTCCCTTCCAACCTTATTATTCTATGTTCTGTTTTGCCCTTCTTTTCCAAACTCATGGCAAAATTGAACCTTCAGTTAGTTCCCCCATACCACAACATTGTTCTGTAAAAGAATTGAGGCCTTTGAACTATGGTGCTGGAGAAGACTCCTGCGAGTCCCCTGGACTGCAAGGCGATCAAACCGGTCAGTCCTAGAGGAGATCAACCCTGACTGTTCTTTAGAAGGCCAGATCCTGAAGTGGAAACTGAAGTACTTTGGCCACCTAATGAGAAGGAAGGACTCACTGGAGAAGAGCCTGATGCTGGGAAAGATGGAGGGCAATAGAAGAAGGGGATGACAGAGAACGAGGTGGCTGGATGGAGTCACTGAAGCGGTAGGCGTGAGCTTAAATGGACTCCAGAAGATGGTAGAGGACAGGAAGGCCTGGACAAACGTTGTCCATGGGGTCGCGATGGGTCGGACACGACTTTGCAACTAACAACAACAACAAATGTAGTGGCACAGATGTGGGTGCATCCATGAAAAAAAGGGGGGAAGAACACAACCCCAAAGAAAATAAATTACCAACAACAATTTTCTAAGTCTCCACCTGATGGAAGGAGAAAAATGAAGGAAAGGTTAATGCTCATCCGCCTTAATTTATCATCTTCATCATTTAATCCCCGCAGGGAGGAGTGAAGGATGTTTCACCTCCTGTCTCCAATTTCCCATCGCCCGGTAACTACTAGGAATTATTTCCTGGCTGATCAGAAAGGTGTCGGCTTATACGTTAATGTGGAAGCCAGGATGTGCTTTGACAATAAGTCAATGATTCTTTTTTGACATGACTTTCATAGGTCCAAAGAGGTGATTGCGGGATGCTACTTTTTAATGGGATATAGATATAAATGACCCGGATTTTATGACAAAGGTCACGGATATCGATGATTAGTGGAAGGAAGATAATTTGGCTGATGTAGTAGGAGGGAACCTGCAGGATTTATGAATGAGCCTTGTTTATCTCTTTCTCTCCTTCCCCCACCGCCTTTTCCCCCCTTCCTTCTTCTAAAGACTGGAGTCAGACAGTTCTTCCTTTCCCTGATGAATGTTGATATTTGCAGTCTGCCCAACCTCAGAAATGATATCATGTTATAATAGCCTACAGACCTGATATAAATTACTAGACACTAGAGCAGGGGTAGGCAACCTTGGCTCTTTTATGACTCGTGGACTTCAACTCCCAGAATTCCTGAGCCAGCGTGGCTCAGCTTGGAAACCTCTCCCTTTCCCCTCAGCATGGCTGGCTCAGGAATTCTGGGAGTTGGAGTCCACGAGTCATAAAAGAGCCAAGGTTGCCTATCCCTGCCCAAATGCCTGAATTTTGATCACGTGAGGAAAAATATTTAAATATTTAAACCAGGGGACTTCAAACTTGGCCTTTTTATGACTCGTGGACTTCAACTCCCAGAATTCCTGGGCCAGCATGGCTCAGTTTGGAAACCTCTCCCTTTCCCCTCAGCATGGCTGGCTCAGGAATTCTGGGAGTTGGAGTCCACGAGTCATAAAAGAGCCAAGGTTGCCTACCCCTGCACTAGAGTAACAAATTTTGGACTGCAATAATCCAGATGCCCAGCAGAGGGCAACATTAGAGTGTTGTTGCCCTCTAGTGGTCATCCAGATTATTGCAGCCAGACGTCTTCTGCTTTATTTTATCCTGGAAAATAGTGCTCTGTGTGTTTGTGTGTAGTAGGGGGGGGGATCTGTATGTTTCTCCCCAACAACTTGATTCTCGCCTTGCAGCACTCTTCAATCATGCTACTCTATTTCATTATGGAAGCAGTTACTATTGACAGTTTTGCTTTCTGAAAGTAAGGTTTCTTGAACCCACCCTGTGCCTCACCCCAAAACTAGGGCTTATTTTGGGGGTAGGGTTTATATTAGGGCCACCCCAAAAAAATCAAGCTAGGGCTTATTGTTGGTGTAGGCCTTACTTTCAGGAAAACACGGTAGTAGTAAAAGTTTTTTTTAAAAAATTCTCCTTTACTAAGTTTCCACAGAGATTACACGACTATCAGAAACCATTTAAAAGAAAGGTGAACAATGCTGGGTAGGTGCCAAGGCAACAAAGAAGAGGGCCTTCACAATCCCTGTAACTGCCTTGTCACAAGATCAATATGCAGCTTGCAAGAATTTCACCCGAATTCTTTCTTCTTGGAAAGAAATTTCAAAAAGCAATCGTTCTTTCATCAAGTTAAATGAGAGGTGGTTGATTTACAATGCCTTGGTAAGGCCACACTTGGAATACTGCATCCAGTTTTGGTCACTACGATGTAAAAAAGATGTCAAGACTCTAGAAAGAATACAGAGAAGAGCAACAAAGATGATTAGGGGACTGGAGGCTAAAGCATATAAGGAACGGCTGCTGGAATTGGGTATGTCTAGTTTAATGAAGAGAAGGACGAGGGGGGACATGATAGCAGTGTTCCAGTATCTCAGGGGCTGCCCCAAAGAAGAGGGAGTCAAGCTATTCTCCAAGCCAAACAGAGGAAATAATCAAGAGAGAAGCAACTAGACACTAAGGAGAAATTCCTGACATTCTAGATAGACAATACCAGTGGAACAAAACGCCTCCAGAAGCGGTGAATGCTCCAACACGGGGAGTTTTTACGAAGAGACTGGACAGCCCATTTGTCCGAAATGGTATATAGGGTTTCCTGCCTGAGCAGGGGGCTTGGATAGATGACCTCCAAAGTCCCTTCCAACTTTATTATTATTAGTATTATGAATTATATTATTATATTATTAGATTATTACTAATTATTATATTATTATTAGTTATTATATTATTATTATATTATATTATTATTATTATTATTATTATTATTGTTATTGTTATTGTTATTGTTGTTGTTATTGTTGTTATTATTATTATTGTTATTATTGTTGTTGTTATTGTTGTTATTATTATTATTATTATTATTATTATTGTTATTATTGTTGTTGTTATTGTTGTTATTATTATTATTATTATTATTATTAATATTTTTATTATTATTGTTGTTGTTGTTGTTGTTGTTATTTGTTTGCTTATTTCTCGAAGATGTGTTAGCTTTGCCGTGCTGGAGAACTGGAGGGAAAGCCTGCATTTCGAACTAATTGGAGAATGTGATTTATGACTGTTAATTGGAGGAGGGAATTGTGCTTTGATACTATGTGCTCAGGGGAGGGGAATCCAGTTTTTGGCTTCAATTATGTTAGTGCCAATGCTATGCTTCTCTAATAAAGATTCTTTAAGGTGAACAATGCCTCGAAGTTCTTTGAAAAGTTCCATCTGTCGGAACCATGACAACAACACATGATTTCCGTATATCAGCAAGGCTTATATCTTTTAAATCACATCCAGAAAACTAAGAGCTAATTTGGTGTAGTGGTTAAGGCATCAGGCTAGAAACTGGGTCACTGGGAGTTCTAGTCCTGCCTTAAGCATGAGAGTCAGCTGGGTGACTTTGGGCCAATCACCAGGAGAGTGGGAGTTCTAGTCCTGCCTTAGGCATGAAAGTCAGCTGAGTAACTTTGATCTGAACACCTGGAGATGGTGAGTTCTAGTCCTGTCTTAGGTGCAAAAACTGGCTGGGTAACTTTGGATTAATCACTAGGAGACTATGATTTCTAGTCCCTCCCTTAGGCATGAAAGCCAACTGGGTGACTTTAGGCCAATCACAAGGAAAGTGTGAGTTCTAGTGCTGCCTGAGGCACAAAAGTTGATTGGGTGACTTTGGGCCAATCCCCAGAGGACTGAGAGTTCTAGTCCCATCCAGGGCACAAAGCCAACTGAATGACCTTGGGCCAGTCATTTTCTCTCAGCCCCAGGAAGAAGGCAATGGCAAACCACTTCTGAAAAAACCTTACCAAGAAAACTGCAGGGCCTTGTCCAGGTTGTCTCTGAGAGAATCAGACACAATTAAACACAAAGAAAAACACCAACACAACACAAAACAAGAAAACAATTCTGGTAGCAAGGAATTCACACATACACACATACACACAGAATGTGTTTCTTTGTTATTCTCTTGAGCCATTTTGTCGCAGGTCTGACCATTAAGTAAGTTTCCATCTGGGAGCTATTGATGCAAAAGAATGGAGATTTTTTTTTCCCCTGTTCCACAGGCAGGAATCCAAACATTAATAGTGTTGAAATCCCTGCTCGCTCCATTGAAATCTGCAGCTAGGTCAAGCAGGCAAACTGATCAGTTGAGAGATTTAAATAAATGCTCTCTGTAGATTCTGCATTGCTCACTCCTGACCCAGGGATGCTGCCAAGCATACGAGTCCACTCTTATTTTTAATGCAGTTACAAAGTCTCACGCCATCAAAGGTCATCAAGATTGAATATTTATGCCAAGTAATAAGATTTTGCTCCTGACACAAGACTAGAAATTCCTTCTTTCTATAAAAGCAAGCTGGGCAGGTCAAATTCTGCATTCAGGGGAGGAGGAGGAGGAGGAGGAGGAGGAGGAGGAGGAGGAGGAGGAGGAGGAGGAGGAGGAGGAGGAGGAGGAGGAGGAGAGGGAGAGGAGGAGGAGGAAGAGGAGAGGAGGAGAGAAGGGAGGAGGAGGAGGAGGGGAAGAGGAAGAGGAGGAGTAGAGGAAGGGAGTAAGGAGGAGGAGGAGAGGAGGAGGAGGAGGAGGAGGAGGAGGTGGAGGAGGAGGAGGAGGAGGAAGAGGAGAAGGAGGAGGAAGAGGAAGAGGAAGAGGAGGAGGAGGAGGAGGAAGAGGAGAAGAAGGAGGAGGAGGAAGAGAAAGAGGAGGAGGAGGAATTCTACCTAGAATTGAATGTTCTCCTTCATCCCTGATATAAGGATTGTTCTGGAGAAGACCATCTTGGGCAATAGAACAGGATATATATATATTTTTGAAATGTTCTACCATATCTGAAGCCAGATGTACCAAGTGGGCAACTTCTCTAGGAAGGGAAGAACTTCTCCAACATTTGTCCATGCCAAGAACACCAACCGATACCACCTCCGTTCTGTAAACCGATACCTTCCCTTAGGATGTAACTGAAGGATGAGAATCCAGGAAAGTTGTAGAGTACTGGAGAGAAGGCCGTACGACTTATCCTCTCTGGAAAAAGAGAACGGATAAACTTTCTCGGTCAACCTGCTAACCGAAAGATGATAAAAACACCTTTTCCTGCTGTTCCAGGTTGCTGCAGTGTGTTTGGGCTCATCTAAATGTCCTTACGCAGCTTCTCTTGTGGGATGTTGGGTCAATCAAGAAACTGTCAAAGAATCCAACAGGAAACAGCCCAATCAAAGAATCTCTAAGAACACCTGCACCAGCGCTGACAGGGCAAGACCCCAGAATATAAACTGACAGCAAACCACACTCCTTACTAGCACTGATGATAGAATAGAATAGAATAGAATAGAATAGAATAGAATAGAATAGAATAGAATAGAATAGAATAGAATAGAATAGAATAGAATAGAATAGAACAGAACAGAATAAGCAATAGGATATAGAATAGAATAGAATAGAATAGAATAGAATAGAATAGAATAGAATAGAATAGAATAGAATAGAATAGAATAGAATAGAATAGAATAGAATAGAAGCTGGAAGGGACCTTGGAGGTCTTCTAGTCCAGCCCCCTGCTCAAGTAGGAGAACCTATGTCATCTCAGACAAATGTTTAGCCTCTTCTTATAAACCTCCAGTGATGGAGCGCCCACGATTTCTGAAAGCAAAACTGTTCCACTGGTTAATTGTCCTCACCGTTAGAAAGTTTCTCCTTAATTCCAGGTTGCTTCTCTCTTTGGTCAGTTTCCAACCATTGTTTCTAGTCCTTCCCTCTGATGCTTTGGTGAATAATGTGATCCTCCTCTTCTTTGTAGAAGCCCCTCAAATACTGGAATACTGCTATCATGTCCCCCCTATTTCTTCTTTTCTTTAGACTAGCCAAACCCAAGTCCTGGAGCCGTTCTTCGTATGTTTTAGTCTCCAGGCCTTGGATTATCTTAGTTGCTCTTCTCTTCCCATTCTGTTATTCTGTAATTCTGTAACATCAATTCTGAATAGCGAAACTGAAGAATTAACTTCTCCATTTCCACCCATTGTAAACCTCCTCCCTAAACTTAACTTGCTCTTTAAATATTTTACAGTGCAGCCAAAAGCTTGTTTACTCAAAAGAAGACAGATAAGTGAGCATTTAAAGTGCCGATTAACTGGCTCTATTTGATTTTAATGTTCTTGTGAAAGACCTTAGAACCAAAAGAATGTTCTAGAAACATTAGTTGAACTAAATAATTACAAATAAAGGAAACTTAGCAGTGGTTAATTGGGTTTCGATTTGCATAGCTTCCCTTCCCTTGTCGTTCCATTTTGCTTCCAGACTGAGAGAGAAAAAACTCTCCAAAATCTGCATTTGAAATTCTCCCAGCGATGCATTTTTAGTATAAAATAATTCAACAAAATTCCACGGTGAACCACCAAATCTCAAATTCCAGGGAAGTTTGAAGCCCACTGGGACAAAAGAGCTGACTTCAATCAAGCAGAATAGAGCTGGAAGGGACCTTGGAGGTCTTCTAGTCCAACCCCTTGCTCAAGCAGTAGACTCTATACCATTTCAGACAAGTAGACTGTCCAGTCTCTTCTTCAAAACCTCCAGTGATGAAGCATCCACAACAAATCACAGATTCCAAAATGGATTCTCAGCCTGTGCTTGTCCCTTATTAGAAGCACAGAATCGTAGGACGTGAAGGGCCCTTGGAGGTCTTCTAGTCCAACCCCCTGCCCCAAAGTCCTTATACAGGTTTTCCTTGACTTACAAAGTTCATTTAGTGACCGTACAAAATTACAGCGGCACTGAAAAAAGTGACTTATGACCATTTTTCACACTTACGGCCATTGCAGCATCCCCCCATAGTCATGTGATCAAAATCCACATGCTTGGAAACTCATAGTTATGGTAGTGGCAGTGTCCCAGGATCATGTGACCCCCTTTTGCAACTTTCTTACAAGAAAAGTCAATCAATCAGTCAGAATAGACCTGGAAGGCATCTCGATGGTCTTCTAGTCCAGCCCCCTGCTCAAGCAGGAGACCCTATACCATTTCAGACAGGTGGCTGTCCAGTCTCTTCTTAAAACCCTCCAGTGATGAAGCACCCACAACCTCTGAAGGGAAGCTGTTCCACTGATTAATTTTCCTCCCTGTTGGGAAGTTTCTCCTTAATTCCAGGTTGTTTCTCTTCTTGATCAGTTTCCATCCATTGCTTATTGTCTTGCCTTCTGATGCTCTGGAAAATCAGTTGACCCCCTCGTCTTTGTGGCAACCTCTCAATTCCTGGAAGACTGCTATCATGTCCCCCCTAGTCCTTCTTTTCTCCAGACTGGCCATATCCAAATCCTGCAACCGTTCTTTATATGTTTTAGTCTCCAGGCCTTTGATCCTCTTAGTTGCTCTTCTTGGCACTTTTTCCAAAGTCTCAACATCTGTGTTGTGATTCGGTGACCAAAACTGGATGCCGTGTTCCAGGTGTGGCCTTACTAAGGCTTTATAATCACAGCTATGTTGCTAAGCAAGAGAGTTGTTAAGTGAGTTTTGTCCCATTTTATGAACTTTCTTGCCACAGTTGTTAAGTTAGTCACACGGTAGTTAAATGAATCTGGCTTTCCCCATTTGCTTTGCTTGTCCGAAGGTTGCAAAAGGGGGATCATATGACCCCGGGACACCGCAACCATCATAAGGGGACCGGAGGCTAAAACATATAAGGAACGGTTGCTGGAATTGGGTATGTCCAGTTTAATGTCTAGCCTAACAAAGAGAAGGACGAGTGGGGACATGATAGCAGCATTCCAATATCTCAGGGGCTGCCCCAAAGAAGAGGGAGTCAAGCTATTCTCCAAAGCACCTGAAGGCAGGACAAGAAGCAACGGATGGAAACTAGTCAAGGAGAGAAGCAACCTAGAACTAAGGAGAAACTTCCTGACAGTGAGAACAATTAACCAGTGGAACAACCTGCCTCCAGAAGCGGTGAATGCTCCAACACTGGAAGTTTTTAAGAAGAGACTGGACAGCCATTTGTCCGAAATGGTATAGGGTTTCCTGCCTGAGCAGGGGGTTGGACTAGAAGACCTCCAAGGTCCCTTCCAACTTTATTGTTATTGTTATTGTTATTGTTATTGTTATTGTTATTGTTATTGTTATTGTTATTGTTATTGTTATTGTTATTGTTATTGTTATTGTTATTGTTATTGTTATTGTTGTTGTTGTTGTTGTTGTTGTTGTTGTTGTTGTTGTTGTTGTTATAAATATGAACCAGTTGGCGAGCATCCGAATTTTGATCACATGACCACCGGGATGCCTGCACTTTGTTCAGTGCTGTTGTGACTTTGAACAGTCACTGAATGAACTGTGGTACGTCAAGGACTACCTATGATTGCATGAATGGAAAGCTCCTGAAAGGACCCAGGTCAGTATTGATTGCATATGGAATCGGGTAGGAAATATTAACAAGTCTGAGATGAGTATCTCTCCTTGCACGGCATCAGTGCAAAGAACAAATTCCAGAAATTCTGAATATATTTTTCTTCCATTGCTGTGAGATTTTGCCAGACTAAACGAGTCCATTAATGGCTGCTTGATCCTACAATTTAAGGGACTGAGTTCATTTCCTTTACCGCTAAGCTTAAAGTGCTTAACGGCCGGAAGAATCAAAATTCTCTCTCTGTGCTTTTATTAACTCCTCCGGCGTGCAGGAAGTTGAGGCTTGATAAGGAAGGTCAACGTAATTGGAATATTCTTCCTGTCGCAGTTCAAAACTACATAAAAGCAATGCAGTTTCTCTTTGCAGCTTTGTGTCTGGAATGAAATAGGGCTAAGGGAGCCCTGTGTGACCTCATGGGCGGGGGCTGGGGAGGTCTAAACACTCCTACAACAAATCAAGAGGCAGAGCCACTGGAAAGAATTGGTCAAGGCAGAGTTGAGTGGGACATCCTTTTTGGAGCTTCTTCACAAGATTGTGAATAGCTTCTACAAGAAGAAAGAAAGAAAGAAAGAAAGAAAGAAAGAAAGAAAGAAAGAAAGAAAGAAAGAAAGAAAGAAAGAAAGAAAGAAAGAAAGAAAGAAAGAAAGAAAGAAAGAAAGAAAGAAAGAAAGAAAGAGAAATAGAGAGAAAAAGAAAGAAAGAGAAACAGAGAAAAAAGAAAAAGAAAGAAAGAAAGAGAAATAGAGAGAAAAAGAAAGAAAGAAAGAAAGAAAGAAAGAGAAACAGAGAAAAAAGAAAAAGAAAGAAAGAAAGAGAAATAGAGAGAAAAAGAAAGAAAGAAAGAGAAACAGAGAAAAAAGAAAAAGAAAGAAAGAAAGAGAAATAGAGAGAAAAAGAAAGAAAGAAAGAGAAACAGAGAAAAAAGTAAAAGAAAGAAAGAAAGAAAGAAAGAAAGAAAGAAAGAAAGAAAGAAAGAAAGAAAGAAAGAAAGAAAGAAAGAAAGAAAGAAAGAAAGTGGGTCAACCTTTTCTCCAAAGCACCTGAAAGGAAGAGAAGAAGCAACGAATGGAAACTAACCAAAGAGAGAAGCAACCTAGCACTAAGGAGAAATTTCCTGTTAGAACAATTAACCAGTGGAACAACCTGCCTCCAGAAGCTGTGAATGCTCCAACAGTGGGAGTTTTTAAGAAGACAAATTGGACAGCAATTTGTCTGAAATGGTACAGTGTTTCCTGCTTGAGCAGGGGGTTGGACCTCCAAGGTTCCTTCAACTCTGTTATTCTGATACCTTATTTCTTGCAGCAACCTTCTGATGCTCCTCCATCAGGAGTAATAAATGGATTAGCCTACTGCACATGTGTTGCACAGAGTTGGAAACTGGAACAGCCAGTCAAGCCTGGGAGGTAATGTGTAAGGAAGAGCTTTGTCAAGGCAATTATATTGTCTTTTGGCCGCAATGAAAGGGTTGGATGTTCTCAATAACAGAATAACAGAGTTGGAAGGAGCCTTGGAGGTCTTCTAGTCCAACCCCCTGCTCAGGCAGTAAACCCTATCCCATTTCAGACAAACAGTTGTCCAGTCTCTCCTTAAAAACCTCCAGTGTTGGAGCATTCACAACCTCTGAAGGCAGGTTGTTCCACTGATGAATTGTTCTCACTGTCAAGAAACTTCTCCTTAGTTCTAGGTTGCTTCTCTTCTTGATTAATTTCCATCCATTGTTTCTTGTCCTGCCTTCAGGTGATTTGGAGAACAGGTTGACCACCTCATATTCATGACAGCCCCTTAGATTTATTTATTTATTTATAAAAATTAGATATTAGAACAGTGTTTGGAGGCACCTCTTTTCCTGACATTGGACCGCTTCTTCTCCTTGTGACACACTCTTAAGTATTTCCTTCTTTTAAAGTCCATAGTCTTTGAGAAGTTTTCTTTTCAAACCTAAAAAAAAAAATAAACTTTGCTTCACTGTGTAACAGTAACCTAGCAATCCGTAGTCCCAGGTCTCAAGGATAGACAGCAATGGAAGACTTTGCTTGAGGCTTATTCAGACTGGAAAATGTGGGAGGCAAGGCGGCTTCAGAAATTAGTCTCTATGCAGAGAATTCAACCTCAAGCTCACAAGCCAGAGAAACACAGAAGCCTTGTTTGACAAAGCAGATGAGCTTTTGAGAAATTTCAGAGCAGATTTTGACAGGGCGCTAGGTAGAAAAACCTTGGTATCCATTTTCAAATTTTAACTTTCACTATCTTAGGGTATTACCTCCAGAAATCGTGGGCGCTCCATCACTGGGGAGATTTTTAAGAAGAGGCTAGACAGTCACTTGTCGGAAATGGTATAGGTTCTCCTGCTTAAGCGGGGGGGCTAGACTAGAAGACCTCCAAGGTCCCTTCCAGCTCTATTCTATTCTATCCCAGGGAAAACCGTTGTTTGCATGATTCTGATCTTTGTAGGTATAGAGATGTCATGATCCTCGTCATGGTTCCGATAGATGAAACCGGTAAAATAACTTCAAGGCAAGAATTCTTCCTTAAAGAACATTTTATTAGGAAGCAAAGTATCGGCACTTACATAGTTGAACCCAAAACTGAAATTCCCTCCCCCCAGATACAAAGTAGCAAGTTGCAATTCCCACCCCAAAGAAGCTGTCAGAAATCACATTCTCCAATTAACACAAAACACGGGCTTTCCTTCCCAGCTCTTCAGCCTGCCAAAACTTTATCAAGTATTGACCTTGAGTTCCCACACAGCTGCAATGGTTATGACTAACTAAACCCTCAAGCATTTACTCCATCCCCCCTTTCTACATCTAAACTGCAAAACAGTAAAAACAAAAAAGGCACTCTAAAAGCAAAGGTAAAATGGCTGCTGATTCTCAGTTGTCAGAGCATTGACCTGCATTGTCACAGCGTTGACCATACTTGTATGTGTAGTCCAAGGCCTTCATGAGCATCCCATGGACAGCCAAGAAAACAAAACAATGGACCATCAACCAATCAATCCAGAGTTCTCATCAAGGCACAAATGATGGAGGTCAAATTATCCTACTTCAAAACACATTATGGAAAACCCATATTTACCCCAATGAAAGAGCTACCAACTCAGACAAATAACCGAACAGTAAACAACAGCGTAATCAAGGAATCATCAAGAACCCTCCCACCAACATTGATAGGGCAAGTTATATGTATATCAACAGACAGCAAATCCCACTTCCTTCTAGCCCTGAAGATGATACCTGGTTGGGTAATCAAACGTTTGCAAGAAAACAACCAAGCTGAGAGAGCTCCATGGACCCCACAGATGTCTTCCTCCTCCTCCTCCTCCTCCTCCTCCTCCAGAAACCCTATACCAGGAGTAGGGAACCTTGGCTCTTTTATGCTGACTCATGAATTCTGGGAGTTGAAGTCCACAAGTCATAAAAGAGCCAAGGTTCTCTACCCCTGCCCTATACCATTTCAGGCAAATGGTTGTCCAATGTCCTAAAAATCTCCAGTGTTGGAGCACCTATAATTTCTGGAGGCAAGTCATTCAACTGATTAATTGTTCTCACTGTCAGGAAGTTTCTCCTTAGTTCTAGGTTGCTTCTCTCCTTGATTAGTTTCCATCCATTGCTTCTTGTCCTGCCTTCAGGTGCTTGGGAGAATAGCTTGACCCCTTCTTCTTTATGGCAGCCCCTCAAATTTTGGAAGACTTTTATTCATGTCCCCCGTCGTCCTTCTATTCATTAAACTAGACATATCCTATTCCTGCAACCGTTTTTCATATGTTCCATCCTCCAATCCCCTAATCATCTTTGTTGCTCTTCTCTGCACTCTTTCCAGAGTCTCAACTTCTTTTTTTTATATCGTGGTGACCAAAATTGGGTGCAATATTCCAAACGTGGTCTTAGAGTTGGAAGGGGTCCAACACCATGCTGGGGGGATGGATTTGTCCAGAAACTTAGAACTTTACAAATGAAAAGTGTGTGACAAATTCCAGAGATGAGCACAAGAGCTTTGGAACTCTATGGATTTATTTGTTTTTTTTTAAAGTGCCCACAGCTTTTCCATTTGTTTATTTGGTGACGAGTGTAATGAAATGAGTTGCAGCAATGGTTCCCTCCTCTAGTAAAGAATAGCTCAGGCACTTTTTAAGCAGATAGGCTGCAGAGTTGCAGCAGGAAGCGAAGAGATGGTGACAAGGAATAATGATGTGCATTTGTAAATGGATTGGCTGTCAGGAGTGGAGAGAAAAGAAAGGTATAAAATGGGGGCGAAAAACCCAGTGAGGTAAACAAAACTTCTTGCAACTTCTCAAGATGAGGAAATGAGAAACCCTTAGAAAATGTTTATTTTAGCTAGATGGATGGCAAAAATATAAATAATATGTCTCTTGCTCACTATATATAGATTTCTGTCTTTTATCTTTATTTCTTTCATTTGTATATCTATTATCGCTAACATATCCATCCATTAATCCATCCATCCATCATCCTTTTATTATTATCTGCCTGCCTGCCTGCTGGCCTGCTGCCCATCCATCATCTATCTATCTATCTATCTATCTATCTATCTATCTATCTATCTATCTATCTATCTATCTATCTATCTATCTATCTATCTATCTATCTATCTATCTATCTATCTATTATCTATCTATCTATTATCTATCTATCGATCTATCTATTATCGATCTATCTATTATCTATCTATCTATCTATCTATCGATCTATCGATCTATCTATTATCGATCTATCTATTATCTATCTATCTATCTATCTATCTATCTATCGATCTATCTATCTATCGATCGATCGATCGATCGATCGATCTATTATCTATCTATCTATTATCTATCTATCGATCTATCTATTATCGATCTATCTATTATCGATCTATCTATCTATCTATCTATCTATCTATCGATCTATCTATCTATCGATCTATCTATCTATCTATCTATCTATCTATCTATCTATCTATCTATCTATCTATCTATCTATCTATCTATCTATCTATCTATCTATCTATCTTGATATAGCTATATCTACCTACCTACCTACCTACCTACCTACCTACCTACCTACCTATCTATCTATCTATCTATCTATCTATCTATCTATCTATCTATCTATCTATCTATCTATCTATCTATCTATCTATCTATCTATCTATCTATCTATCTATCTATCTATCATTATCTACCTACCAACCTACCTATTTACGTATCTACTATGTATGTATATGTGTGTGTGTGTAGTTGCTGATATACAACTTTATCTTTATTAAAAAAAAAACAATCAAAATAACATCACCCCACAGACAATTAATTAGGGATAAAGTCACAGTGGAATAAAGTTGTTTTCACACTTCATGGAGTGCTAGGCAGGAAGTTGCTGAAGGCACCTCCAGAGGAGAGAAGATCCAAATTTTTAAGACCTCAACAGTAAAGTCCTGAAAGCCAGCCCATCTCTCAGGTACTTTTTCCAGAGTGTGGGCAGCAAGCAGAAATGCATGTTTCTATTTTCCATCTGCCTCAAGTTCACATCCATTCTTCAAAACTGAATAATCTACTGTACTTGATTGATTATTATACATACTCACAGATTTCTTATTAACTATACTTTCAAACTTATGTATATTTATTCCTACATATGTATATCCTTTTTTTTTTATTTATCAGTGTTATATGCTGCCCATCTTACCTAGAGGTGACTTTCTTCAAATATTGGTATATATTTAGCCTTAAACGGTGTATTCTGCCAGTGATTATGCAAAACAAAAGTGAATTTCAAATCCCCTTTTATCACAATAAATGTATTTCATATGAGTATTGCTAGAATTCCTAACCCCATATATTTAAAGTCTCTGAAAACTATAAAAAGGACAGTGGGAAAGGCAATAATATTCCCAACTGCATATTAGGAAGTGAAGAGAATTGATTGCATTTCCTAAAAAAAAAATACTTTAAAATTCACTTAATTCATTTTAAAAATCACTTTAAAAATGCATTTAAAATGCAAACCAGGTAAAATCTTTCAGCGTCCCTGAAATCATTGTGATTTATGTAGCCTCTGAAGCACATCTTTAACCCATAGAACAAATATCTATCTGAAATATTGGAGGTGTTGGGTAAAATAAAGTGAGAAACTAAGTCGTTTTGGTTATTTATTCTGCTGATCTAGGCTGGAGATGCAGTGGGTCAAACATTACATTCACCATGCAGCTGTTTCCCTGGGGCCCTTTTTAATGGTTTGATTTACTAACTTTCGATCTATCTATTGTTTCCTTTGTTCTAAATCTTTCCTCTACAGTCAGCATATTTACTAGGTGCCTGAAATACTAGGGAAGAAATATTACAAAAATGCAGGCTAAATCATCTGCCAAAGCTTGAAAGTGGTATTTGCCGCTCATTTTTCAAACTGTATTTTGGATAGATTAGAGAACAGCAGAAGTGTTTTTGTCTTTGTGTTTCTCTCTCTCTCTCTGTGTATTGGTATTAACACTAAGCCTAGCCAAATAAATGCTTTATAACCCTTGCCAGTTTAATATCTCTCTCTCTCCTATCTTCTATCTCCTATCTTTTATTTTCTATCATCTCTCTCTCATCTTCTTCTATCTATCTATCTATCTATCTATCTATCTATCTATCTATCTATCTATCTATCTATCTATCTATCTATCTATCTATCTATCTATCTATCTATCTATCTATCTATCTATCTATCTATCTATCTATCTATCTATCTATCTATCTATCTATCTATCTAGATTTTAGAAAGAACTGGCAGAGTCATACTCCACTCAGTATCAAGGATGCAGCTGTAGAGGTGGTCAACAGTATTAAGTATCTGGGGGATGCAGATAAGTAACAATCTCAATTGGTCTCTCCACACCTCATCCTTAGTGAAGCGTGCAAACCAGTGTCTGCATTTCCTGCGTCGGATGAGGAGAGCACATCTTTCTCCTTCTGTCCTGGCCACTTTTTACAGAGGCACGATGGAGAGCCTTTTAAGAAACTGCATCATTGTGTAGTTTGGTGGCAGCCATGCCTCAGATAGAAAGTCCATACAGAGAGTGGTGAGGACAGCCGAGAAGATCATAAGAAGCTCGCTCCCTGGTATTCAGGATGCTGCTTATAAGCGCTCTGTCCTTAGAGCTCAAAGCATTGTTAGAGACCCCCCACACACACTTCACGGTCTGTTTCTGTTGCTCCCCTCTGGGAGGAGGTTTTGAAGTATTTATAACAGGACTACCCGATTCTGTAATAGCTTTGTTCCCTATGCCATCCGTCTGTTAAACTCGCAAGATTTGTTTTTCTCGCCAGGCACATGTATACATAACCCGAACTAGACTGTGTTGTTTCTCTGTGTCATATAATATATGTGCGTATATGCATAATTCTGTATTTATTTATTTATTGTTGTCATATTTATGTGGTGCATATTGGAGGTGGTGACCCTTTGATAGCTGTATGCAATGAAATTTCATTTTAATGTATGCCGATTAGTGTACATTCAAAGTGACAATATAGTTATTATTCTATTATTCTATCATCTCTCTATCTCTCCCTCATCTCTCTCTCTCTCATCTATCTATCTATCTATCTATCTATCTATCTATCTATCTATCTATCTATCTATCTATCTATCTATCTATCTATCTATCTATCTATCTATCTATCTATCTATCTATCTATCTATCTATCTTCATTGACTTGAAGGTGCAGAGGCACACACTTGTGTGCACAGATGCACACATCCACAAATGAAACAAGTCTTTTTTGTCATTTCACTAACAATCAATTGCAAAAGGCAGCTTCACTTGGAACACGTACATCTTGCAATGAAACCTTTCATATTATGAAACATCAATATCTGCCTATCCCAGGTTGAACAAACAGCCATGAAAGCCAGCTAGGTTACTTTGGGGACTGTGAGTTCTAGTTCTTCCTAAGACATGAAAGACAGTTTCATAACTTTGGACCAACCATCTGGAGATGGTGAGTTCTAGTCCAGGGGTCTTCACACTTGGCCCTTTTATGACTTGTGGACTTCAACTCCCAGAATTCCTCACCCAGGCACGCTGGCTGAGGAATTCTGGGAGTTGAAGTCCACAAGTCATAAAAGGGCCAAGTTTGAAGACCTCTGTTCTAGTCCCGTCTTAGGAGTTCTAGTCCCATCTTAGGTACAAAAGCTGGATGGGTGACTTTGGGTTAGCCACTCTCTATCAGCCCAACCTACCTCACAGGGGTTTTGTGGGGAAAATAGTGTGGAAAGAAAAATCATCAAGTCCAGTCCAAGCTGGGAGGAAATAAAATGGAGGCTAAGATGTTGGAAGCAAAATGGAGGCTAAGATGCTGGAAATAAAAATGGAGGCTGTCTGTCTGGAAAGAAGGTTCTTGTTTATTTAGTTGCCAGAAACGTCAGTGACACAGCATGTTTCTGGGGTGGCTGACAAAATGGAGTTGGGATAGGTGGGCTTTTATACCTTCTTTGGGATTTTGTGTTTGGAATGCTCCGGGGCTTTGAAGTGGGCTTTTGTGTCTTTTGCTAGAGGGTGCAGGATTAATCCTACTAAAGGTCATGTCCCTGTCCTTGGAGCCTTTGTTTTTTTCTAATCCCATCAGCTCCAGCCTTCCTGCCCCAGTTTAATAATAATAATAAAATTGGAAGGGACCTTGGAGGTCATCTAGACCAACCCCCTGCTCAGGCAGGAAACCCTATACCATTTTGGACAAATGGCTGTCCAGTCTCTTCTTAAAAACTTCCAGTGTTGGAGCATTCACCGCTTCTGGAGGCAGGTTGTTCCACTGGTTAATTGTTCTCACTGACAGGAAATTTCTCCTTAGTTCCAGGTTGCTTCTCGCCTTGATTAGTTTCCATCCGTTGCTTCTTGTCCTGCCTTCAGGGGCTTTGGAGAATAGCTTGACTCCCTCTTCTTTGTGGCAGCCCCTGAGATATTGGAAGACTGCTATCATGTCCCCCCTTGTCCTTCTCTTCATTAAACTAGACACACCCAATTCCAGCAGCCGTTCTTCATATGCTTTAGCCTCCAGTCCCCTAATCATCTTTGTTGCTCTTCTCTGCACTCTTTCTAGAGTCTCAACATCTTTTTTACATCGTGGTGACCAAAACTGGATGCAGGATTCCAAGTGTGGCCTTACCAAGGCCTCGTTTCCCTGCATGGATTAGAAAATCTGCATTTCTAAAGGGCTGGCCTCCTGAGTTTCTGCTTGGGAGAGACTGGGGCTGGGTTTCCACCTCCCCTAAGATTTTCCTCCATTATTCCTTTGGGAAAAAGATAATATTCTGCCTTTTTTAATATCTTCCAAAATATTTCCTTCTCTAGGAGGGTGGGTGGCTGCTGACTTCCTGCAACAGGAAGAGGGACACGTGTTGATTATTTTTGCTGCCTTGAGTTATTTGAAAAAAAAAAAAATAGTAAGGGCGGGATAGAAATAAATTATTTTTTTAAAAAAAATGCCACCCAGTGACTCTAGGTGATTTCTCACCTTTGAAAAATCTTGCTGGCCTGAACGGAAATTTCTGAAACTTTAATTTTCTTAATATGTTTTGTCTTGATTTGGTTTTGCTCTCTGTGATATATCTAAGGCCACATCACAGGAAAAGCGAAGAAATTACTTTGCTGCGAATGCCAAATTGGCCAGGCTTTCTGCCCGTCTCATTTCTCTTTTTCCTCTTCCCTTTTATGTTTGCACCAACTAGGAAAAAAAGGGAAGATAACATCTTAATTAAAAAAAGATTTAATTTAATTACTATATTTCCAGTTATATCTTACCTCATCCCTAAGGCTGAGGAATAGCAGCTATTGCTTAAAAGGCAATATCAGATGGCCCATTAGTTGTTTTTTTTCCTTCTGTCAGAACCCATATTCTAAGGGGACCACTTTCTATCTTTAATTCTAACTCTTTGTTGTTGTTGTTGTTGTTGTTAGTTGCAAAGTCATGTCCGACCCATCGCGACCCCATGAACAACGTTCCTCCAGGCCTTCCTGTCTTCTACCATCTTCTGGAGTCCATTGAAGCTCACGCCTACTGCTTCAGTGACTCCATCCAGCCACCTCATTCTCTGTCGTCCCCTTCTTCTATTGCCCTCCAACTTTCCCAGCATCAGGCTCTTCTCCAGTGAGTCCTTCCTTCTCATTAGGTGGCCAAAGTACTTGAGTTTCAACTTCAGGATCTGGCCTTCTAAGGAGCAGTCAGGGTTGATCTCCTCTAGGACTGACAAGTTTGATTGCCTTGCAGTCCAAGGGCCTGGCCTTGCCTCGCCTCGCCTATCATTTTTGGTAACCTGGTGGCGTAGTCACTGGTGGGATTCAAATATGTGAACAACCGGTTCTCTTTGTGGATGCCCCTTCCGGAAGTCCATTCTGGGCCAGGGCAAGAAAAAAATATCTACCGGTTCTGCTGAAGTGGAGCGAACCAGCTGAATCCCACCACTGGGCTTAGTGGTTAGAATGCAGTATTGCAGGCTAACTCTGTCCACAGCCTGGAGTTTGATCCTGACCGGCTCAAGGTTGACTCAGCCTTCCATCCTTCCAAGGTTGGTAAAATGAGGACCCAGATTATTGGGAGCTATGTGCAAATAATGTTTACATTGTAAACCACCTAGAGAGTGCTCTAAAGCAGGGCTTTTCAACCTGTGGTACGCGTACCACTTGTGGTACATTAACGAGTGGCAGGTGGTACGCAGCCCTGCCTAGCCAAGTGTAGTGGGGAAGGGAAAGAGCCAGCACAGGCAAAGACTTACAGTGAGAGAGTCCTCTGGAGCTGCAGATTTTATTTATGAATGGAGCCATTTGGGGAGGCTGCCTTAGCCGGCAGCCAGTACTTACATTTTTTTTTCTTCCTTAAGTGCGGGCTGGGCTCCTTACTTTCCTTTCTAGCCAGTAGCTAATTCTTAAAGGGGAAGTGCCTTTTTAAGCTAGTTCACTCAGCAGCTTGTCTTTTCTGTCTCTGGAGGCCTTTCCTTGTTTGATCAATATATGGAAGAGGGAAAATATGGGGGGGTTCAAATTCTTCCTTCAGAAGGAGATGGGAATGAGAAAAAGGGAGGCAGGGAAGGGAGGGAGGAAAGGAAGTCCCGCCTTAGCACTTGGCCACCAGCAGCTCTGCCATTGACTTTGCTTGTCAAAAGGTTGCAGAAGGGGATCACATGACCCTGGGACACTGTGACCATCATAAATATGAATCAGTTGCCAAGCATCCAAATATAAATCACATGATCCTGTTGCTGCAATGGTCATAAGTGTGAAAAATGGTCATAAGTCATTTCAGTGCAATTGCAACTTTGAACAGGTTTTTTTTTGTCACCAAGTTTTTGACACCTTGCTAGGTGGTACTCGAATATTGCCATATCCTAAAAGTGGTACGATAGGTAAAAAGGTTGAAAAGCCCTGCTCTAAAGCACTGTAGGGCAGTATATAAGTCTAGATGCTATTGCTAACACACACAAAAAAAACTATTTTTCTGATTAAGATGGAGTGTTGAGGCTTAAGGTTTTGTCTGCGGTGTAGTTGTTGAGTGCGTATTACTTTGCTTCTGATGGCTGATCCTAAGAGTCAGTAGCTTTCTAACATTTCTGTGTCTTCCTTTCCAACTCTAAAGCAACATTAGTTCTACCTGTTGTGATTAAACTTTCTGTCTTTAATAGTAGTTCCATTGAGTTCCGTGCTTTCACTTTGCTCCTTAAGTTTTACTTCTAGAACTCACAAATACTTTGCATTTTCAGCTATCATAGTGCAACCATTTATGAATGGTTCTCCCTCCAATTTTAAAACGGCACACATTTTCTTCCAATCTGGCTTCCCTTGACATATATCATGAGCATTTTCATTTAAAAGCAATCTTCAGGATATTCACATTCTCAGCACTCTAGATTATCCAAAGTTGTGTGGGAAGTCAGCCCCCCAGAGAAGGAAATATTAAAAAGGGCAGGAAAATATATTTCCTCAAAGGATCTTAAAGAGGCAGAAAAGCATGCCCAGTTTTCTTCTGAGCCCCAGGTCTCCCTCCCCCAAGCAGAAACTAGCTCTGTACAAATGCAGATGTAAACCATCAGGAAGGTTGGAGCTAGAAGCTTAGGAAAACAAAGACTCCTAAAATCTACATACCCCACCCAAACTCTAAGACAGGACATAATAGGATTAACACAGAGATACCAAAGGGCACACTCAGACTCAAGTCAAAGTTCATGCCACAGGAACAACTCCAAACAAAAGGCTCCAGAGGGTATAAAAACCCACTCCCTACATGTGCTCTCTCTCTTTTCTTCCAGAGCCATCTTTCTGTCTGGCTCTCCTCTTCAATAAACTGCAACCTTCTTTCTAAAGCAGTCACCATGTTTATTCCCAGCTTGGATTGAACCACGATGAAGACTTTTCTTTCAACAGTTGCAAAAGAAAACATACACAGATATTTGTAGTGGATTATTTAGAGAGCAAGTCCTCAATTTGTTACCTCTAATGATTGGTTCAACTGTCCAATCGCTGTTGTTATTAGGAAGGTGTTTTTTGCCTTTTTTTGTTGTTATAATTCAATTGCAAACTGTTTTCCTAAAATGTTCATATTTTATTGAGTGTCCTGCATTCTGGCCAAGGGAAAAAAGGATTTTCTAACAGATGTATTAAATAATCAAATCATACCTTCTGGCTATTTTTTTTTTCCTATTCCTAAAAGTAAACGTGCTTGTTTACTTTTAAAAGTAAAGGTAAACATTCAATCTTTTTTTTCCCTAGGACTTCTTTACCGAGATTCAATCATGCTTGTTCTGCTCTAAATCCATTTCTCCTTGAAATCAGATGTAGTTGTAATACTGAAGGTATTGTCTGACTACAGCAGAATACAGTAAAATTATTACCACCAAAGAATTGATCTCCGTATAAATGGAGATTATAATGCAATTGAAGACTGCATTCGCCTTTTTTTGCAGCAACATCACACATATGGCTTATATCTGATTTGCAATTAACCATTATTCAAACCACCTGTTTCTCAGAATTTATTTATTGGCTCCTTCTTATATGGTATTTGATAGTCCTTTGCAGTGGTGGGATTCAAATATGTGAACAACCGGTTCTCTGTGTGGATGCCGCTTCCGGAAGTCCGTTCTGGGCCTGGGCAACAAAAAAAATAGCTACCGGTTCTGCTGAAGTGGTGCGAACTGGCTGAATCCCACCATTGTCTATCTCTCTCTGATCTGTCTGTCCGTCCATCCATCCATCTATCTATCTATCTATCTATCTATCTATCTATCTATCTATCTATCTATCTATCTATCTATCTATCTATCTATCTATCTATCTATCTATCTATCTATCTATCTATCTATCTATCTATCTATCTATCTATCTCAATCTATTTTTTCTGATATCTTAGAATACTCCCTTTTCAGCTTTTTCTAGATCCATGGGTTTTGAAAATGGGCTTGGTGTTAGGATAAGGGAGGGGTCTCCAGAGCTGGATTTAAACATCTGGAATAACTTCCTGCAAAGTTCTTAAGCTCCTGTCATGTCCAAATCACAGACCATCTTAGAGGAAAATAGCAACTGCCCTAATGCAGCATTGATTGATTGATTGATTGATTTGGTTGACATGGCTGCCCGGCTCACAAACTACAACTCAGAAGGATTAACATGCTATGCTTGATTAGCCTTAAGATAGTTAATTTATGTTGGTGTTCATGTTTATGGATGTCTCTGTGTTAGTGGGTTGAGTGAACCCATCACAATTGCTCATTTGATTTCCAAATGTGCTACGCCCAGTAGTGGGATTCAAATAGGTGAACAACTGGTTCTCTTTGTGGATGCCGCTTCCGGAAGTCCATTCTGGGCCTGGGCAACAAAAAATTAGCTACTGGTTCTGCCGAACTGGTGCGAACTGGCTGAATCCCACCACTAGTCCTTTCCCAAGGGAAGACCTCTAGACCTGCCTGCTATTTTTCATCCTGTTAGTTTCAGCCCATTTCTCTAACCTATCAAGATCATTTTTGAATTGGATAACTGTGTTTCAGAGAATCTGCTACCTCACTGAATCTTGTGTCCTTTGAAAAGTTGATAAGGTGTCCTGTGATCTCTTCACCCAAGTTATTAATAAACATGGTTCTCCAGTACTTGAGGGGCTGCCACAAGGAAGAGGGGGTCAACTTATTCACCAAAGCACCTGAGGGCAGGACAAGAAGTAAAGGATGGAAACTATCAAGGAAACTAATCACCCTAAGTCTAGAGAAAAGAAGGACTAGGGGGGACATGATAGCAGTATTGGAAACTATCAAGGAAACTAATCACCCTAAGTCTAGAGAAAAGAAGGACTAGGGGGGACATGATAGCAGTATTCCAGTATATCCTCCTCCTCCTCCTCCTCCTCCTCCTCTCCCTCTCTCCTCCTCCTCCTCCTCCTCCTCTCCACAAACCCGGCTCCCTTCTAGCATTGATGATGCGATCTAATCAGCTACTGAAATGTCTGCAAGAAAACACCTACTTCACCGTTCAGCCCTGAGCTACAAAATGAGGACAATTAACCAGTGGAACAGCTTGCCTCCAGAAGTTGTACAGTAGGTGTTTCATCACTGGAGGTTTTTAAAGAAATGACTGGACAGCCACTTGTCTGAAATGGTATAGGGTCTCCTGCCTGAGCAGGGGGCTGGACTAGAAGACCTCCAAGGTCCCTTCCAGCTCTATTCTGATTGATTGATACATTCTCTTCTATCAGCAAATAAGCTTCTAACGGAATACATTTTCTGCAAGAGAATTAGGAATTTCACAGATGGACCAACAGGCTTCTCAGCAGATTTAGTGGCAGTTAAAAATACCACTCACCACAACTTCATGCTATCTGAAATAACTGCAATTTGTTTTTGGTCTTCTCTTTGGTTGGGGAGATGACAGTAAACCCCAACCACAATACTGATTTTATTTGTGCCTCCATTTAATTTTACCTTAGATGCTCTCTACTGCACTGCCAAGTTTATTCATTTAAATTTACGAGCAGCCAGGCATGGATATTTTTTAATGCACAATGGTTTGTTTGTTTGTTTTTTTTTCCTTTCCATTATATTGCTTCTCTTCCCGTATCCTAAACTGTATCTTTTAATTTCTAAGCTTGCAATTGAGACTGTCTTTTATTTACTGCTTCTGCAAACCAAGGATATGAGCCAGGAAGGAAGACAGGTTGAAGTGGTTATAACCTGAGTTTCTTTCAGTACCCCAAATGAGCCATTTTGTTCTTCAGCAGGAAATTGTGGAGATTATTCATGCTTGATATCAGTTCTGACTTTATAGCTCATAAGAAACCATAGACTTGAGAACATGAGGCAGAAGATGGAGAAACAACATCAAAGACAAACTACAACACCACCAATAAATATTAGTTGAGATAGCCAGAAGAGGAAGAGCTAGGAAGAAAGAAAAAAAGATGATGATGATGAGGAGGAGGAGGAGGAGGAGGAGGAGGAGGAAGAAGGGGAAGGGAAGAAAAGAAAGAGGAGGAGGAGAAGAAGAGAAGAAGAAGAGAAGAAGAAGAAGAAGGAGGAAGAGGAGGAGGAGGAGGAGGAGGAGGAGGAGAGAGGAGAGGAGGAGGAGGAGGAGGAGGAGGAGGAGGAGGAGAAACAACATAAGTTCTATTTGGTTGAACCCCGTAGTCTCATCCAAAACAATTCAGTTCCAATAATTCATTTTTTTTAATTAGTTAATCAGAATATAGAAGAAGAAAGAGTGTAAACAGGAAAAAGGGGGGGGGAAGCATTGACTTCTGACTCTTTTTAGCACAGTAGAATTAGGTAATAACATGCAACCTCAAAATTTTCCTTTTACATAATAATATATAGTAGCCATTTCTATAACAACAAACCTGTCTAACAAGCAAAACCAAACTCAAAGTTTATTTTTTTCCATCTCACTTACAAAATCCAGAAGTACTTTCCAAGTGGAAATTCCAAGTAGATAGGGTTCTTTTCGTTTGTGAATATAAATGATGATAGTCTATAAAGATTAACAGGTAAAATAGAAATATATATTGCTTCTCAAAACAAGGGACAATGTACAGAGGATTAAATTGACTGCTTCATTCAAAAACAGTTCAGTTCCATGGAGGCCTTACCTAAATACCGACATTTCTGATTCAAATGTTGGGATCGGAATATCTAAATCCTGCCACTCACTGCAAGAATCCAGATGAAAGCATCTGGAATAACGGAGTTGGAAGGGACCTTAGAGGTCTTGTAGTCCAGCCCCCTTCTCAAACAGGAAATCCTACAACATTCCAGACAAATTGAGACCTTTGGAGGAAGACATCCATTGATGGAGCACCACAAATTCTGGAGGCAAGTTGTTCCACCGGTTAATTGTTTCTTCTTAATTGCAAGTTGCATCTCTCCTTGATTAGTTTCCATCCATTACTTCTTGTTCTGCCTTCAGGTGCTTTGGAGAACAGCTTGACTCCCTCTTCTTTGGGGCAGCCCCTGCAATACTAGAATACTGCTATCATATCTCCTGTAGTCCTTTTTTCCCCAGTAGACTAGATATACCCAACCGTTCTTCAGATATTTTAGCCTCCAATCCTTTCATTATTTTTGTTGCTCTTTTCTGCATTCTTTCCAGGGTTTCAACATCTTTTTTTTTTTATCCTTGATGAGTGGCTATCTAGCACACATCTTAGGGCATCTGAAGAGGAACCCACATTTTTTTTTCTGAACCCTGGATTTAGAAAAAAAAACATGTTAATTTAGATTCTGGTCCTGAACAACTTCACACTTTTTGCTTAGAACTGCACAATGACCCAGTTGTAAGCCTTACTGTCCATTGCCCAACCAAAAATGGACCTCTTGGAATATGCAGGTAGAAGCAACATGGGGAGTGATGTGTCGTCTGCTTTGTCCACGCACAGAGAAGCAAGGACAGAAACAGGCAGACTGTTATTGTGTGAACTAATGGGCCACATGAAAGCCGCTTCAAAGCTGGAGTCCCGTCGGCTTTGAAATCTCTGTCTCTCCCCACTTCAGATCAAGGCTTTACCTTTCATCTCCTCCTCTTCTCTGGCCCGTGGACTGTCATTACAAGGCTTAAATGCAAGGAGTTTCAAAGGAAACTTTTAATTGAAGGTAAATTCCCAGCAGGAAAATCCAAGACTTGCCTTTGATAAAAAATAAAACAGAACAACAGTCGAAGTCGAAAAAGAACAGAGACATCCTGATTAGCAATGAAAAGAACTTGACTGGGGACAAAGTATCCACGTCGGTCTTCAGAGGCGTCCTTTCCTTTCCTTTCCGTTCATCAGCCCGTCTTTAGATACCATTCAACTCTTCACCTCAGATGTGTGAGAAACATTTCAGGAATATTGTTCTGGCTGACATGAGTCAGCTGTGCAAAGCATACAGGCCCCGTCATTCTTCGTGGCTGCGAACAGTTAAGGGGGAAAGCGAGCTGATTAAAAGGAATAAATAAAGTTTAATAGACATTTTCATCGTCATTCGTATTCTCCCTTTTTTATATAAGAAAAAATGTGGCTTTGGATGTTAAAAGAAGCTTTGATAGAAGCCAATATCTCAGGGGCTGCCACAAAGAAGAGGGAGTCAAGCTATTCTCCATGGCACCTGAGGGCAGGACAAGAAGCGACGGATGGAAACTAATCAAGGAGAGAAGCAACCTAGAACTAAGGAGAAACTTCCTGACGGTGAGAACAATTAATCAGTGGAAAAGCCTGCCTCCAGAAATTGTGGATGCTCCAACACTGGAGGTATTGAAGAAGAGACTGGACAGCCATTTGTCTGAAATGCTATAGGGTCTCCTCTCAAGCAGAAGGTTGGACTAGAAGACCTCCAAGGTCCCTTCCAACTCTTATTTTGTTAATTAACCAGTGAAACTGCTTGCCTTCAAAGCTGTGGATGCTCCATCACTGGAGGTTTTAAAGAAGAGATTGGACAACCATTGGTCTGAAATGGAATAGGGTTTCATGCCTGAGCAGGGGACTAGACTAGAAGACCTTCAAGTTCCCTTCCAAATCTGTTGTTATTCTATTTATTCTAAGCCTGTGAGAGTTACCCATCTGGAAAAAGGATTTTGTTTGTTCTGTACTGGTTGGGTTCACCTTTTGGGTGAATTCATAACTTTGTTGTTGTTGTTGTTGTTGTTGTTGTTGTTGTTGTTGTTATTATCATTATCATTATTATCATTATTATTATGCTTCCTGTCCTCTCTAGATTGTTGTAGGACAATATCAACTAGAGTAACATCCAACAAGCAAATGAACATTGACCCCCAATGGCATAGTTCATTTAATCAATTACTTTATTCATTCATTTGACTCTTTGTTTAAGGACATTTCTAGTTTTGTTAAATCATAAATGCTACTAATGTACTTCACTGACAACCCACCAGACCTTCCAGCAAAATTGTAGTTGCGGGATTCAGAACGGTATATTTATCTATATATTTCTTGCATTTATTTTGAGTTCTTAGGCATGAAAGTTGGTTGGGCCAGTAACCAGGTGACACTGAGTTCTAGTCCTACTAATGAAAGTTAGCTGGGTGGCCTTGGGCCAATCACTTTCTATCAGCCCTAGGAAGGAAGCAATGGCAAATCACTTCTGATAACCCTTAGCAAGCAAACTGCAGGACTTGTCCTGGAAATGTCTGAGAATCGGACATGACTGAATGGAAGAAAAAATATCTATTGTCTGTTTGTCTGTCTGTCTGTCTGTCTGTCTGTCTGTCTGTCTGTCTGTCTGTCTGTCTGTCTGTCTGTCTGTCTGTCTGTCTGTCTGTCTGTCTGTCTGTCTGTCTGTCTATCATCCATTCATCCACAATGGTAGAAGGACTCCTGCCTTGAGTAGGGGATTGGACTAGAACACCTCCAAGGTCCCTTCCAGCCCTATGATTCTATGATCTATCTCTCTATCTCTTATCTCTCCATCTCTCTATATGTCTGTCTGCCTGTCTGTCTATGCATCCATCTATGCATCCATCCATCTATGCATCCATCCATCCATCCATCCATCCACCCACCCACCTATCCACCCATCTATCCATGATGGTATAAGTACTCTTAACTTGGGCAGGGGATTGAACTAGAAAACCTACAAAGTCCATTCCAACCCTGTGATTTTGTGATCTGTCTGTTTGTCTGTCCATCAGTCTGTCTATCCATCCAATCCGTCCCTCTCTCTCTCTCTCTCCCTATTTATCTATCATCTATCTATTTCCATGTCTCCCTGGTGTACCTTCTCCCCAAGTTAAGAAATATCACCTGCTGTAGACTTGCCTTGAAGAATCTCCTAGTAATTCTGATTATCTTTTACTGAAGCTTTTCTGCAATATAGAAATCCAACACTTTGTTGTTGTTGTTTTTCTCTCTCTCTCAGGATTGTATTACTTGGGTCCTTTCTAATTTGAAAGAGGGGATTATCACTCTGCCTCTTAAAGAGATGTTAGTTCACTCCATCAACCTCAAGCCATTGCTATATCCAACCACTCTGGAAATTTATCTCCAATATATATCTTCTCTTTTTAGACAAGGTGATTGAGAAGATGGCTACACAAAACCTTTGAGGATCTTAGATGAAGCAAATTATATGGGTCCCTCTCAGAAAAGTTTTGGGGTAGATTTGGAATTTGGGCTTCATTTAAAGGGATAGATGGATGGATTGTTGATAAATAGATAGCTGGATGGATGGATAAAGAGATGATGGATAGATGGAGAGATGGATGGGTTATTGGTACATAATTAGATAGATAGGTAGGTAGATGATAGATAGATAGATAGATAGATAGATAGATAGATAGATAGATAGATAGATAGATAGATAGATAGATAGATAGATAGATAGATAGATAGATAGATAGATAGATAGATAGATAGATAGAGAAGGGGGAGGGAGAGAGGTCTCTAAGAGGTAAAATACATCTGTCCTGGTCTTAGTTTTCAGTCCTCTAATTGGCAATTGGCACCTAAAATGTTACATTTGAACCCTGGGAATGACGTTTAAGAATAGATATGGAAATATCTATGGAGATTCTCAGTCATTCATGCCATGGTTGTCCCAAAGCATTTCACTTCTCATCCAAGAAGCTTCTTCAGCTCTGAAGAAGAGCTCTGAAGAAGAGCTGAAGAAGCTTCTTGGATGAGAAGTGAAACAAGAAAAACAAGAAAGAAAATCCAGTTGCCTCTTGAAAAAGCAGCTTTGGGAGAGACATGGAAATCTCACCCTTAAGATTCCCAAACCTGAACAATTTCATCCCCTTCCCTTTTGATGATGGCATCATATCTCCAAGTAGTTTCCTAAAATCATTGGAAAATGTGATGGGTCAAACGGCAGCTCTTCACCCATCAGATATTGTCTACCTGTGTTCTAATAGCTGTGATAACTATTAGACTTTTCACCCATCTCTGTGTTATGGATAGATGACTAATATGGATTATGGTTACACTGTGAAGTAACTATGGACAGATGACT
>JALGBA010001780.1:0-5000 GCA_023970755.1 Azemiops feae | reverse complement strand
AAGGAAGGAAGGAAGGAAGGAAGGAAGGAAGGAAGGAAGGAAGGAAGGAAGGAAGGAGAGATGGGAGACAAGAGACAAGAGACAAGAGACAAGAGACAAGAAAGAGGAAGGAAGGAAGGAAGGAAGGAAGGAAGGAAGGAAGGAAGGAAGGAAGGAAGGAAGGAAGGAAGGAAGGAGAAAAGAGAGATGGGAGACAAGAGACAAGAGACAAGAAAGAGGAAGGAAGGAAGGAAGGAAGGAAGGAAGGAATTGAATTTTAAAGGGCACTAGCTCAAAAACATATCTGTGCAGTCATAGCTATCCTTCTTTATTCTTCTTACTTTTGAATGAAAAGATATTTCCTCCCCAACTCCTATATATAATTGCTTTTTTCTGAAAAACTTTCTAGTTTCTTCTCAAAGTTTCTTAATACCACTGGATAACATCAAAGATTCAGCATTACTCTCAAAGCCTGTTTGCATAGGCGTGTGGGTATGTGTGTGCGTGCGTGCGTGCCCACATTTCTTGGTGTATCATGAAAACAGTGCATGCATGAACCAGATGGGAGAGGTCTCTTTGGAAGCACCCAAATGCCAACTCCCATTCTGACCATAAATGTTAGATATAAAAAGGAACTGCAGTACTGTGATACCACTTTTCTAGAAAGATATTAATGACAACCAAAGAGATTATAGGTAGCTCAGCGTTGAACTGTGAGGTCCACCGTTCCCTCTGCTCTTGGTTGTTTTCTTGCAGACGTTTCATGACCCAACTAGCTAACATCATCAGTGCTAGGAGAGAGTGGGGTTTGCTTTCTGTTTATATACAAGTGGCTTGGCCTGTCAGTGTTCACGGGAGTGGTCTTGTTCTGTCCTTGGTTTATTGTTTGTATAGTTTCTATATGAGTTGGTAGTTCAGAATCAGAATCAGAATACAGCTGGAAGGGACCTTGGAGGTCTTCTAGCCCAGCCCCCTGCTCAAGCAGGAGACCCTATACCATTTCAGACAAGAGACTATCCAGTCTCTTCTTGAAAACCTCCAGTGATGGAGCACCCACAACTTCTGGAGGCAACTTCTGTTCCCCAGGTTAATTGTCCTCACTGTCAGGAAGTTTCTCCTTAATTCCAGGTTGCTTCTCTCCTTGGTTAGTTTCCATCCATTTTTTTCTGGTCCTGCCCTCCGGTGCTTTGGAAAATAAATTGACCCAAGCTGTTCCATTGGTTGATTGCTCTCACTACTAGGAAATTTCTCCTTGGTTCTAGGTTGTTTCCCTCCTTAATTACTTTCCATCCATTGCTTCTTGTCTTGCCTTCTGGAAAATAGGTTATGGCTCTTCTTTGTGGCAGACCCTGAAAATATCAGAAGACCACTATCATGTCACCCCTAGTCCTTCTCTTCATTAAACTAGACATACCCAATTCTGTAACGGTTTTTTTTTTTTTTTTTTTAACCTCCAGCCTCCTAATCATCTTTGTTGCTCTTTTCTGCACTCTTTCCAGAGTCTCAACATCTTTTTATAATATGGTGACCAAAACTGGATACAGTATTTTAAGTGTGGTCTTACTAAGGTTTTATAAACTGGTAGTAGTACTTCACATGATCTTGATTCTATCCCTCTGTTAATGGAGCCTAGGATTGCACTGCTTCATTTGGTTGCTGCCACACAATGGAGATCTTCTAGTCCAATCTGCTGTTTGCTGGCTCAGGAATTCTGGGAGTTGAAGTCCACGAGTCATAAAAGAGCCAAGGTTGCCTTGTTGTTGTTAGTTGTGAAGTCGTGTCCGACCCATCGCGACCCCATGGACAACGTTCCTCCAGGCCTTCCTGTCCTCTACCATCTTCTGGAGTCCCATTTAACCTCATGCCTACTGCTTCAGTGACTCCATCCAGCCACCTCCTTCTCTGTCGTCCCCTTCTTCTATTGCCCTCCATCTTTCCCAGCATTAGGTTCTTCTCCAGTGAGTCCTTCCTTCTCATTAGCTGGCCAAAGTACTTGAGTTTCAACCTCAGGATCTGGCCTTCTAAGGAGCAGTCAGGGTTGATCTCCTCTAGGACTGACCGGTTTGATCACCTTGCAGTCCAAGGGACTCGCAGGAGTCTTCTCCAGCACCATAGTTCAAAGGCCTCAATTCTTTGGCACTCAGCCTTTCTTATGGTCCAAGGTTGCCTACCCCTGCCCTATACTATTTGAGACAAACGGTTGTCCAGTTTCTTTTTGAAAGTCTCCAGAGATGGAGCACCCTCAGCTTCTGGAGGCAAGCCGTTCCACCGGTTAATTGTCCTCACTCTTAGGAAACTTCTCCTTGATTCTAGGCTGTTTCTCTCCTTGGTGATTTTCTATCTATTGTTTCTTGTCCTGCCTTCTGATGCTTTGGCAAATGGTTTGAGTGGAAAAAATCTTCCCGATCTAAGTGGGCCTTGCTAGAATATCACGGGGAGACAATTACAAGTGAGTTTTGTATTATCATCAATTTCTTCTCCTCTCTTCCTCTTCCCCTTTCTGTGTCCTGAATATTTGACCCAGAGGCATATACTATGAGGGACCAAAAAGGGGAAATAAACAAGTCAAATTTTGCAGGTGAAAATAGTGATATCTCGCTATTGAATTTTGCCTCTGGTCTTCCAGAGTTTTGACATGCCTTCCTGTTCTTTTTTCGGCTCTTACTTCCTTACTTTTGACTTATTCTTTGACTTGCCCTCTGGTTCAGCATTGGCCTTTGCCCCCAACTGTTGGCTTTCTCTCTCAGTTTTGATTCCTGGGTGAAACTGTGCTTTCCTAGTTCATCTCTCCTGCCTGATGCTCAGCCCAGATTCACACTGGGACTTTTCTCATGTTGTTTTCTGAACCGTGCATTGCTACGCATCAACCCGGCAGCACAAGTTTAAAAGGCTTTGCGTGTGCAGATGGACACAGCAACTGCTTTAAGCGTAGTTCTTGCTTGCCCAAACTTTTAATTGGCAAACCTCAATAATAAAGGGCTTTTTAAAATGGTAGTGTAATGTGCATAAGCTTGCGTTGTAATTTACAGCAGTGGACATGAGAGATAATCTCTTTGCATTTTATTGGACAACCATTTCTCTGAAATGGTATATGGTTGCCTGCCTAAGCAGGGGGTTGGACTAGAAGACCTCCAAGGTCCCTTCCAACTCTATTCTATTCTATTCTATTCTATTCTATTCTATTCTATTCTATTCTATTCTATTCTATTCTATTCTATTCTATTCTATTCTATTCTATTCTATTCTATTCTATTCTATTCTATTCTATTCACTGTGTTCATATTCTATTCTATTCTACTCTACTCTACTCTACTCTACTCTACTCTACTCTACTCTACTCTACTCTACTCTACTCTACTCTATTCTTGAAGGAAAGATCCAACTAGAATTAAGGAGAAATTTCTTGACAGTGAGAACAATTAATCAGTGAAATGGAAGTTGCCTCCAGAAGTTGTGTTTCCTCCATCACTAGACTTTTTCAAGAAGAGATTGGACATCCATTTGTTTGTAGTCATATAGGGTCTCCTGCTTTTGTGCAGTGGGTTGGGCAAGAAGACCTCCAAGGTCCCTTCCGAAAGAATAACAGAACAGAATAACAGAATAATAGAGTTGGAAGGGACCTTGGGGATCATCTAGTCCAACCCCCTGCTCAGGCAGGAGACCCTATACCATTACAGACAAATGGTTGTCCAATCTCTTCTTAAAAACCTCCAGTGTTGGAGCATTCACAGCTTCTGGAGGCAAGCTGTTGCACTGATTAATAACACTGTATTCAACTCATTTCAATTCATTTTCTTGACCCAGTCATAGGATTAAATCACAGCCTGTGCTTGAATACTACATGTGATCAAGAAATGGGAGGCGTTCAGCTTCTGTTCCATATAAATTTCGTTCCATTTATTTGCATAGAAAATGTTTCATTCTTCTGAATACCTCAGCATTTTATTTACAAAACTTTTTTTTCTCTTTCTTATCCAAACCGCAGTAGGCAAAACAAGAGTTTCATCATTAAGCGCTCTCCAACTTTCTTCTTAAAGCAGTGACTATTTAAATATGTGCATATATTACAGGAGAGAGAGAGAAAAAAAGGGGGGGAGAAAGAATTTATTGATTTCTCCACAAATTAAGCTGTTTGCTAATTTGCACAGATACAATTGAAACAATAAACTCAATGAGAACAACAAACTGGCTAATTAGCTTAATGATCGTTTAATTTTACATTGGGTAATGGATCTGCCTCTCTCTCTCTCTTCCCCCCCCCCCTCTGCTCTCCTTTTCCTCCAGACTAATAAGATGTAAATTATAATCAAATGGTTTTTAAACTTAAAAGTATCATTTTGATGACTTTAACTGCAAAAGGAAAGTATGATCTTACTACTACTTAGTTTCCGAGGGGGAAACCGCAACGGCAAATAAAACCGATTGTGGTGACTTTTGTGGGCTTGTTGGCGGTAAGGGAATAATCAATGATTGAATCAAATAATTTAAGCCACCTCCAAATCGCTTTCCAGAGTGTCTGGGGTAATCTTGCCTCAAACCAGGAGTAGAACTGTACCTTCCAGACAAATATGAGTTTCTAGTGGCCCTAAACTGTTTTTTTTTATTATTATTTCTCCTTAATTCCAGGTTGCTTCTCTCCTTGATTAGTTTCCATCTATTGCTTCTTGGCCTGCCTTCAGGTGCTTTGGAAAATAGTTTCCCCCCCCCCTCTTCTTTGTGGCAACTGCCAAATACTATCACTCTAGTCCTTCTTTTCACTAGACTAGACAAACCCAATTCTTGCAACCGTTCTTAAGGGGCTGGAGGCCCCTTAAAATCATTCTTTTTGCTCTTACTCTTATACTTTCCAGAGTCTCAACATCTTTTTTATTATATGGTGACCAGAACTGGATGCAGGACGGACGGACGGACGGACGGACGGACAGACAGACAGACAGACAGACAGACAGACAGACAGACAGACAGACAGACAGACAGACAGACAGACAGACAGACAGACAGACAGACAGACAGACAGACAG
>JALGBA010001779.1:0-184790 GCA_023970755.1 Azemiops feae | reverse complement strand
AGACGACACCTTCATAATCTGGCCACATGGGAAAGAAAAACTAGACAACTTCCTCACACACCTCAACAGCCTACACCCCAAAATACAGTTCACCATGGAAACAGAAGCTAACAAGCAACTTCCCTTCCTGGATGTCTTAGTCTACAAGAAATCCAATGGCTCCCTAGGACACACCATCTACCAGAAGAAAACACACACAAACCGCTATCGGCACGCACTCTCACACCACCACCCAGCACAGATCAACTCCGTAGCCAAGACACTCATCTCGAGAACAAAACGCTTAGCTGACGAACAACACCTAAAAACCGAACTACACACTCTCACTAATGTACTAACATCCAACGGATTCCAAAGAAATAAGATTACCAACTTAATCCAAAAAGAAACCCCCACTAAAATCCAAGACATAGAACAAGAAAACGGCAAAGCCCTCCTCCCATACATAAAAGGCACCACAGACAAAATCAGCAAGATCCTCCACAAACACAACATCAAGACAGCATTCTGCACCAACCGAAAAATATCCACCATCCTAAGAAACCCCAAGGACAAAATTGAGTTAGAAAATCAAGGAGTATATGAAATCCCATGCACCGCCTGCCCCACCACATACATCGGACAAACCAACAGAAGAATAAGTGCACGCATTGAAGAACACAAGAACTCAGTCAGAAAAGAGGAACCAACTTCCTCCCTGGTCCAACACCTCAAAGCCACAGGACATAAAATTGACTTTAAAAATACCAGAACTATTGCCAAAACCTGAACACTTTAACAACAGAATAATCAGAGAAGCCATCGAGATAGAAAAACGGCCACACAGCATGAATAAACGAGATGATACCTCCCGCCTACCAGCCATTTGGAAACCCAGCCTTATTGACAGACGAATCCCTAGCACAAGGAGCAACACTGGACCCACACTCACGAAGACCACACATGATGTCACCATCACACATCCACACAAAAAGCAGACTCAAACCCGCACCGATGATAAGGCACGACCGCGGACCAGAAACCAGACCACAGCTGCATCATTGGCCATTTTAAACCCCTCCATTTCATACGTGAAGCAAACTGACACCCACCTTGAAGATGTGGCACGACCACGAACGCGAAGCCAAACAACAGCAATGCAGCTCTCCATCTCAAATCCCCCTGCAACTCAGACTAATCTGAGCACAACAGGGCCCCCACCCAAGCAGAACACACACCCCGCCAATCAGAGCACAGACAACCCCTCATCCAATCAGAGCACAGCCAAGCCCCTAACCAATCAGAACACACCTCCACCCAATCAGAACACAGCCAAGCTCCCATCCAATCAGTTCATACCTCCACCGGCAGTTAAAAGGAAGAAACAGCTGCGATCACACATTGCTCCTAGAAGCACGAAGCCGAAGACACCAGCCTGAAGATGACGAATGGGACTTCGTCGAAACGTTGCCAAGACACTTTCAATTTTACACGGGAGAAAACCCGAATTACCAAAGACCTACATACAAACACCCGTGAAAACCTCAGAAAACATATATATATATATATATATATATATATATATATATATATATATATATATATATATATATATATATATATATATATATATATATATATATATATATATATATATATATATATATATATATATCACATTTGTCTGGCTGCCCATCTTAAACCAACCTTTGGGCAGCCTAAAGCTTTGAACCTCCCCCTCCAATATATACAACAATAAAAGCATCAAGAAGAAAATAAAACTTAAATACCTGATACCACAACCACCCTTCACTGACACAACCCACTACATTCTCATCCTAATGCCTGGGAGAAGAGCCAGGTCTCAAGAAAGTTAGCAGAATGGGGGTCTATTCTATTCTATTCTATTCTATTCTATTCTATTCTATTCTATTCTATTCTATTCTATTCTATTCTATTCTATTTCTGATTTTAATTTCAATAGTCTTACACAAATCATATTTTTATTTCCTTTACTTTTTTTTAAAAAAAGTTTTTATTGGTTTTTTCATACAATTCAATAGTACTAGTTCAACAAATGTGTTGTCTGAGTTTATCATTCACTAATACAGGTTTAATTCCTAATCCCTTATTCTTTTCTCCAGCAATTAATAAAACGAGTCCCAAGTTTGATAGTATTCTGTTTATTCTTTTTTTTTCAACCTCAGAGTAAGTCTGTCCATTTTCGCACAATCTAGTATTTTTTTAATTATTTCTTCCTCTGGTGGTATTTCTTCATTTTTCCAATATTGTGCAAATATGATTCTTGCCCCTATTATCACATGTAAAATAAAGTATATACTTTGTTTATCAATCTTTTCTGGCATTATACCTAATAAAAAAAGTTCAGGTTTAAAATCTACATGTTTTCCCAACATCTTTTCTAGCCAAGTATGTATTTTTGTCCAATATCTCTTTGCTTTAACATATGTCCACCATACATGAAAATAAGTACCTGATTTGTGTTTACATTTCCAACATCTATCTGATATATTTTTAAATATTGTTGCTAATTTTGCTGCTGGCAAGTGCCATCTATGAAACATTTTATATAGGTTTTCTTTGTAAAGAGGTTGACATTGTCAATTTATAATTTCTTTCCCACAGGTTTTGCAATTTCTCTAAATCTATATTATATCCAAAATTATTTACCCATGTTATCATTGTTTCTTTTACTTGTTCACTTTCCATTTTCAAATTCAATAAAAAGTTATACATTTTTTTAATTAATTTCTCATCAGAGGTTAATAATGTCTGCTGTTTATAAAATCCATACAATTTAACATCTTTATGGTATTTCCTTTACTTTGAAATAAGCTTTGCAAAGTGATGCAAAGAAAGAAAACAAGAAAGAAACAAGCCCAATATTAACTACAATAAAAAAGAATGTTATGAGTCTAAGAAACAATTTGACTATCAGTTCCCTACTTTTATCATTAGATGTTCCTTAGTGTTTAGATCTGGTCTCAGGATAATAATGTAGCATTTAGGGAAGAAGATGCAACCCAGTAGACCAGCACTGGCAGCCAAGATAGAGAAGATCTGCACGGCCACCATGTATTTCCCTTTGGTGCTCAGGTAGGTGGGCAGAAAGGAGATCCAGACACTGCAGAAGACCAGCATGCTGAAGGTGATCAGTTTGGCTTCATTGAAGGCCCCAGGCAGGTTTCTGGCCAGGAAAGCTACAGTGAAGCAAATGGCAGCTAAGAAGCACATGTAGCCAAGGACAACATAAAACATGGTGACAGAGCCTTCATTGCATTGAAGGATGATTTCTCCAGGCTGGGAGTGAAGGTCCGAGTCAGGGAATGGAGGAGAAATTCCCAGCCATATGGCACAGATGACAAATTGGCCAGCAGAACCAGAAAAGATGATGGAGTTGGCCAAGCTCTTCCCCAACCATCTTCTCATCCTGTTCCCTGGTTTTGAGGCTAGGAACGCCAGCACCACTGTGATTGTTTTGGCCAACACAGAAGAAACAGCTACTGAGAAGACAATGCTGAATATTGTTTGTCGGAGAAGACAGGTGGCTTTCCTTGGTTGTCCAATGAAGAGAAAGGAGGACAAAAAGCAAAGCAGAAGGGAGACCAAGAGGGTGTAGGAGAGGTCCCGGTTGTTGGCTTTGACAATGGGAGTTTCAAGGTATTTAAGGAATATGATTAAAACAAAGCCTGTGATTAGCAACAAGAGTAGGGCAAAGGAGACGAGGATGAGGCCAAGATGTTCCTCAAAGGACAGGAAGATTATTCTTTTAGGTATACACTGGACTCGGTTCTCATTTGGATATTGATCATCTGGGCACTTGGTGCATTTTTCAATATCTAAGGAAACAGAAAGAAATATTTCTTTTATATCTCTTTTTACCTTTCAAGAAAGACCTCTGAATGATACTGAGAGAATGGAAAGCCATAGCAAATGTTAAAAATATATAACATTTGTCTCATTGCCAATTTTAAAGCAATTATCCAACATATACAACTAGAAAAAACAAGAAGAGAAACAAAATAAAACCTAAAAGAGAAATACACACCACATTCTCTTCCTACACTGATTTTGCCTTGACTGGGAGAGGAATCAAGTGTCCAGAATGTTGGGATGATGAGGGCCTATTGAATTTCAAGGTGGAGGGTGTTCCACAGGACTGGAACTGCTACAGAAATGGTAGCTTCTGAGGACCCACAAGGGGACAATATTTTAGGGAACAGACCTGAAGCATGCCCATTATATCTGGCCTAGTGGGACAAGCATATATACTCAAGGAGAGGAAGTCTTGCAGATACCTTTATGCTATAATAGGACTTTAAAGGTGAATTTAATGGCTCATGGAAAGAAACTGGGACCCTGTGATACTTGCACAATAGGGTGTACTATGGAAGAACACATGGAAACATAATGCTATTGCATTATGAATCATTTGTCAATTGTAAAAGGTGGTCTTCGAAAGCAACCCCATGCACATGGCATGAGTAAGGCCCCCTCAGTTGAGGAAAGGGTATAGTTGGTACACAAAAAGAATCTGGGTGAAGATGAGCCATGGTGTCCACCTGCTCATTGGGCAGTAGCCTTAAGTCTAGGAGGACCCCTAAAGTGTGGACACCTTCATAATAGAAAAACAGGTATCCTAGGTCTATACAGTAAAGATGATTTGAGTGAGAAAAACCCATTGACCTGAAACCATTACTCAATTTTCAAAGAAGTCAGATGTTCTTAGTGAAGATAAAGGTAAGCATGGGAGGACAGTTCCAAACTGATAAGTTGAAGAGAGATTGCTTCTGGCAGAAGTAACTCCACCATGTCCTTCTATCTCTTCCTGTCTCATCCTTCAATATCTTTTTCTTTTTCTCCCATTATGGAAGAGATTGTTGGAAATAAAAACAACAAAACATTCAAGCTTAGATGTATCTTTAACATGCATCTTCATCAACATGCTCTGAATGAATCCAGTACTCTTTCCGCCAGTGTCACCCACTTTCCTGATTGGAGATGGTCCCCTCCGGACAAGGAATGCAGTCATAGCAGCAAACTGGTTCTCCTTCCCGAGCTCGCTTGACAAATCCAGGAGGACAATTTTCCACACATTTGGACTGAGGTAAAGACTAAACAGACAAATAAGGAAAGGCAAATAAAATATATTACGACTCACCATCCATGGAAAATGGAGGTCAACAGAAACATTAGTCAAGCAGACTATGGTCTTCACTTAGATGAGTTTGAAATTTCTAACTACTTCCAAATCATTGTAAGGACCTGCCATTTCTTCATTTAGTTCCTCACTTTTGATTCTGACAAATCACTTTGCAAAAAAGGAGTTTTGCACTTAATAACATCTGGAGGGATGTAATTAATAAAAGATTGAACTATTAAAGTATTAAATTTAAGCAACCAGTGGGTTCCTCCTCATGACTGTTTTAAGATGCATTCCTCCATTCTTCAAATAGCCATCATTTTAAAATAGATTTATAAAAGATTTATTAACCTTTTAACAGAATAACAAAGTTGGATGGAACCTTGGAGTTCTTCTAGTCCAACCCCCCACTCAAGCAGGAAATCCTATACCATTTCAGACAAATTGTTGTCCAATCTCTTCTTTAAAACTTCCAGTATTGGAGCATCAACAACTTCTGGAGGCAAGTCGTTCCCAGTCATATTAGGTTTATTAAAATATAACAAAACATTTCTTAAAGACTATATAAAATATTACCAATCCACTCCCCTTTGAAAGTAATTCAAAACTGTCTTCTATTAAAGATAGGAAAGGAAAAATTCCCGACAAACCAGGGGCTGTATATATATATAAGCAATATTTCAAAAGCCCAGCTGGATATCCAAAACATGGTCATTTCGGTTAAAAAACTACAATTATGTGACACAAACTGGCATGGAAAGACAGACCCACATTTGTTATTATTTAAATCTGGAGCCTTCTCTTTTCTCAAACATATTTAATGTAGCTAACAATGAAGATAAACAATGGCAATGAAAGGGTTTTCAGATGAATATCTATGGAGATTCTCAGTCATCCAGGTCATAGTTATCCCAAAAATGCTTTTTCACAAGGCAACTGGACTTTCTTATTTTTCTTTGAAGACGTTTTGCTCTTCATCCAAAAAGCTTCTTCAGTTCTGACTGGATGGTGGGGAATGGAAAGATTTATACTCCTTGCAGACCGCTGGTCATTTGCATTCTTTTAGAGAGTCGTTGAGGCCACATGGAGGGTCACCTGAGTAGTGCAAATGGGTGTGGGGCTTTCTTGGAGCTGTTGAAAGGACTGAACAGACTGAAGATAGATGGTTTTGTATCCCTCCCCCTCTGTTGAGAGAGGGCTGTTCAGTTTTGACATAGATGGCCTCTTTGACCCCTCTTTCAAACCAGCAGTCCTCTCTGTTCAAAACATGGACTTTGCTGTCTTTGAAAGAGTGGCCTTTGTCTTTTAAATGCTGATGGACTGCTGAAACTTGTCCTGATGGGTTTGTTCTCCTATATTTTGCCATAGGAGCAATATGGTATATGCAGTACATTGCAATGAGACATGTGCAGATCTGTACATTGGGGAAACAAAACAACCACTTCATAAATGCATGGCACAACATAGGAGAACAAACCCACCAGGACAAGATTCAGCAGTCAATCTGTATTTAAAAGCAAAGGCTACTCTTTTGAAGACAGCAAAGTCCACATTTTGGACAGAGAGGACCGCTGCTGACCATCCAGTCAGAGCTGAAGAAGCTTCTTGGATGAGAAGCGAAATGTTTTAAAAGAAAACAAGAAAGTCCAGTTGCCTCTTGAAAAAGCATCTTTGGGTTTTCAGATAAAGTGCCCTCTTACAAGCCAAAGGTCAAATGTAAGAAGCATTTCCTTTCAAATGATGCTTCATTACTTCAGATATCAAAAAAGTCTCTCTTTTTTATCAAAGTCGTGTGTTTTGATGTTTTTCTTTTCTGACTTAGCATTATCTCCCATCAGACCAGTCATTATGATTTCATATGAACTGAAAGAGTTGGACATTCTTCGTAGGAGAAAAAGGCCTATTGCACTATCCCAGTGGTGTGAAAGAGAGGAATGGTTAACTCTGGCTTGGTCTGGACTGCTTATAATTTTATAGTCCACAGACCTGCCTGTTTGGGGGACACCATACATAACCAGAATAAGGTGAATCCTAATTCCAAAACTTATTCCCCATTCAGACCAACATGACTTCCATACAGTTGATTCAATTTCATCAGATTCAGTCCAATACCAAACTCAGGAACTTCTCAAGAAAATTGCCTTCTTCTTTGCTATTTGAGGACAAGCGGACTTCCGGTGAAGACATGGCTATCACCTACCATGCCCAGAGAATCTCCTCCCTCTTTTTCTAACTTAACAACAGAAAGAACAGGCTTCCTCTCATTTATTTGACCCTCCCTGGTTAGGGAGAGTCCCAGAATCATCCCTCAAGATCCTCCGATAACAGCAACAGTCTGCAAGCCATTTTAGAAGCCGTGCTTCAAAATAGCCGGTGAGCTGAAGCTGGGGAGGGGTGGGAGTGGGGCTTAAATCACATTATTGTTGAAACTTATTTTTCAAATGGACAATAAGCTTTGCTATTTGAGGACAAACAAGGCTATTGGCACCAAAATCCCAGCCACTGATGGCGTCTCTCTCTCATTTCATATGGCTTCACCATTTTATCATTAAGTTATACTTGAAATGGGTCTTAAGGCTTTGGAAAATAGAGCAAAAACAGCTATATTTCTCCCACCTTGTTGAGCAACTTTAACCGTGAAAGAGCATCTTGATTGATAATAAGCCTACATCTTTCAAAACTCCCCATTTGCTGCTCAATGGGATTCTCCTTGGGGAGAAACACCCAGCTCATGATATTCAAATCTGCTGCTACATCTCCATTTTGGTCCAGGTATAATTTCTTCTGGGAAATATTGCAAAATTCATTCTTCTCCAGAAAGGGATGAAGCTAGGATGAAAACAGAAATCTCAGTTACTTATTCCACATGGTCTGTTCACATTTGAATCTTTCTTCTACAGTTGTCTAACTTGCAAATACAATTAGTTGGGAGAAGTATTATCTTCAAAAGTGAAAAACAAAGGTTTAGCAAAATTTGTCAGTCATATATTGACAAACTATATGTTGCTAAAATATAATGTGCAAAATTTGTCAATTATAAAGAACATTCTAGAATAGCTCTCAAATAAATTACAAACAAATTTAAAAAGTGGTTATTCATACTCCTTGAGAACAGAGTAACAGAATAACAACAAGTTCATTACCAAAGGTGCTTTTTAAAAGGCAATTGGACTTTCTTGTTTTTTTTCTCTTGAAAACATTTGGTCCTCATCTAAACCAAAAAGTCCAGTTATCTTTTAAAAAGCACCTTTGGGATAACCATGACTTGGATTGTTGAGAATCTCCATAGACAGGTTCATTACCAGAAAGCATGGATTTGTGAAGAAGAAAGTTACCAGGCTAATCTGCTTCCAGGTAGACCAGATGAGGAACATGAACAGATGAACTAATTCTACTTTATTATAATATTACATTAAAAGAATTCAAATGTCTGAAAATACAAATCTCCCACCAACTATTTATATAGCTAGAAAAGTTAGGATCCTTCCTCGGTTTTTCTCTCTGCTTCCTTAGCAGCTGCAGGCTCTAACTTTTCTTCTCTGATTGTTCCCTAAGCAGAATCTCTTCTCCCCCATCCCCAAAGGTCAATCCCATATATCATTATGAATTCTTAATAGATTAAGTGGATTAATGGGAAATCAAACAGGTTCCTGACAAACCTAGCAGACAACTTTGTCTACTAAAAGATAGAGAAGGGAAATAGAAGATCACCCATACTGGACTTAATTCTCACTAACAGAAATGAAATTATAAAAGGGATTGAAGTTACTAAATTTTGGAGGAAGAGTGACCATGCAATATGGGAATTCAACATATTGAAGGTACAAGCAATACAATAAAGTCAAACAAGTGTCTTAGACTTTAAGAGACCTGATTTTAATTGTCCCAAAGATGCTTTTTCACGAGGCAACTGGACTGTTTTGTTTTTCTTTGAAGATGTTTCGCTTCTCATCCAAGAAGCTTCTTCAGCTCTCCAGGTTCTTGGATGAGAAGTGAAACATCTTCAAAGAAAAACAACAAAAGTCCAGTTGCTTCGTGAAAAAACATCTTTGGGACAGCTATGACCTGGATGACTGAGGATCTCCATAGACCAGATTTTAACAAACTTAGAGAGAGCTTGAGAAAGATTCCATGGATGAAAATCATAAAGGGGTAAGCAATCAAGATGCTTGGGAAACTCTGAAAAATGAGATTATAAAAGCCTGGTCTACAATATAATACTGAAAAAGAAAAATAGGAAACTCAAAAAGCATAGGTAACTCTCTGATAAATTGAAAGACAAAAAGGGAAAGAATAAAAAGTGGAAAGAGGGACACATAATCAATGTGTCAAGGAATAACTAAGGCAGAACACCAACATATAGCCAAATCTGCAAAGAAGACAGATCCCCTCCCTCTTCCTTCAGATTCCTTTTACAAAGGGACTATGTTTGATGGATCCTTATTGGGACCCCATACCTGCCATGGTTGCAGTCTTGGAGCCCCTAATTTCTCTTTCTCCTCCTTCCTTCTCCTCCTGGCCCTGGAGGAATATGCAGTTTTCAAGGCATGGGCCAGAGTTTTAACAATACTGTAAATTTTTTGGTCACTTTTGATCCCATTATCGTTTCTTTTATTCTCCAATGGTGCTTTCAAGGTGCATCTTCTCCGGCCTTTAACAGAAAAGGCATGCCTTGAAAAAGAACAGTGAAAACACTGCTTTCTATATTGGTGTTTTACAAAGTGATAGGGTTCTAAGTCATCAATTTTGGGTCTTCTTTTTTCTTGAAAAGGAAAACTCCAAACGCTATGTATGTATTTGAAAAATCTGCTTCTTCGCAAGTTATATTCCGCCAAGAGAGTAAGGATAAAGACTTTCCCTTCAATGGGTCCTGGCAATTGCAAAAATGTTAAATGAAAAGGAAGAATTCTCTCCAAAAGAGGAACATATTCGATGGAGTGAACAAAGACATTGACTTGTCTCCACATAGAGATGGCATCCCTCAGGGGGGCTGTAAGTTGAGTTGTTGAGAATCGTTGTGATATAACAACACAAATTCCATTCCTCACAAGCATACGAGTAAAAGTCCTCATGAAATTCTCTCCATTTTCTGTGTCTGAAGCAAAGAAGCCAATCAAGGTCCATCTGAAATGGAGGAGCAGTTGAACAATTCCCAGGTACTGAATTCCTTCTTTGGGGAGCATCCAGTGGAAAAAAGGGAATTGACTTTTATCACTAAGAGCCTCTGAAACAATTTCATAACTGATCTGAACAAAATAATGAAGGATTGTGTGTTATATTTGGAGTCATATCAAGCCCAAAATATTATCCTTTAATTATTCCAATTTGCTTTTCGTGAACAAATTAGAATAATTTATGGTTAATCAGTTATTAGACCATATCAAAATAAAGAATATAATATGCAGAACATCATTAAAGCCATATATAAAATAGAATAAAAAAACAAATTCTGTAAAAAAGAATAAAAGAATGCAAATCATATTTCTGGATCACCCCTACAAGTTACCACAATGAGACTCATATATGTGGATCTCAACTGAACTGTTTTGTTCATATAAAAATATTATATGTAATTTTTAAACTTTGACCGTTATTTTAATGTAAGGATTCCACAAGTTCTTTGTCTAATGTGTGGTTGAAGATTTCTCTTTTTCATATTCAGTTGACATTGAAATAACAGTTGTGTTATGTCTTCTATCTCTGGAGCTTCCCAAATACAAGTGTGTTGATTATAAGGTACTTGGTTAAATCTTCCATATTCAGCCCTTGTGTCCAGGTGCTCAAATCTTGCTCGGGTAAATACCGCCCCAAGATATTTAGGTGTTTCTTTATTTAAATTTTGGGCAATTTGGAAGTACTGAGGATGGCTCCCAATCCATAGCCATGATGCCCGAAATGGCCACAGTGAAAAGCAGCTCTAGAATTCCATAGAGAAGATATGGTTGGATCTATCGCTCACCACCACCCCTCACTTTACCAGATAGAGAATTACAAACACAAACCTGTGGGACTTTGTAGGTACCTCCCAATGTTGATATCTGGATGGAGATGTCACTAGCAGCTGCATCAAGAAGAGCCAAAAGGTTGTCCTTCCTTCCACAGCTATAGTTGGGAACATTGGCTTCTCCAGTAGAGAGAATGTCCAGCAAGGCATCTGAAGTTCCAAGTGTGTTAAAATAGTTGTCATGGATATTGTAGCCAAGAGTGATATTTTGCAGGTACTGTCGATTCCTGTTGACCGCTTTTAGGGCCAGAATGAAGCGGACAATTCTACTTGTATCATCAAATGTCCTACTGTAAAATAATGTTCAAGTCATCATCAACAGCAACAACAGTAAAATATTTTTATTTATTTATTTATTCCTCTTTGGATCCACAACCTAATATTGATCCATAGCAGAGACAAATAATAGTCAACTTTTACCGTATAATTTTTATTAGTATTCAGAAGATGAGATTGGGATTGGCCTCCCACCAGGATTAATAGTTACAAATATATCATTCTTTGTAGTAGTGCTGATTTTCATTTCTACAATAACTAAGAACAGAACGGAACAGAACAGAATAGAATAGAATAGAATAGAATAGAATAGAATAGAATAGAATAGAATAGAATAGAATAGAATAGAATAGAATAGAATAGAATAGAATAGAATAGAATAGAATAGAATAGAATAGAATAGAATAGAATAGAATAGAATAGAATAGAATAACAGAGTTTGAAGGGACCATGGAGGTCTTTTAGTCAGGCAGGAAACCCTATACCATTTCAGACTAGTACTTGTCTAATCTCTTCTTTAAAACTTCCAGTGTTGGAGCATTCATCACTTCTGCAGGCAAGTTGTTTCACTGGTTAATTGTTCTAACTGTCAGGAAATTTCTCTATAGTTCTAGGTTGCTTCTCTCCTTGATTAGTTTCCATCCATTACTTCTTGTCCTGTCTTCAGACGCTTTGGAGAATAGCTTGACTCCCTCTTCTTTGTGGCAACCCCTGACATATTGGAACACTGCTATCATGTCACCCTTAGTCCTTCTCTTCATTAAAGTACACATACTCAATTCCAGCAAACATTCTTTATATCTTTTAGCCTCCATTCCCCTAATCATCTTTGTTGCTCTTCTCTGCTTCAAACTAATTCAATCATTGGACTACAACCATCATAAAAGTAAGAAGCTTTTTCATAAGTGGTCAAGAAAAGCAAATCTAAAAATAACTCGTGCTCTATAGGAATCAGGGAATGGATATTAATCAGCTGTTATAAAAATATGAAAATGGGCTGGACAGAGGAAACTAAAGCCCTTTTGATCATTATTTTAAACAAAACTTAGTATTCAAGTGATGAATTTTGCATTGGACAGGGCGAGGAAAATAATCTGTACTTCTTTCAGGTGTTTTCCTTGCTCCATCTTTGAGTCTCTTCTGCAAAATAAGACAAAAGAGGGAAGCCACAGAAATCACAATGATTCAGGAAATTAGACTTCTCCTGCAACATAGGAATCAGTGAAATAAAAAGAAAAGAACAGCAACTGGAGAGAATGCAACTACATCACACTGAATGACTTACGAATGAGAGTTTTTATTTGGAGCCATGTTGAAAGGCAACTTTACACGCGATATTCTTGTTGCACAGAGGACTACACCAATGAGATGGTCTCCTTGGCTGTAATAGCTCCATGGATGGCTTTCATCCCGGTGCTCCAAACTCAGTGGGCACTTCATTCTAAGCTTCCCAGAGCCTGGTTGGGACAGCATCAGCATCAGAAGCACAAAGTCCATAATCCACAGGGTTGAATCAATCCCCTTCTTGTTTCTGAACCAAAACATCAAGAAGAGATGGAAGAGCATTCAAAGCACTCTCACGAGATGGGAATGCCAATGGCTTTTCTGATTCAGACAGAGAGACCAACCAAGCTTGACATGGAAAGGAGACAAAGGTACATTCAATAGCACAGTCTCTCCTCATTCTTGTGCAAAACATTCAGCATGGGCAGAGGCATTTATCTTTTCTGATACAAGATCCCTTCCATGATCCTTCAATCTGATGCTGACATCAAAGGCAGTCACTGGAGAAGGAACAGAATGGGAGTCAAAGCTCAGGATGGTGATAATTGCAATGAGAAGGCAACTCTTGCTCTGGGTATTGTGATTTTCTCCAGGGCTCCATGTGCAGAGTAGCAGCTGGAGAAAAGTACATTAGTAAAACCTCAAAGATACACCCCTTGGGGCACTGTTCTGTAGTGGTTTAGTCCTTACTCTGAGGACATAGTATCCATAAAGTGAAACTGGAGGACAGTTTAATACTCAGGGAATTGACTTCTGCTGTCCTTCAACGTGGTCTCTAGTCTCCAGAGACTGCTGGGGAAGGTCAACCAGAGTTATGGAGCTTTGTGCCACTCCAGGTTGGTGACACTTAACTCTAGTGCTGCCGGTCTTCTAATAGCAAGGAGGCAATCAATACCCTTGATCCCTGACTAATATTAAGATTAAGGCCTGTTTGGATTTTTCTTTTCTATTACACAGCAATAGCAATAGTACTTTTACTTATATACCACTTCACATTGCTTTACAGCCCTGTCTAAGCAGTCTACAGAGTCAGCATATTGCCCCCAACTATCTGTGCCCTCATTTTACTGACTTTGGAAGGATAGAAGGCTGAGTCAACCTTATGATCAACCTGAGATCAAACTGCCGAACTGCTGGCAGTCGGCAGAATTAGCCTGCAATACTGTATTCTAACCACTGCGCCACAGAACTTCATGTATCATTCCTAAATTGGAACTGATTTTAAAATTGCTTGGCTTGAAGAGAAATGTTATTTCTCATCTGTTTTAGCAACATCAATTTTTGGATGATAGTTGACTAAGGGACAAGAAAGTGATAGGCTGTGGACTGCATCATTGGATAACTAGAAAGAAAGATATAGAGTGGATAGAAATTTTCGTGTTTTGTGGTTTTTTGTTTGTTTGTTTGTTTTTTTGCTTGATATGTCCTGTGTTGTCTTTCCATATTGATATAAAATGCTAAGATCCCTTAGATTTCTCAAGTTTCTCAATTTACTAATGCTGGATGATGCAACCTCATTTCTTGCCACATCCACCCAGAAACTGGTTTTCCGGAAATTGGTGACCCTTTTTCTGGTTTTATGGAAATGCTTGGTCAGTTGGGGCCCCTTTGGCCTTTCCATTTCTGAGGCTGATTTTGAACTCCCCCCCCCCCGGCAAAGGACTTCGAAAGTGCAGATGAGAATTCTTGTTTTCCTGGTGTATATTGGTAGATACCTGAGAGATTACATTTCTTATCTGGAAAGTGGGAATACTTTGTCCTAGGAAGGAGAACAGGGGGCTTGAGTGAGAAGGGATAGCTCAGGACCATCCCGACAGTGACAGATTAAGAATGGGCCATTCTTGTTGGAAATGACATGATGTAGGTAGGGAATTTGGTGCCACTGGATCCTTGTCTTTCTAAACTCCCATACTTCTTCTTGAGAATGGAATGATTATGCAAGTGTGATGGAATGTTGTCTGGATTCCCATGTGGGAGGGAGTGCATTTCAGAGAAGCATGAGGCAATGCAGTTTCTGTGAGAGCAAGAGAATAAAGACAGCTCCTCCCTAATAGTTCGCAGAGTGTATGTTTTATGAGGTAATTAATCTACTTTATTTTGGCAAGTTGCTAACTATATGTGAAAAAACAATAAAAAAATCTGCCTAGAAGAATCGCAATATGTCTTTCTTGGTTTTTGGTGCCTATCAGCAACACCCTGACATTCAGCCATAGAAGATCATTTGCCCTGGGTCTTTTCTTGTCCAAATGCAGTTTATTAATGGAATGACTGGGAAAATCCATGTGTTGCAGGAAGCATCATCACAAAGCACACTGTATTTAGAGTTTCAATGCCTGAAACTTAAAAAGAAATGTTTTCAGAGTGGAGGATCACCTGGTAAACACATAATTAAAGTGGGGATTCCTAGATCATGAGATGGCTGAGTCTTCCATACTGTGTAGTGTTTCCATGTTGGGCAAAGCAATATGTCTCTACTTTCTGGTTGTGAACACAGCAAATGCATCTGTATCATCACTGTGGATATAAATTTGAAGTGGATCCTGGTCTGGCCCAACAGAGCTTTTCTTACCTTCTGAAAGTGACATTTGGAAAAGGATCTAACTTCCAATTATAAACCATTCTCAGACTTCAAATTGATTACCAGTTGAACAGAAATATGCATGGTGGAAAGCAGAATTATGGACTCAAACACAGGACCCGGAGGAAATAATCTAGTCTTCAGTCCACTTCTGACTCTGCAGAAGGTTGGTGGGGAAAGTAAAAATTAGTTGGTAATAAAGAGACAGAGGTGGCAGCAAGGAGGCCTAATAGAAATAGCACTTAGACTTATATACTACTTCACAGTCCTTTACAGCCCTCTCTAAGTGGTTTACAAATGTGAGCATATTGCCCCCAACAATCTGGATCTTCATTTTACCGACCTTGAAAGGATGGAAGGCTGAGTCAACCTTGAGCTGGTGAGAATCAAACTGCCAAACTGCAGGCAGCTGGCTGTCAGCAGCAGCAGCCTGTAGTATTGCATTCTAACCACTGCACCACCACAGCTCATAATAGGCCAATAGCTGTTCCCCCACAGGCTGGTAACCTCAGAACTGAAGGATCTTAGAGGAAAAGCAGGTTTGGCCCTGAGGGTGCCTTTTCCATTATTACAAGGTGGCAAATGTTGGATATAGAACAATAGAGAATCAAGGATGTTCCCCTCATTTAAAACAAAAATCTTTTCCCCTGTCACTCAATAAAGGTCACACACCAACCACAGGCATTTACATTTCTTTTTCCTAGAAACTAGGAACAACTGATAGGCTAGAAAGTGCTAGAGTAGTCAGCTAGCTAAGTATCAATATGCCAAACCTGTAAGAAAGTCACAGATTAGAAAAATGTGTGCTACAGGAGATTCCTCTCTTCAAGTCAGAAAGCCTGTTTAGTATCTCAGTCCAGAGAATCTGGAACTGGTGGCAAAGAGAAAGGAAGCCACAAAGTGGATAGAAATTAATCTGGAGCTTAAATGAAAAGAGATTGTTGAGAACAAGTACATCAATAGAAAGAGAAGGAGCACCAACATCAGTTAGGCCTCTTGAAGTTGCAACACATCATCGTCCTTACTAACCCTTCTCCCCATACAACCCAAACCTTGGGGGAATGAAAATAGCATTTCACAAACAACCATATAAGAGATAAGGTTGAGACCTCTCAAACCATCTTTGAAGACATCTACAAAGCTTACATCATTCCAAAGCCCAGGACATGAACCATATGTGTCTTTCTTGAAGGATTGCTTAACCAAATATTGGCAAACCTGTGAGCTAAGGACAAGGAGCACTACCAACAATTGCTGCTCTTTCATGTCAGAAGTGCCAAGGCAGTTCTGGGTTGAAAGGCTTAACTAGTGGCATCACTGTTGCCCAGGCGACACCTGGTTAGGGGAGGTTCTTTCATGTCCTTGTTAATGTCCCCATCAAGTGGTACCTATTTATCTACTTGCATTTGCACACTTTCAAACTGCTAGATTAGCAGGAACTGGAGTGAATGATGAGAGTTCACCCCCTCACACAACAGCATTCAGGTTTTGAACATGGTCTTGTGGATTGTCAAGCCAGCCTTATAACCATGTGAGCCACCACACTCTACCAACAGTTTAAAAAACACAAATATTAATTATTAATTCATTTATTTTATTGAGGATTATCTTGGATTTTAGTTTGATTAGTTTTACACTTTTCATATTTTAATTCCTTTGACCAATAATTAAATGTTAAGACTCTAACAAAAAATTCCACTATCAGTTCCCTAGTATTATCTTTAGATGTTCCTTAGTGTTTAGATCTGGTCTCAGGATGATAACATAGCATTTGGGGAAGAAGATGCAGATCAGCAGACCAGCATCAGAGACAAAAATGGAGAAGACCTGCAGGACCACCATAGACTTTCCTTTGGTGCTCAGATAGGTGGGTAAGAAGGAGACCCAGATGCTGCAGAAGACCAGCATGCCAAAGGTGGCTTCATTGAAGGCCTCAGGAAGGTTCCTGGACAGAAAAGCCACTATGAAGAAAATGGCAGCTAGGAGACCCATGTAGCTGAGGGTGATGTAGAATATTATAACAGATCCTTCATTACATTGAAGGATAATCTCCCCAGACTGGGAATGGAGGTCAGAGTCAGGGAATGGGGGGAAAACTCCCAGTCACATGGCACAAGTGAAAATTTGAACACCAGAACAAGAAAGGATAATTGAGTTGGCCAAGCTCTTCCCCAACCATCTCTTTACTCGATTTCCTGGTTTCATGGCCAGAAAAGCCAGCACCACTGTGATTGTTTTGGCCAACACAGAAAACATGGCTACTCAGAAGACAATGCTGAACACTGTTTGTCAGAGAAGGCAGGTAAGTTTCCTTGGTTGACCAATGAAGAGTAAAGGAGACAAGAAGCAAAGGAGGAGGGATAAAAGGAGAGGTCCCGGTTGTTGGCTTTGACAATGGGAGTTTCTAGGTATTTAAGAAATATGATTAAAACAAAGACTGTAGTTAAGAAAAAGAGTATGGCAAAGGAGACCAGGATGATGCTCAGATGGTCCTCATAGGAGAGAAAGATTATTCTTTTGGGAATACATTGGACTCAGTTCTCAGTTGGATATTAATCATCTGGGTACTTTGTGCATTTTTCAGGATCTGAGAAAAAGAAAGGAATATTTCTTTTATATCTCTTTTCACATTTTAAGAAAGAGTATCTTTGGATGACATGATGCTGAGAGACAGAAAATCCATAGCAAGTAGTAAAATATATATAACATTTGCCTAGCTGCCCATCTTAAACCAACCTTTGGGCAGCCTAAAGCCTTAAACCTCCCCCCTCCAATATGTACAACAATAAAAGCATCAAGAAGAAAATAAAACTTAAATACCTGACACCACAACCACCCTTCACTGAGACAATCCACTACATTCTCATCCTAATGCCTGGGAGAAGAGCCAGGTCTCAAGAAAGTTAGCAGAATGGGGGTCTATTCTATTCTATTCTATTCTATTCTATTCTATTCTATTCTATTCTATTCTATTCTATTTCTGATTTTAATTTCAATAGTCTTACACAAATCATATTTTTATTTCTTTTACTTTTATTTTTTTTAAAAAAAAAAAGTTTATATTGGTTTTTCATACAATTCAATAGTACTAGTTCAACAAATGTGTTGTCTGAGATTATCATTCACTAACACAGGTTTAATTCCTAATCCCTTATTCTTTTCTCCAGCAATTAATAAAACGAGTCCCAAGTTTGATAGTATTCTGTTTATTCTTTTTTTTTCAACCTCAGAGTAAGTCTGTCCATTTTCGCACAATCTAGTATTTTTTTAATTATTTCTTCCTCTGGTGGTATTTCTTCATTTTTCCAATATTGTGCAAATATGATTCTTGCCCCTATTATCACATGTAAAATAAAGTATATACTTTGTTTATCAATCTTTTCTGGCATTATACCTAATAAAAAAAGTTCAGGTTTAAAATTTACATGTTTTCCCAACATCTTTTCTAGCCAAGTATGTATTTTTGTCCAATATCTCTTTGCTTTAACACATGTCCACCATACATGAAAATAAGTACCTGATTTGTATTTACATTTCCAACATCTATCTGACATATTTTTAAACATTTTTGCTAATTTTGCTGCTGGCAAGTGCCATCTATGAAACATTTTATATAGGTTTTCTTTGTAAGAGGTTGACATTGTCAATTTATAATTTCTTTCCCACAGGTTTTGCAATTTCTCTAAATCTATATTATATCCAAAATTATTGCCCATGTTATCATTGTTTCTTTTATTTGTTCATTTGCCATTTTCAAATTCAATAAAAGGTTATACCAGTTTTAAAATTAATTTCTCATCAGAGGTTAATAATGTCTGATCAAACAAGGTCTGCTGTTTATAAAATCCATACAATTTAACATCTTTATTGTATTTCCTTTACTTTTAAATAAGCTTTGCAAAGTGATGCAAAGAAAGAAAACAAGAAAGAAACAAGCCCAATATTAACTACAATAAAAAAGAATGTTATGAGTCTAAGAAACAATTTGACTATCAGTTCCCTACTTTTATCATTAGATGTTCCTTAGTGTTTAGATCTGGTCTCAGGATAATAATGTAGCATTTAGGGAAGAAGATGCAACCCAGTAGACCAGCACTGGCAGCCAAGATAGAGAAGATCTGCACGGCCACCATGTATTTCCCTTTGGTGCTCAGGTAGGTGGGCAGAAAGGAGATCCAGACACTGCAGAAGACCAGCATGCTGAAGGTGATCAGTTTGGCTTCATTGAAGGCCCCAGGCAGGTTTCTGGCCAGGAAAGCTACAGTGAAGCAAATGGCAGCTAAGAAGCACATGTAGCCAAGGACAACATAAAACATGGTGACAGAGCCTTCATTGCATTGAAGGATGATTTCTCCAGGCTGGGAGTGAAGGTCCAAGTCAGGGAATGGAGGAGAAATTCCCAGCCATATGGCACAGATGACAAATTGGCCAGCAGAACCAGAAAAGATGATGGAGTTGGCCAAGCTCTTCCCCAACCATCTTCTCATCCTGTTCCCTGGTTTTGAGGCTAGGAACGCCAGCACCACTGTGATTGTTTTGGCCAACACAGAAGAAACAGCTACTGAGAAGACAATGCTGAATATTGTTTGTCGGAGAAGACAGGTGGCTTTCCTTGGTTGTCCAATGAAGAGAAAGGAGGACAAAAAGCAAAGCAGAAGGGAGACCAAGAGGGTGTAGGAGAGGTCCCGGTTGTTGGCTTTGACAATGGGAGTTTCAAGGTATTTAAGGAATATGATTAAAACAAAGCCTGTGATTAGCAACAAGAGTAGGGCAAAGGAGACGAGGATGAGGCCAAGATGTTCCTCAAAGGACAGGAAGATTATTCTTTTAGGTATACACTGGACTCGGTTCTCATTTGGATATTGATCATCTGGGCACTTGGTGCATTTTTCAATATCTAAGGAAACAGAAAGAAATATTTCTTTTATATCTCTTTTTACCTTTCAAGAAAGACCTCTGAATGATACTGAGAGAATGGAAAGCCATAGCAAATGTTAAAAATATATAACATTTGTCTCATTGCCAATTTTAAAGCAATTATCCAACATATACAACTAGAAAAAACAAGAAGAGAAACAAAATAAAACCTAAAAGAGAAATACACACCACATTCTCTTCCTACACTGATTTTGCCTTGACTGGGAGAGGAATCAAGTGTCCAGAATGTTGGGATGATGAGGGCCTATTGAATTTCAAGGTGGAGGGTGTTCCACAGGACTGGAACTGCTACAGAAATGGTAGCTTCTGAGGACCCACAAGGGGACAATATTTTAGGGAACAGACCTGAAGCATGCCCATTATATCTGGCCTAGTGGGACAAGCATATATACTCAAGGAGAGGAAGTCTTGCAGATACCTTTATGCTATAATAGGACTTTAAAGGTGAATTTAATGGCTCATGGAAAGAAACTGGGACCCTGTGATACTTGCACAATAGGGTGTACTATGGAAGAACACATGGAAACATAATGCTATTGCATTATGAATCATTTGTCAATTGTAAAAGGTGGTCTTCGAAAGCAACCCCATGCACATGGCATGAGTAAGGCCCCCTCAGTTGAGGAAAGGGTATAGTTGGTACACAAAAAGAATCTGGGTGAAGATGAGCCATGGTGTCCACCTGCTCATTGGGCAGTAGCCTTAAGTCTAGGAGGACCCCTAAAGTGTGGACACCTTCATAATAGAAAAACAGGTATCCTAGGTCTATACAGTAAAGATGATTTGAGTGAGAAAAACCCATTGACCTGAAACCATTACTCAATTTTCAAAGAAGTCAGATGTTCTTAGTGAAGATAAAGGTAAGCATGGGAGGACAGTTCCAAACTGATAAGTTGAAGAGAGATTGCTTCTGGCAGAAGTAACTCCACCATGTCCTTCTATCTCTTCCTGTCTCATCCTTCAATATCTTTTTCTTTTTCTCCCATTATGGAAGAGATTGTTGGAAATAAAAACAACAAAACATTCAAGCTTAGATGTATCTTTAACATGCATCTTCATCAACATGCTCTGAATGAATCCAGTACTCTTTCCGCCAGTGTCACCCACTTTCCTGATTGGAGATGGTCCCCTCCGGACAAGGAATGCAGTCATAGCAGCAAACTGGTTCTCCTTCCCGAGCTCGCTTGACAAATCCAGGAGGACAATTTTCCACACATTTGGACTGAGGTAAAGACTAAACAGACAAATAAGGAAAGGCAAATAAAATATATTACGACTCACCATCCATGGAAAATGGAGGTCAACAGAAACATTAGTCAAGCAGACTATGGTCTTCACTTAGATGAGTTTGAAATTTCTAACTACTTCCAAATCATTGTAAGGACCTGCCATTTCTTCATTTAGTTCCTCACTTTTGATTCTGACAAATCACTTTGCAAAAAAGGAGTTTTGCACTTAATAACATCTGGAGGGATGTAATTAATAAAAGATTGAACTATTAAAGTATTAAATTTAAGCAACCAGTGGGTTCCTCCTCATGACTGTTTTAAGATGCATTCCTCCATTCTTCAAATAGCCATCATTTTAAAATAGATTTATAAAAGATTTATTAACCTTTTAACAGAATAACAAAGTTGGATGGAACCTTGGAGTTCTTCTAGTCCAACCCCCCACTCAAGCAGGAAATCCTATACCATTTCAGACAAATTGTTGTCCAATCTCTTCTTTAAAACTTCCAGTATTGGAGCATCAACAACTTCTGGAGGCAAGTCGTTCCCAGTCATATTAGGTTTATTAAAATATAACAAAACATTTCTTAAAGACTATATAAAATATTACCAATCCACTCCCCTTTGAAAGTAATTCAAAACTGTCTTCTATTAAAGATAGGAAAGGAAAAATTCCCGACAAACCAGGGGCTGTATATATATATAAGCAATATTTCAAAAGCCCAGCTGGATATCCAAAACATGGTCATTTCGGTTAAAAAACTACAATTATGTGACACAAACTGGCATGGAAAGACAGACCCACATTTGTTATTATTTAAATCTGGAGCCTTCTCTTTTCTCAAACATATTTAATGTAGCTAACAATGAAGATAAACAATGGCAATGAAAGGGTTTTCAGATGAATATCTATGGAGATTCTCAGTCATCCAGGTCATAGTTATCCCAAAAATGCTTTTTCACAAGGCAACTGGACTTTCTTATTTTTCTTTGAAGACGTTTTGCTCTTCATCCAAAAAGCTTCTTCAGTTCTGACTGGATGGTGGGGAATGGAAAGATTTATACTCCTTGCAGACCGCTGGTCATTTGCATTCTTTTAGAGAGTCGTTGAGGCCACATGGAGGGTCACCTGAGTAGTGCAAATGGGTGTGGGGCTTTCTTGGAGCTGTTGAAAGGACTGAACAGACTGAAGATAGATGGTTTTGTATCCCTCCCCCTCTGTTGAGAGAGGGCTGTTCAGTTTTGACATAGATGGCCTCTTTGACCCCTCTTTCAAACCAGCAGTCCTCTCTGTTCAAAACATGGACTTTGCTGTCTTTGAAAGAGTGGCCTTTGTCTTTTAAATGCTGATGGACTGCTGAAACTTGTCCTGATGGGTTTGTTCTCCTATATTTTGCCATAGGAGCAATATGGTATATGCAGTACATTGCAATGAGACATGTGCAGATCTGTACATTGGGGAAACAAAACAACCACTTCATAAATGCATGGCACAACATAGGAGAACAAACCCACCAGGACAAGATTCAGCAGTCAATCTGTATTTAAAAGCAAAGGCTACTCTTTTGAAGACAGCAAAGTCCACATTTTGGACAGAGAGGACCGCTGCTGACAATCCAGTCAGAGCTGAAGAAGCTTCTTGGATGAGAAGCGAAATGTTTTAAAAGAAAACAAGAAAGTCCAGTTGCCTCTTGAAAAAGCATCTTTGGGTTTTCAGATAAAGTGCCCTCTTACAAGCCAAAGGTCAAATGTAAGAAGCATTTCCTTTCAAATGATGCTTCATTACTTCAGATATCAAAAAAGTCTCTCTTTTTTATCAAAGTCGTGTGTTTTGATGTTTTTCTTTTCTGACTTAGCATTATCTCCCATCAGACCAGTCATTATGATTTCATATGAACTGAAAGAGTTGGACATTCTTCGTAGGAGAAAAAGGCCTATTGCACTATCCCAGTGGTGTGAAAGAGAGGAATGGTTAACTCTGGCTTGGTCTGGACTGCTTATAATTTTATAGTCCACAGACCTGCCTGTTTGGGGGACACCATACATAACCAGAATAAGGTGAATCCTAATTCCAAAACTTATTCCCCATTCAGACCAACATGACTTCCATACAGTTGATTCAATTTCATCAGATTCAGTCCAATACCAAACTCAGGAACTTCTCAAGAAAATTGCCTTCTTCTTTGCTATTTGAGGACAAGCGGACTTCCGGTGAAGACATGGCTATCACCTACCATGCCCAGAGAATCTCCTCCCTCTTTTTCTAACTTAACAACAGAAAGAACAGGCTTCCTCTCATTTATTTGACCCTCCCTGGTTAGGGAGAGTCCCAGAATCATCCCTCAAGATCCTCCGATAACAGCAACAGTCTGCAAGCCATTTTAGAAGCCGTGCTTCAAAATAGCCGGTGAGCTGAAGCTGGGGAGGGGTGGGAGTGGGGCTTAAATCACATTATTGTTGAAACTTATTTTTCAAATGGACAATAAGCTTTGCTATTTGAGGACAAACAAGGCTATTGGCACCAAAATCCCAGCCACTGATGGCGTCTCTCTCTCATTTCATATGGCTTCACCATTTTATCATTAAGTTATACTTGAAATGGGTCTTAAGGCTTTGGAAAATAGAGCAAAAACAGCTATATTTCTCCCACCTTGTTGAGCAACTTTAACCGTGAAAGAGCATCTTGATTGATAATAAGCCTACATCTTTCAAAACTCCCCATTTGCTGCTCAATGGGATTCTCCTTGGGGAGAAACACCCAGCTCATGATATTCAAATCTGCTGCTACATCTCCATTTTGGTCCAGGTATAATTTCTTCTGGGAAATATTGCAAAATTCATTCTTCTCCAGAAAGGGATGAAGCTAGGATGAAAACAGAAATCTCAGTTACTTATTCCACATGGTCTGTTCACATTTGAATCTTTCTTCTACAGTTGTCTAACTTGCAAATACAATTAGTTGGGAGAAGTATTATCTTCAAAAGTGAAAAACAAAGGTTTAGCAAAATTTGTCAGTCATATATTGACAAACTATATGTTGCTAAAATATAATGTGCAAAATTTGTCAATTATAAAGAACATTCTAGAATAGCTCTCAAATAAATTACAAACAAATTTAAAAAGTGGTTATTCATACTCCTTGAGAACAGAGTAACAGAATAACAACAAGTTCATTACCAAAGGTGCTTTTTAAAAGGCAATTGGACTTTCTTGTTTTTTTTCTCTTGAAAACATTTGGTCCTCATCTAAACCAAAAAGTCCAGTTATCTTTTAAAAAGCACCTTTGGGATAACCATGACTTGGATTGTTGAGAATCTCCATAGACAGGTTCATTACCAGAAAGCATGGATTTGTGAAGAAGAAAGTTACCAGGCTAATCTGCTTCCAGGTAGACCAGATGAGGAACATGAACAGATGAACTAATTCTACTTTATTATAATATTACATTAAAAGAATTCAAATGTCTGAAAATACAAATCTCCCACCAACTATTTATATAGCTAGAAAAGTTAGGATCCTTCCTCGGTTTTTCTCTCTGCTTCCTTAGCAGCTGCAGGCTCTAACTTTTCTTCTCTGATTGTTCCCTAAGCAGAATCTCTTCTCCCCCATCCCCAAAGGTCAATCCCATATATCATTATGAATTCTTAATAGATTAAGTGGATTAATGGGAAATCAAACAGGTTCCTGACAAACCTAGCAGACAACTTTGTCTACTAAAAGATAGAGAAGGGAAATAGAAGATCACCCATACTGGACTTAATTCTCACTAACAGAAATGAAATTATAAAAGGGATTGAAGTTACTAAATTTTGGAGGAAGAGTGACCATGCAATATGGGAATTCAACATATTGAAGGTACAAGCAATACAATAAAGTCAAACAAGTGTCTTAGACTTTAAGAGACCTGATTTTAATTGTCCCAAAGATGCTTTTTCACGAGGCAACTGGACTGTTTTGTTTTTCTTTGAAGATGTTTCGCTTCTCATCCAAGAAGCTTCTTCAGCTCTCCAGGTTCTTGGATGAGAAGTGAAACATCTTCAAAGAAAAACAACAAAAGTCCAGTTGCTTCGTGAAAAAGCATCTTTGGGACAGCTATGACCTGGATGACTGAGGATCTCCATAGACCAGATTTTAACAAACTTAGAGAGAGCTTGAGAAAGATTCCATGGATGAAAATCATAAAGGGGTAAGCAATCAAGATTCTTGGGAAACTCTGAAAAATGAGATTATAAAAGCCTGGTCTACAATATAATACTGAAAAAGAAAAATAGGAAACTCAAAAAGCATAGGTAACTCTCTGATAAATTGAAAGACAAAAAGGGAAAGAATAAAAAGTGGAAAGAGGGACACATAATCAATGTGTCAAGGAATAACTAAGGCAGAACACCAACATATAGCCAAATCTACAAAGAAGGGACCCCATACCTGCCACGGTTGCAGTCTTGGAGCCCCTAATTTCTCTTTCTCCTGCTTCCTTCTCCTCCTGGCTCTGGAGGAATATGCAGCCTTCAAGGCATGGGCCAGAGTCTTAACAATACTGTAAACTTTTTGGTGACTTTTGATCCAAATATTGTTTTTTTTATTCTCCAGTGGTGCTTTCAAGGTGCATCTTCTCCGGCCTTTAACAGAAAAGGCATGCCTTGAAAAAGAACAGTGAAAACACTGCTTTCTATATTGGGGTTCTACAAAGTGATAGGGTTCTAAGTCATCAATTTTGGGTCTTCTTTTTTCCTGAAAAGAAAACCTCCAAACACTATGTATGTATTTGAAAAATCTGCTTCTTCGCAAGTTATATTCCGCCAAGAGAGTAAGGATAAAGACTTTCCCTTCAATGGGTCCTGGCAATTGCAAAAATGTTAAATGAAAAGGAAGAATTCTCTCCAAAAGAGGAACATATTCGATGGAGTGAACAAAGACATTGACTTGTCTCCACATAGAGATGGCATCCCTCAGGGGGGCTGTAAGTTGAGTTGTTGAGAATCGTTGTGATATAACAACACAAATTCCATTCCTCACAAGCATACGAGTAAAAGTCCTCATGAAATTCTCTCCATTTTCTGTGTCTGAAGCAAAGAAGCCAATCAAGGTCCATCTGAAATGGAGGAGCAGTTGAACAATTCCCAGGTACTGAATTCCTTCTTTGGGGAGCATCCAGTGGAAAAAAGGGAATTGACTTTTATCACTAAGAGCCTCTGAAACAATTTCATAACTGATCTGAACAAAATAATGAAGGATTGTGTGTTATATTTGGAGTCATATCAAGCCCAAAATATTATCCTTTAATTATTCCAATTTGCTTTTCGTGAACAAATTAGAATAATCTATGGTTAATCAGTTATTAGACCATATCAAAATAAAGAATATAATATGCAGAACATCATTAAAGCCATATATAAAATAGAATAAAAAAACAAATTCTGTAAAAAAGAATAAAAGAATGCAAATCATATTTCTGGATCACCCCTACAAGTTACCACAATGAGACTCATATATGTGGATCTCAACTGAACTGTTTTGTTCATATAAAAATATTATATGTAATTTTTAAACTTTGACCGTTATTTTAATGTAAGGATTCCACAAGTTCTTTGTCTAATGTGTGGTTGAAGATTTCTCTTTTTCATATTCAGTTGACATTGAAATAACAGTTGTGTTATGTCTTCTATCTCTGGAGCTTCCCAAATACAAGTGTGTTGATTATAAGGTACCTGGTTAAATCTTCCATATTCAGCCCTTGTGTCCAGGTGCTCAAATCTTGCTCGAGTAAATACCGCCCCAAGATATTTAGGTGTTTCTTTATTTATCTTTTTGGCAATTTGGAAGTACTGAGGATGGCTCCCAATCCATAGCCATGATGCCCGAAATTGCCACAGTGAAAAGCAGCTCTAGACTTCCATAGAGAAGATATGGTTGAATCTATCGCTCACCACCACCCCTCACTTTACCAGATAGAGAATCACAAACACAAACCTGTGGGACTTTGTAGGGACCTACTAATGTTGACATCTGGATGGAGATGTCACTAGCAGCTGCATCAAGAAGAGCCAAAAGGTTGTCCTTCCTTCCACAGCTGTAGTTGGGAACATTGGCTTCTCCAGTAGAGAGAATGTCCAGCAAGGCATCTGAAGTTCCAAGTGTGTTAAAATAGTCGTCATGGATATTGTAGCCAAGAGTGATATTTTGCGGGTACTGTCGATTCCTGTTGACCGCTTTTAGGGCCAGAATGAAGCGGACAATTCTACTTGTATCATCAAATGTCCTACTGTAAAATAATGTTCAGGTCATCATCCACAGCAACAACAGTAAAATATTTTTATTTATTTATTTATTTTTCTTTGGATCCACATAGCAAATCCATAGCTAATATTGATCCATAGCAGAGACAAATAATAGTAACCCTTTACCATATAATTTTTATTAGTATTCAGAAGATGAGATTGGGATTGACCTCCCACCAGGATTAATAGTTACAAATATATCATTCTTTGTAGTAGTGCTGATTTTCTTTTCTACAATAACTAAGAACGGAACAGAACAGAACAGAACAGAACAGAACAGAACAGAACAGAACAGAACAGAACAGAACAGAACAGAACAGAATAGAATAGAATAGAATAGAATAGAATAGAATAGAATAGAATAGAATAGAATAACATAGTTGGAAGGGACCATGGAAGTCTTCTAGTCCAACCCCCCTCTCAGACAGGAAACCCTATACCATTTCAGATAAGTACATGTCCAATCTCTTCTTTAAAACTTCCAGTGTTGGAGCACTGATCACTTCTGCAGGCAAGTTGTTTCACTGGTTAATTGTTCTAACTGTCATGAAATTTCTCCGTAGTTCTAGTTTGCTTCTCTCCTTGATTAGTTTCCATCCATTACTTCTTGTCCTGCCTTCAGGTGCTTTGGAGAATAGCTTGACTCCCTCTTCTTTGTGGCAACCCCTGAGATATTGGAACACTGCTATCATGTCACCCCTAGTCCTTCTCTTCATTAAACTAGACATACTCAATTCCAGCAAACATTCTTTATATGTTTTAGCCTCCATTCTCCTAATCATCTTTGTTGCTCTTCTCTGCAGTCTTTCTAGAATTATGGCTTCAAACGTGGCTTCAAACTAATTCAATCATTGGAGTAGAACCATCATAAAAGTAAGAAGCTTTTTTCGTAAGTGGAACTCTAAAAATAACTCATGCTCTATAGGAATCAGGGAATGGATATCAATCAGCTGTTATAAAAATATGAAAATGGGCTGGACAGAGGAAACTACAGCCCTTTTGATCATTATTTTAAACAAAACTTAGTATTCAAGTGATGAATTTTGCATTGGACAGGGCGAGGAAAATAATCTGTACTTCTTTCAGGTGTTTTCCTTGCTCCATCTTTGAGTCTCTTCTGCAAAATAAGACAAAAGAGGGAAGCCACAGAAATCACAATGATTCAGGAAATTAGACTTGTCCTGCAACATAGGAATCAGTGAAATAAAAAGAAAAGAACAGCAACTGGAGAGAATGCAACTACATCACACTGAATGACTTACGAATTAGACTTTTTATTTGGAGCCATGTTGAAAGGCAATATTACACGCGATATTCTTGTTGCACAGAGGACTACACCAATGAGATGGTCTCCTCGGCTGTAATAGTTCCATGGATAGCTTTCATCCCGGTGCTCCAAACTCAGCGGGCACTTCATTCTAAGCTTCCCAGAGCCTGGTTGGGACAGCAGCAGCAGAAGCACAATGTCCATAATCCATAGGGTTGAATCAATCCCCTTCTTGTTTCTGAACCAAAACATCAAGAAGAGATGGAAGAGCATTCAAAGCACTCTCACGAGATGGGAATGCCAATGGCTTTTCTGATTCAGACAGAGAGACCAACCAAGCTTGACATGGAAAGGAGACAAAGATACATTCAATAGCACAGTCTCTCCTCAATCTTGTGCAAAACATTCAGCATGGGCAGAGGCATTTATCTTTTCTGATACAAGATCCCTTCCATGATCCTTCAATCTGATGCTGACATCAAAGGCAGTCACTGGAGAAGGAGCAGAATGGGAGTCAAAGCTCAGGATGGTGATAATTGCAATGAGAAGCAACTCTTGCTCTGGGTATTGTGATTTTCTCCAGGGTTCCATGTGCAGAGTAGCAGCTGGAGAAAAGTACATTAGTAAAACCTCAAAGATACACCCCTTGGGGCACTGTTCTGTAGTGGTTTAGTCCTTACTCTGAGGACATAGTATCCATAAAGTGAAACTGGAGGACAGTTTAATACTCAGGGAATTGACTTCTGCTGTCCTTCAACGTGGTCTCTAGTCTCCAGAGACTACTGGGGAAGGTCAACCAGAGTTATGGAGCTTTGTGCCACTCCAGGTTGGTGACACTTAACTCTAGTGCTGCCGGTCTTCTAATACCAAGGAGGCAATCAATACCCTTGATCCCTGACTAATATTAAGATTAAGGCCTGTTTGGATTTTTCTTTTCTATTACACAGCAATAGCAATAGTACTTTTACTTATATACCACTTCACATTGCTTTACAGCCCTGTCTAAGCAATCTACAGAGTCAGCATATTGCCCCCAACAATCTGTGTCCTCATTTTACTGACTTTGGAAGGATGGAAGGCTGAGTCAACCTTATGATCAACCTGAGATCAAACTGCCGAACTGCTGGCAGTCGGCAGAATTAGCCTGCAATACTGTATTCTAACCACTGCGCCACAGAACTTCATGTATCATTCCTAAATTGGAACTGATTTTAAAATTGCTTCGCTTGAAGAGAAATTTTATTTCTCATCTGTTTTAGCAACATCAGTTTTTGGGTGATAGTTGACTAAGAGACAAGAAAGTGATAGGTTGTGGACTGCATCATTGGATAAATAGAAAGAAAGATAGAAATTTTTGTGTTTTGTGGTTTTTGTTTTTGTTTTTTTGCTGGATATGTCCTGTGTTGTCTTTCCATATTGATATAAAATGCTAAGATCCCTTCGATTTCTCAAGCTTCTCAATTTACTAATGCTGGATGATGCAACCTCATTTCTTGCCACATCCACCCAGAAACTGGTTTTCCGGAAATTGGTGAGCCTTTTTCTGGTTTTATGGAATTGCTTGGTCAGTTGGGGCCCCTTTGGCCTTCCCATTTCTGAGGCTGATTTTGAACTCCCCCCCCAAAGGACTTCGAAAGTGCAGTTGAGAATTCTTGTTTTCCTGGTGTATATTGGTAGATACTTGAGAGATTACATTTCTTATCTGGAAAGTGGGAATACTTGGTCCTAGGAAGGAGAACAGGGGGCTTGAGTGAGACGCTCAGGACCATCCCGACAGTGACAGATTGAGAATGGGCCATTCTTGTGGAAATAACATGATGTAGGTAGGGAATTTGGTGCCTCTGGATCCTTGTCTTTCTAAACTCCCATACTTCTTCTTGAGAATGGAATGATTATGCAAGTGTGATGGAATGTTGTCTGGATTCCCATGTGGGAGGGAGTGCATTTCAGAGAAGCATGAGGCAATGCAGTTTCTGTGAGAGCAAGAGAATGAAGACAGCTCCTCCCTAATAGTTCGCAGAGAATATGTTTTATGAGGTAATTAATCTACTTTATTTTGGCAAGTTGCTAACTATATGTGAAAAAACAATAAAAAAATCTGCCTAGAAGAATCGCAATATGTCTTTCTTGGTTTTTGGTGCCTGTCAGCAACACCCTGACATTCAGCCATAGAAGATCATTTGCCCTGGGTCTTTTCTTGTCCAAATGCAGTTTATTAATGGAATGACTGGGAAAATCCATGTGTTGCAGGAAGCATCATCACAAAGCACACTGTATTTACAGCTTCAACGTCTGAAACTTAAAAAAAATGTTTTCAGAGTGGAGGATCACCTGGCAAACACATAATTAAAGTGGGGATAACTAGATCATGAGATGGCTGAGTCTTCCATACTGTGTAGTGTGATGGAAGAAAGTGAAATTGTGTAAAAACACCTATTCCATGTTGGGCAAAGCAATATGTCTCTACTTTCTGGTTGTGAGCACAGCAAATGCATCTGTATCATCACTGTGGATATAAATTTGAAGTGGATCCTGGTCTGGCCCAACAGAGCTTTTCTTACCTTCTGAAAGTGACATTTGGAAAAGGATCTAACTTCCAATTATAAACCATTCTCAGACTTCAAATTGATTACCAGTTGAACAGAAATATGCATGGTGGAAAGCAGAATTATGGACTCAAACACAGGACCCGGAGGAAATAATCTAGTCTTCAGTCCACTTCTGACTCTGCAGAAGGTTGGTGGGGAAAGTAAAAATTAGTTGGTAATAAAGAGACAGAGGTGGCAGCAAGGAGGCCTAATAGAAATAGCACTTAGACTTATATACTACTTCACAGTCCTTTACAGCCCTCTCTAAGTGGTTTACAAATGTGAGCATATTGCCCCCAACAATCTGGATCTTCATTTTACCGACCTTGAAAGGATGGAAGGCTGAGTCAACCTTGAGCTGGTGAGAATCAAACTGCCAAACTGCAGGCAGCTGGCTGTCAGCAGCAGCAGCCTGTAGTATTGCATTCTAACCACTGCACCACCACAGCTCATAATAGGCCAATAGCTGTTCCCCCACAGGCTGGTAACCTCAGAACTGAAGGATCTTAGAGGAAAAGCAGGTTTGGCCCTGAGGGTGCCTTTTCCATTATTACAAGGTGGCAAATGTTGGATATAGAACAATAGAGAATCAAGGATGTTCCCCTCATTTAAAACAAAAATCTTTTCCCCTGTCACTCAATAAAGGTCACACACCAACCACAGGCATTTACATTTCTTTTTCCTAGAAACTAGGAACAACTGATAGGCTAGAAAGTGCTAGAGTAGTCAGCTAGCTAAGTATCAATATGCCAAACCTGTAAGAAAGTCACAGATTAGAAAAATGTGTGCTACAGGAGATTCCTCTCTTCAAGTCAGAAAGCCTGTTTAGTATCTCAGTCCAGAGAATCTGGAACTGGTGGCAAAGAGAAAGGAAGCCACAAAGTGGATAGAAATTAATCTGGAGCTTAAATGAAAAGAGATTGTTGAGAACAAGTACATCAATAGAAAGAGAAGGAGCACCAACATCAGTTAGGCCTCTTGAAGTTGCAACACATCATCGTCCTTACTAACCCTTCTCCCCATACAACCCAAACCTTGGGGGAATGAAAATAGCATTTCACAAACAACCATATAAGAGATAAGGTTGAGACCTCTCAAACCATCTTTGAAGACATCTACAAAGCTTACATCATTCCAAAGCCCAGGACATGAACCATATGTGTCTTTCTTGAAGGATTGCTTAACCAAATATTGGCAAACCTGTGAGCTAAGGACAAGGAGCACTACCAACAATTGCTGCTCTTTCATGTCAGAAGTGCCGAGGCAGTTCTGGGTTGAAAGGAGCTGGAGTGAATGATGAGAGTTCACCCCCTCACACAACAGCATTCAGGTTTTGAACATGGTCTTGTGGATTGTCAAGCCAGCCTTATAACCATGTGAGCCACCACACTCCACCAACAGTTTAAAAAACACAAATATTAATTATTAATTCATTTATTTTATTGAGGATTATCTTGGATTTTAGTTTGATTAGTTTTACACTTTTCATATTTTAATTCCTTTGACCAATAATTAAATGTTATGACTCTAACAAAATATTTCACTATCAGTTCCCTAGTTTTATCTTTAGATGTTCCTTAGTGTTTAGATCTGGTCTCAGGATGATAACATAGCACTTGGGGAAGAAGATGCAGATCCGCAGACCAGCATCAGAGACAAAAATGGAGAAGACCTGCAGGACCACCATAGACTTTCCTTTGGTGCTCAGATAGGTGGGTAAGAAGGAGACCCAGATGCTGCAGAAGACCAGCATGCCAAAGGTGGCTTCATTGAAGGCCTCAGGAAGGTTCCTGGACAGAAAAGCCACTATGAAGAAAATGGCAGCTAGGAGACCCATGTAGCTGAGGGTGATGTAGAATATTATAACAGATCCTTCATTACATTGAAGGATAATCTCCCCAGACTGGGAATGGAGGTCAGAGTCAGGGAATGGGGGGAAAACTCCCAGTCACATGGCACAAGTGAAAATTTGAACACCAGAACAAGAAAGGATAATTGAGTTGGCCAAGCTCTTCCCCAACCATCTCTTTACTCGATTTCCTGGTTTCATGGCCAGAAAAGCCAGCACCACTGTGATTGTTTTGGCCAACACAGAAAACATGGCTACTCAGAAGACAATGCTGAACACTGTTTGTCAGAGAAGGCAGGTAAGTTTCCTTGGTTGACCAATGAAGAGTAAAGGAGACAAGAAGCAAAGGAGGAGGGATAAAAGGAGAGGTCCCGGTTGTTGGCTTTGACAATGGGAGTTTCTAGGTATTTAAGAAATATGATTAAAACAAAGACTGTAGTTAAGAAAAAGAGTATGGCAAAGGAGACCAGGATGATGCTCAGATGGTCCTCATAGGAGAGAAAGATTATTCTTTTGGGAATACATTGGACTCAGTTCTCAGTTGGATATTAATCATCTGGGTACTTTGTGCATTTTTCAGTATCTGAGAAAAAGAAAGGAATATTTCTTTTATATCTCTTTTCACATTTTAAGAAAGAGTATCTTTGGATGACATGATGCTGAGAGACAGAAAATCCATAGCAAGTAGTAAAATATATATAACATTTGCCTGGCTGCCCATCTTAAACCAACCTTTGGGCAGCCTAAAGCCTTAAACCTCCCCCCTCCAATATATACAACAATAAAAGCATCAAGAAGAAAATAAAACTTAAATACCTGACACCACAACCACCCTTCACTGAGACAATCCACTACATTCTCATCCTAATGCCTGGGAGAAGAGCCAGATCTCAAGAAAGTTAGCAGAATGGGGGTCTATTCTATTCTATTCTATTCTATTCTATTCTATTCTATTCTATTCTATTCTATTCTATTCTATTCTATTCTATTCTATTCTATTCTATTCTAACCCCTAGTCCTTCTTTTCATTAAACTAGACCTTCCCAATTCCAATCTTTTGAATAGTACATGAAATAACAATCAGTAGTTAAGGGATGAATTCAATAAAGGAAGAGGATGAAAATATCCTATGAATTCTGTGTCTGTTTCTCAGGTTCTTTTAGGTTTCTTTCTTACCCATCCTTGCATTTGAGTCTTGTACAAGATAAGGTCACCATATTGCAAATCTCAAGGCATTTTTAATAGAACTTGGCACTGATGGAGATCCTAGACTGAAAATCAACAAAAAGAGATGTTTTGTGTAAAACACCTGAATACACAGAAGTAGCTTTATTCCAGATATAAGCCCAACTACGAATAAAGTTGCAGAGGGAGGGAACTTCACCCTTTCTCCCTCTTCCTTGGTGTTGGTTGTTGAAGGAATGGAGGGAAGGTCAGGGAATGGACCACCAGCTTTTCTTCCTCCCCTGTTTGGGCTTCAGCTCCCACCTTTCCCAATCACTGGATATGACAAAGACAATTGGTCTGTAGGCAGCATCAGAAGAAGGTGGTCTCTCTCTGAAGCTCCCCAATTATTGATGTTTGTTTGTTTGTTTGTTTGTTTATTTTCACATTTCTAATCCACCCATTTCCCTCCAAGAGTTAAATCTGGATAATGAAGCCTCAGGGATGCTTTCCCACCATTTTATATTTTAGGTTATTTTCCTGCTCACATGGCACAATGATGACAGCTTCCAATTTGGGGATCAGGGAATAATGTGGGGATTTTTGTTTTTTTGTTTTTTGGATAAGACACCGATCTGGTTTCAGGCTCTTTTCTTCATTATAATTCAGAATAGTTGTACAACCAGCCTACAAACCCCTCAGAATCAAAATCAATCGCATGGCCAACCAGAGACAGTACCAACCCTCAACTAATCCATGCAAGCCCATCTCCCTCCCCCATGCAGTTCACCTTCCAATGACCCTGACCTGATGTAATCTCCCCATCACAAGACCCTTCACCAGTCTCTCACTTAATGACTCACCACTGACCCACTGATAATTCACATGCTTCAATGACCCTGACCTGAAATAACCTCCTCATCACAAGACCCATCACCAGCCTCTCATTGATGACTCATCACAAGACCCTCACTTGATACACCCACACCTGAAGCCCTTATAAATAGAAGAGCACTGACACAGACATCCCCTGAACACTGTTTAAGATATTACCTAACCTGGTAATGAACTGTTGGGAAACCAACCCACAAACTCAGAGAATGAACCTTCACCCTCAATTCAGAATAGAGTTGGAAGGGAGCTTGGAGGTCTTCTAGTCCAACCCCCTGCTCAAGCAGGTGACCCAACACCATTTCAGACAAGTGGCTGTCCAGTCTCTTATTAAAAACCTGCAGTGATGAAGCACCCACAACTTGTAAAGACAAGCTGTTCCACTGGTTAATTGTTCTAACTGTTAGGGAGTTTCTCTGTAATTCCAGATTGCTTTTCTTCTTGATTAGTTTCCAACAATTGTTCTTTGTTTTTAGGATCGAATCTTTGCAGAGAGTGTTGGATGTACCAGGTACCATTTGGCAGCAGGTCATTCTTTTTTTAAAAGGTTTTTATTGATTTTTTTCCATACATTCAATAGTATTTATTCAACAAACGTGCTGTCTGAGTTTACATTCGCTAATACATTTGTTGTTGTTAGTTGCGAAGTCGTGTCCGACCCATCACGAACCCATGGACAACGTTCCTCCAGGCCTTCCTGTCCTCTACCATCTTCTGGAGTCCATTTAAGCTCACGCCTACTGCTTCAGTGACTCCATCCAGCCACCTCATTCTCTGTCGTCCCCTTCTTCTACTGCCCTCAATCTTTCCCAGCATTAGGCTCTTCTCCAGTGAGTCCTTCCTTCTCATTAGGTGGCCAAAGTACTTGAGTTTCAACTTCAGGATCTGGCCTTCTAAGGAGCAGTCAGGGTTGATCTCCTCTAGGACTGACCGGTTTGATCGCCTTGCAGTCCCAAGGGACTCGCAGGAGTCTTCTCCAGCACCATAGTTCAAAGGCCTCAATTCTTTTGCGTTCAGCCTTTCTTATGGTCCAACTTTCACAGCCATACATTGCAACTGGGAAAACCATGGCCTTGACTATACGTACTTTTGTTGGCAGGGTGATGTCTCTGCTTTTTAGTATGCTGTCTAAATTTGCCATAGCTTTCCTCCCCAGGAGCAAGCGTCTTTTAATTTCTTGGCTGCAGTCCCCATCTGTGGTGATCTTAGAGCCCAGGAAGATAAAATCTGTCACTACCTCCATTTCTTCCCCATCTATTTGCCAGGAATTGAGAGGGCCGGATGCCATGATTTTGGTTTTCTTAATGTTGAGTTTTCGCTAATACATATTTAGTTCCTAATCCTTTATTCTTTCCTCTAGCCATCGATAAAAAAGTCCCAAGTTTGATAATATTCCATTTCTTCTTTTTCTTTCAGTCTCAGAGTCAGTCTATCCATCTCTGCGCATTCTAATATGTTTTTAATTATTTCTTCATCTGATGGTATTCCTTCATTTTTCCAATATTGTGCAAATATAATTCTTGCCGCTGTTGTAACATGCAAAGTCAAATATATGCTTTGTTTACCAGTCTTTTCTGGCATTATACCTAATAAAAAAAGTTCAGGTATAAAATCTACGTGTTCTCCCAACATCTTTTCTAGCAAGGCATGTATTTTTTTCCAATAACTCTTTGCTTTGGCACATGTCCACCAAACATGGTAATAAGTGCCTGACTTATATTTGCATTTCCAACATCTATCTGACATATTTTAAAATATTTTTGCTAGTCTTGCTGGTGGCAAGTGCCATCTATAAAATATTTTATATACATTTTCTTTGTAGGAAGTTGACGTCAATTTCCCATAAATTTTGCCATTTTTCTAATTCTATATTATATCCAAAAAAAATTGCCCATTTATCATTGTTTCTTTAACTTGTTCGCTTTCTATTTTCAAAGTTAATAAAAAATTATAAATTTTCTTAATTAGTTTCTCATCAGAAGTTAACAATATCTTATCAAACAAAGTTTGCTCCTTATAAAATCCATACAGTTTAATAATAATAATAATAATAATAATAATAATAATAATAATAATAATAATAATAATAATAATAATAATAATAATAATAATAATAATAATAATAATAATAATAATTGGAAAGGGACCTTGGAGGTCATCGAGTCCAACCCCCTGCTCAGCAGGAAACCCTATACCATTTTGGACAAATGGCTGTCCAGTCTCTCTTAAAAACTTCCAGTGTTGGAGCATTCAACCGCTTCTGGAGGCAGGTTGTTCCACTGGTTAATTGTTCTAACTGTCAGGAAGTTTCTCCTCAGTTCCAGGTTGCTTCTTTCCTTGACTAGTTTCCATCCATTACTTCTTGTCCTGCCCTCAGGCGTCTTGGAGAATAGCTTGACTCCCTCTTCTTTGTGACAACCCCTGAGATATTGGAATACTGCTATCATGTCACCCCTAGTCCTTCTTTTCATTAAACTAGACATACCCAATTCCAGCAAACGTTCCTGATATGCTTTAGCCTCCAGTCCCCTAATCAGCTTTGTTGCCCTTCTCTGCACTCTTTCTAGAGTCTCAACATCTTTTTTACATCGTGGTGACCAAAACTGGATGCAGTATTCCAAGTGTGGCCTTACCAAGGCATTGTAAAGTGGTATTAATACTTCACGTGATCTTGATTCTATCCCTCTATCCCTTCTATCCCTTCTATCCCTTAACATCTTTATCATATCTAGCTTGCCTTTGTAAATGTGCCCACCATGATAAATTGATAACCTGATTTTCCATTTCTTGTTTAGATTTTAAATTCCCTTCAGAGTTTAGAATATCTCTATATGTCCAGATTTTTTCAAAGTCAACTAAATTTGGGTGTACAAATGCTTCCATTGTTGACAATCACCCTATAATTTTCAGATATATTTTACATTTTATTTTTCCCATGTTGTTAATAATGCATTTCTTATATAGTGATTTTGGAAATATTTATGAATTTTATTTTTCCTGTACCATAAGAAAGCGTGCCACCCCAATTGTAAATAATGCCCCTCCAGATATAACAACCTTTTGTTTCTAAGAATTATCCATTCTTTTACCCATGTTAATACAGATGCTTGGTAATATGAAACCCACTCTGGTAAACCAAAACCTCCATTTTCCTTGACATCTTATAATTATTTTCATCTTAATTCTAGCTTTCTTTCCTTGCCAAATAAATTTCAAAATTAATGAATTTAAATCTTCAAAGAATTTTTTCTCACGTTTTATAGGTATTATTTGGAATAAAAATTAAAAAAATAAATAAATAGGATTTTCAGTAATATATTCATTTTCACTGTGGCAATTCTTCCTAATATTGACAATTGCAAGTTTTTCCATTTGTCCAAATCCACTCTTATTTGATTCAATAAGTTTATATAGTTATCTGCTTTTATTGTTGAACATCTTGCTGTTAAGTATATTCCCAGATATTTGACCTTTTTAACTATTTGTAATTCTATTTTTTTGACATTTTTTTTTTTGTTTATCTGAAAGATTTTTGACTATTACTTTAGTTTTTTCTCTGTTTATTTTCAGTCCTGCCATTTCTCCATACTATTCTATCTTTCCCAGTAGCTTAGGAATCATCTCCAAAGGTTCTTCTAAAATAAATACCAAATCATAATGAACTAAGGCTTGCGACCAAAGTCAAAAATAACAAAAAAAGCTTCTTTCAACATGTAAAAAATAAGAAAAAACTGAAGGAAATGATTGGTCCATTAGTGGATGAAAGTGGCAAGAAGGTGACAAGCAATAGGGAGAAAGCAGAACTATTTAACTCGTTTTTTGCATCTGTCTTTACACAAAGAGAAAAAACAGACCAACCTATCAAAAATAGTGCCATAAAAAAACAGAATAGAAACACAAGTTAAGATAGGCAAGAAAATGGTAAGTGAGCACCTGTCCAGCCTAGACGAGTTCAAATAATAATAATAATAAAGTTAGAAGGGACCTTGGAGGTCATCAAGTCCAACCCCCTGCTCAGGCAGGAAACCCTATACCATTTTGGACAAATGGCTGTCCAGTCTCTTCTTAAAAACTTCCAGTATTGGAGCATTCACCGCTTCTGGAGGCAGGTTGTTCCACTGGTTAATTGTTCTAACTGTCAGGAAGTTTCTCCTTAGTTCTAGGTTGCTTCTTTCCTTGATTAGTTTCCATCCGTTGCTTCTTGTCCTGCCTTCAGGCGCTTTGGAAAATAGCTTGACTCTCTCTTCTCTGTGGCAGCCCCTGAGATATTGGAACACTGCTATCATGTCCCCCCTCGTCCTTCTCTTCATTAAACTAGACATACCCAATTCCAGCAACTTTCCTTATATGTTTTAACCTCCAGTCCCCTAATCATCTTTGTTGCTCTTCTCTGTACTCTTTCTAGAGTCTCAACATCTTTTTTACATCATGGTGACCAAAACTGGATGCAGTATTCCAAGTGTGGCCTTACCAAGGCATTGTAGAGTGGTATTAATACTTCGCGTGATCTTGATTCTATCCCTCTGTTAATGCAGCCTAGCACTGTGTTGGCTTTTTTGGCAGCTGCAGCACACTGCTGGCTCATATTTAAATCATTGTCCACTAGGACTCCGAGATCCCTCTCACAGTTACTACTATTGAGCAAAGTACCCCCTATACTATACCTATACATTTGGTTTTTCTTGCCTAAATGTAGAACCTTACTTTTTTCACCATTGAATTTCATTTTGTTAGATAGCGCCCAGTGTTCAAGTCTGTCCAGATCCTCCTGTATCCTAAGCCTGTCTTCTGGAGTGTTGGCTATTCCTGCCAGCTTGGTGTTGTCTGCAAATTTGATGAGTTCCCCATCTATCCCCTCGTCCAAATCTTTGATAAAGATGTTGAAGAGCACTGGGCCCAGAACAGAGCCCTGGGGCACCCCACTACACACTTCCCTCCATGTAGATGCGGTTCCATTGAGGACCACATGCTGACTACGTCCGGTCAGCCAGCTACGGATCCATCTGGTGGTGATGCTGTCTAACCCACATTTTTCTATCATAAATTGCCAGGAAACATTATCAAATGCCTTTTGGGCATCTAAAAATATTAGTGCCAATTGTTTCCCTGGATGTAATTCATAATATTCCAATACATCCATTATCACTCTTAAATTATTTTTAATTTGTCTCTTTGGTAAAAAAACATTTTGGTCTGAATGTTAAGAATTCAGTTAATGTTAAGAATTCAGTTAAGAATCTTTTCAGTCTCTCTGCCATTATTGAAGTAAAAATTTTATAACCCACTTTTAGTAACGATATCGGTCTGTAATTTTTTATCTGTGTCAAGTCTGAATCTTCTTTTGTTATTAAGGTAATATTTGCTTCTATCCATATATTTGGGAGCTTAGCCTCCAACAAAAGTTCATTGCAAACGTCTTTCAACGGTTCACTTAATATATCTTGTAAAGATTTATATAGCTCGATGATTTCCGGTGATGTTGCTGAGTTGAGACCCAGGGGAACGATTCTCCGTTCCCTGGGTCTGATATTCTTCTGCTGGCGGGTCCATTTGGGCCGAATGCCACCCCGGAGAGGTGGCTGCCGAAGGGTGAATCTTTGAGGAATGCGGGCCGGTGGTAACCGGCTCACCGATGTCAAAGCAGCCCCTGGAACCAACAAAAGAAAGGCAGACCACATGTCATGCCTCCGTTCGAGCCGGACTCTGAGGAAGAGATGGAGGCCCAGGAGGGGGTGTCTGTAGCTTCGGAGGACTGTAGGGAGGAGCAGACTGAGGCAGGCCAGGGCCCTTCTGGTTTGGAACAGGGAAGGCTGAGTTCAGGCGAGGAGCAAGCCCCCCCACCGGATCCTAGAGCAAGGAGAGCAGAGAGGAGGAGAGAACAACGGAGGCAGGCTCACTTGCTCGGGAGGAGAGTGTCCAGCCCCACTTCACAAGGCACACCTGGGGATTAGCATTTAAGGAGATGCTGTGGGGTGGGGCATTTGCCGGGAACAAACGTGGAATCTTGCTATTGTCGTGACTTGTGCTCTTGTCACCTGGACGCTTTGTATTCTGGACCAGTTTGTTTCCTGCTTCCTGATCACAGCTTTCATTCCTGATCTCTCCTTGCAGTCAGCAGTTTGCAGTTTGCAGTTCGCAGACAAGCCGAGAGTAAAAGGACTTTTTACATTTTGTTGTTATCTGTCTTGTCTTGAGAATTTTGTAAACTTTCCTGGCTATCTTGGTTGAACTCTTGCCAGCATATGGGGGAGCGTTTGGGTGAACATTGGCAGTGATTCCAGGACTGTAGCTCTTGCCGTTCGGGGCCCTGGGTCATCACATTTTGTTCCCGGCCTACTCCCAATTGCTCCTCCAGACCAATTTGGGTGACCATGGATCAGCTCCGTGCAGAAAATGATCCATTACAACAGCAGGTGGCCCTCCTGACTGCACAGATGATGCAGATGCAAGCAGCTAGGCCATGCCGCAGAAGCCCTGTTACATTGCCAGAAAAGTTTGATGGCTCACAGGCACAATTCCCATCGTTCTTTGGGCAGTGCCAGTTGTGTACGAGCCTTCGGCCTGAGGACTTCCCCACTGACCGGGATAAGGTGGGGTTTGTCATAAACCTTTTGACAGGAACAGCAGCACGTTGGGCTACACCCCTGCTGACCCAGCCCAATCAGCTGCTGGACAATTATGCAGAGTTTTGCCAGCAACTCAAGGCCATGTTTGAGGATCCTGTTAGGGCCCAGACTGAAACCATCGGGTGAGAGAGTTGCAGCAGGGGCATGGTTCGCTGGCAGACTACATTGCTACATTTCAGGTGGTTCGTCAGGACCTGCAGTGGAATGAGGTGGCGCTTATGGACCAGTTTCAGGAAGGACTTTTGTCCGAACTCCTGGATGAGCTGGCACGCACCGAATGCCCTCACTCCTTGCAGGAGCTCATGCACCTGTGTCTCCGTATCAATGCAAGACTCCAGCAGCAATGGGCACGACGATGGAAGGAGGCCTTGCCCGCACCTGTTAAGACAGTGGCTCCATTGGCACCACCTCCGGATGAGCCACTGCAGTTGGGGGCTGCATGGCCTTGACTGACCCAAGCTGAAAAAGATTGCCGCCACCGCCACAAGGGCCTTTGCCTGTATTGTGGCAGTCCAGGCCATATGGCAGCCAAGTGTCCTGTGAAGGCACCAAAAGCAGTGGCGGGAAATGGGCCGGGCCCGGCCTAGAGGGTTCCGTAGGCCGGGCTTGCTTGGAAATGGGTCCAGTACCTCCACCTCAACAGACTCTTGTTAAGCACCTTGTGTTACCAGCGACTGTGTTCGTGCCTGGTCAAGGAGCGCTGGAGGTCCAGGCCTTGGTGGACTCAGGGGCTACTGCCAATTTCATGGACTCAGCTTTTGCCATGCAGTGGTCTGTTCCCCAGCAGCAGTTGTCACCGCCAGTCTTGGTGGAGACGATTGATGGGCGGCCCCTTCGTTCTGGCCCAGTGGTTGCTGCGACCAGACCCCTTCGCATGCATATTGGGCCACATGTGGAAGAAGCCATGTTCTATGTGGCTACCGTTTCCCACTTTCCAGTGGTGCTGGGATTGGAGTGGTTAAGGGCTCACGATCCGCAGATTATTTGGTTGTTTGGGGCAGTGCGGTTCCCCGGCAAGAAGTGTGCCACCCATCACCTGCATGCCTGCGCAGGGAATGTGGCTCCATATGTGGACCTGGACCTACCGGCAGAGTTGGGGGATTATGCCGATGTCTTTGGGGGAAAAGAGGCAGATCAGTTGCCCCCGCATCAGTCTTATGACTGCCCGGTTGATTTAGTACCCGATGCCAAATTGCCGGTTGGCCGGATTTACTCCCTGTCAGAACCGGAGTTGGCAGCCTTGAGGGACTTCATCGACAAGAACCTCCGGAAGGGGTTTATATGGCCTTCCACCTCCCCATTGGCTGCGCCAGTGCTCTTCATGAAGAAGAAGTCAGGGGAGCTTAGACTGTGCTGTGATTACCAGAAATTGAATGCCATCACGATCCGTAATAGGTACCCACTCCCGCTCATCCCCGAACTCATCGAGAGGCTCCGCCAGGCCAAAATATTTACTAAGTTGGACTTACGGGGAGCTTACAACTTAGTCCGAGTTCGAGTGGGAGATGAGTGGAAGACGGCCTTCCGGACACGTTATGGACATTTTGAGTACATGGTTATCCCCTTTGGCTTGACCAACGCGCTGGGAGTGTTCATGCATTTTATGCATGACGTGTTCAGGGATCTGTTGGATAAGTTTGTGGTCATCTACCTTGACGACATCCTGATCATCCAGATGATGATCCACATCGGCTGGCTGCACCACCACCTCATGGAGTGACTGTTTGTCACTTAATGCTTAGATCTTTTCTCAATTCCATTCCTCCAGACTTTATTAAGTACAAAATCTTTTCTTGCAATGTGATCTGCCAGGAGCAAAAAGGAGGAAAGGATCTGCCAGTAGTTGGGTCTCCTAAAACCATTTGAAACTAATTAGAAATTTCATATCTACTTAAGTTAAGCCCATAGACTACTTGACAAATGTTCTAATTGACCTCTAATTCTTATGGATTGTGAGTTCTAACAAATTTTCTTTAGCACTCATTATTTTTTCTATTTAGTCTCTACCTCAGTCCAAATGTGTGGAAAATTGTCATCATGGATTTGTCAAGCGGGCTCGAGAAGGAGAACCAGTTTGCTGTTATGACTGCATTCATTGTCCGGAGGGGACCATCTCCACTCAGGAAGGTGGGTGACACGAGAGGAGAGTAGAACACAAATATTGTTTATAGGCACTTCAACAATCCTAAGTATCGGCATAAACACCATTATGAATTCCTTGGTAGGGATTGGTCCTGGACCTTTACATTTGTTCTAATCTTTTTAATTTTCTTGGTTATTAAATAGTAAAATACATACAATCAACACATAAGCAAAAAGGGAATAGAGTCATGGTTCTGAAAGGAAAGGAAAGAAAAAGCCTTATTGTTGCAACCATTTCAATAGCTTAAGGTTTCTTTATGCCTTATTAAGTTTCCATTTCCTAAGTTAACTTGGGGTTTCCTTATGCCTTATTAAGTTTCCATTTCCTGAGTTAAGTTAAAGGTTTCGTTTATGCCTTTAAGTTTCCATTTCTTGAGTTAAGTTTCATTTCCTGGCAAAACCCACCCTTTACAACCTCCTGCTGTGACGTAAGTGTACCAATAAAAGAGTAGCATGCAGATCCTTCTGGGCTCTTGCATGCTAACTCAACCTGAAGAAACATGTGGTCCGTGTGTTTCCTATCTACCAAACGCAAGGTCCATTGGCCTAGGCTGACGTACGTCACTGGTCCGTCCAGCAGGCGCTGGACCCCGGGATCGGATTCCCACAACTGGTGACCCCGACGTGATTCACTCTACGACGTGATTCACTCCACGGCGTGTTCTCTGTCTAGGGAAGCGCTGCTCTGGCTCCTGTACTATGCACCTGGCAAAGGCTTGATCAATCGTAAGTATAGGAACCCCGCTTTCCAGAGTTCTGTCCAAGCATGTGGATGAACTTTCCTCTTTAGTCAGAAAGGCAAATTGTTTGCAAAAAGTTAACGGAACAACTGTCTATCCCCAGACCCTTCCTCTCAACCTGTGTCTATTGTGGAGGACGCTCCAAAGTCGGCACAGCCAAAGGAACCCCCCTCTTCACTATATCCTTCTCTCTCTCCTCCAAAACAGAAACAGGCAACCCTGTATCCTGTTCTGCAGAGTTCTGCAGCCGCACTCAATGCTTCCGTTTCATCAAACTATTTTGAGGTAGACCAAACAATAAATTTTCAGAACAATTTAGAGACATAAATTAACTCAAACTGCACTCCTCTGCAATGCGTTTTGAACAATTGGAATGTTTTGAAACTCTTTTGTAATCTGTTAAGTTTGAACCCTGTCAGACAATGTCTGGTGGTGCTTTGTGTTGATGTGTGTGTTTTGTTTTATATATGTTTAACTCTTAGAACGTTATGCTTGGACTTTGAATGGTGAGAAAAATAGGAGATGGTTAAAGGGCCCTATAAAAACCACATGTTTGGTTGGAATCATCTCATGATTTTCTCGCTTCTTGCAGGACAAGCCATATGTCTAAATAAATGTTGTTTTAATGGTATTTGTGTATATATGTCTGTCTGTGTTGTTCTGTGTTATTTCCAAGACTTGGAAAAGGGTCAAAACCCTCTTTGATAACAACAAACAAAAAGGCCTTAATTAAAAATAAAAAGTTTTGCTTGGAAAACGTATGAAATGAAATATTTGTATGTGAAATGTTGTAAGCAAATAGAATGGAAGTGAATGAGTTAATTTGCTGGTGTAAATGTGTGTGTGTTAGCCCTCACCCCTCCACCCATCCCACGCTGTGAAAGGAACAGTAAAACTGTAGTTTTTATTGTTGTAACATGGGAATGCAATGGCATGAGTTTGCATGTGAACAGTTTTATGGAAGAGGTATAAAAGAATTTATAAAAAATGCATGTGAATTTTTTGGTGGTGAGATTTTTGTAAAATTTCTTTTTCTTTTCCCCCCTCCTGACTCTTTCATTTTTCGCTGGCTGTATTGTTTTAAGAGCGAAGGAAGGGCAGACAGAGGAGGGGGGGCAGCTGTTCATTTTAACTATTTTTTTTCTTCTTCCTCTGCCTAGAAGTCTGGGTTGAGGAAGGGGGGTGGATGTGAAATTTGATGCCCACTCTTGCAGTTTCAGCTTGCTATTTTTTTTTACTCGAAAGAGGAGGCAGTAATTGTTGGGCAATTCTTTTGCAAATTTTTGAGTTTTAAATTGTTTAGTTAGACATATACATCCATCAGCCAAAAGAAATGATTGAATTGTTTTGCTTAGATTTGTAAATGTTTTTCCTATTTCATGAAAATTTGTTTCATCTGAATGGAATTTGATCAAATTGGAACCTTTTTCATATCTGGGTCACAAACCCCTTTCTTCTCACTCAACACCCATTTTTCCTCATATTTTTTTTAGAGAAGGATACCACGTTAGTGCAGCTGCAACAATATTTAGGAACACTTAATTGGGCACGATCTTATCTTTCTCTTACCACGGCTGTTTTTTCTCCCTTTTTCCAAGCCTTAGCTATACTTAAACACCCTGCTGACACTTTACATCTTACTGATGTTCATCACACCACTCTCCAACATATAAATTCAATACTGCAGACCACTTGGGTCGACCGTGTCTTGAACAACACACCTTTTTCCCTTGCGATTTTATCAACACCTTCTCTATTCACTGCCATTCTTGTTCAAATATCTGACAAAAAATTAAACTGGCATGGGCATATTTCATGTCATTTGCCCGCAGATCCTCGCTTACAACTTGTCAAGACAATCCCTATTTCCTTTTCTTCTCCTATTGCTCCTTCACCCCTTAAGGACTGTCTTACCATTTTTACTGATGGTTCAAAAACATATGGTGCTTGTACTTGGCAATACAATGGAACATGGCACAAAAAGCAAACTTCGCCTCAACAATCAGCTCAACAAGCAGAACTAGCTGCTCTTATTTTGGCTTTAAGCTCCTTTTCTTTACAACCTTTAAACATCATTACAGATAGCTTATATGTTTCCCATATCACTCACAACATTTTTGACTCTTATCTGTCTCCCTCCATTCCACCTGTCCTTATGAAGCTCTTTCTTTCACTACAAACACTATTACATGATCGTGTTCATCCCTTATTTCTAGCACATATTCGAAGTCACCAACATTTACCAGGATTTCTTTCAGAAGGGAATCATATGGCCGATGAAGCCTGCAAACTTTTACCTGTTGTCATCAAAGTTCCACAGCCAGCTCCCATGACAGCGGGGGAAAGTCACAGCTATTTTCATCAAAATAAGAAGGCCTTAATGAAACAATTTGGAATCACTATGGCTGAAGCTACAGCCATAATTCAACAATGCCCAACCTGTAGCCTACAGTCTAAAGGTATCCCACAGGGCGTTAACCCTAGAGGCACTGAAGCCTGTGATACCTGGCAAATGGATGTAACTCAATATCCTCCATTTGCCCCGTGGAAATATCTACATGTTACAGTAGATACGTTCTCCGGATTTATTTTGGCAACCCCACAAAAAGGGGAAGCTGCAAAACAAGTGATTAATCACTGTATTCGTACCTTTACAGTGCTGGGATGTCCAAAAATATTAAAAACAGACAATGGCCCAGCTTATGTCAGCTCACAATTTTCACAGTTTTGTCATCACTGGTCCATTGTCCACAAATTTGGAATTCCTTTCAATAGCCAAGGGCAGGCTATTGTTGAGCGAGCAAATCAAACTTTAAAAAATGCATTAGATCGTTATATGGGGTCCAAGGGCTTATGCCCCCCAAACCTCCCGGCACTGCAAAACGTGTTAAATGTTTGTCTGTATATCTCAATTTTCTAAATCTCACTGGCACTCCTTCTTTGTCTGCTGCGTCTCGACACTTTACTAAACCTGTTGTCCCAACTTCAAGACCACTTGTGTACTACAGACAGCTCCCGGATCCAACTTGGAAAGGTCCAGCCGAACTCATCACCTGGGGAAGAGGCTACGCTGCAGTTCAACTACCCGACAGAGTTTTGTGGGTCCCTGCTCGTTGTATTCGCCCATATTTCATCACTCCACACAACCCACCAACTCCATCGGATGTGCCATCATTGCCTTTGTGAGTGTGGATGTACGTGCTGTTATTGGTGTAACAACTGCATATTGCACCACCCATATTGTCCAGGGGTCCAACACTTTTGCATCAATCATGTGGACCCTGCTTTTGATGACACTCTTGACAAGTTCCTTCCCCATGATGTCCACACTGCACCTTCCCATGATGACAAAGCACCTGAGAATTCCTCTAAATTTTCATAAAAGCCTATATTGTGGTCCTGTTTTTTCTTTTCTTGATCTCAATACTACTGCCCTTTTCCATTGTTATGACCGAGGTCAATCCTTTTGTCCCTTTGTGTTTTCTCAGTATCCTAATCGTGGCATTCCTCTACCACCATCTCCCTCTATTTCCCTCACCTATGCTCATTACCCTTGTCACATGACTCTTGCTATTCTTGTGACCCCTGAGACTACGGGGCGCTATTATGTGTCTGGATTTTCATCCTATGGTACTTATACTACACATTCTTTTGAACTCGCATCAGTGGCGAGCTATGCAAAACCTCCTTTGTCTCCTCGTTTACTTGCCTACAACTTTGTTCCTCATCCCCGCTCCTTCCTAGACCTGGCCGCCCGTACTTTTACCTCACCTCACTTACAACACTTTCATTCCACAAAGCAACCTCGCTCACACCAACGCATCATTCATTCTCGACGACGACGATCTCCTGATCCTAATCCTCATCGACCTCTCAACTACACATGGACTGTTCGTGACTTTGAAAATCAGGTATTATTCCAAATCTCCAAATACACAATATGGCCCTGGTTCCCTATCTTACATTTTGACTTTGCCGAAATGGGTACCGGGGTCAACAAATTTGCTTCAAAATCTCTCCAAACTAACATTTGGGACAAACAAGGTTCGTGCACACCTTCTCCACTAGAAGCAACATGGTGGGACCTGTATTTTTGTCCCGAACCAAAGACACCTGAGGAAAAATATCAATGTGGCACTTTATTGGATAAATACTGTGCCTCATGGTCTTGTGTTTCTACGGGCGCTATATCCTGGACTGCCCCTCGCTCAAATGATTATATCGCCATTACCCGTAGTAATGACAAACCCCCTTCTCCTCCCTGCCCTTCTAATTTGCATTGTTGTGGTGAGCGGAAAAATCCAATGAACATTACCTTCACATCCCAAGGAAAGACTTTGACTACAGAGCAATGGGCTGTCGGATATTCTTGGGGTGGTAGAGAATGGAGCGGTTCTGAAGACGACGGCGGAGTTTTTTCCATTCGTCTCACAATCCAGTCACCACATTCCCCTCCTATAGGTCCTAACAAAAGCATTCAACCTGTTTTTTTACAGTCCGTTGTACATAATATGCCTAATCCCTTGATTAATCTTGTCAATGCTTCTTCCTTTTTGTTAAAAAGTGCTGTTAATTCTTCTTCACAAACTGACCACTGTTGGCTCTGTTTATCAGCCACTCCACCCTTTTATGACGCCGTTGGCTCTATTGAACCTATTAAGAATGCTACAAAAGATGACTCCTGCAGATGGAACTCAACGTCTATTACCATTACTTCTATTATGGGACATGGTTGTTGCTTGGGAAACATTCCTGCAAATTATTCTCAATATTGTGCTAATATCACCACTGGCAAATACCAATGTGATGTTTGGCTCACCCAGAAAAGATCGGGCAGTGTAAATACGGCAGGTTATAACTCTCTTTTTACCTTGAGTAATGGTACTATTTCTGCCAGCTTAAAGGGCCAATTCTTCATCCCCGGCAACAACTCCATCTGGGATTGCTCTACAGGTGCCACAGCCTGTGTATCAGGGGATGTTTTAATACGCCAAAATGCCTTTTGTATTCAGGTACGCTTAGTCCCTGGAATCACTTATTATTCCCTCTCTGATTTTGTTTCCCTTATGGAACCACCGGAATACCACCTACGTGCCAAACGTGAAATAGTTACAGCCCTAACCCTTTCAGTTCTTTTAGGATTAGGTGCTGCAGGAGCAGCTACTGGAGCTGCGGCTTTGGTTGTTAATCAACAACAAATACAAAAACTTAGTCTAGAAATAGATAATGATCTTTCCCGCATTGAGACTTCAATTTCTGCCCTTCAAACTTCTTTGTCGTCTCTTGCTGAAGTAGTTTTGCAGAATAGGCGTGCCCTCGACCTTTTATTTTTAAAGGAAGGTGGAACGTGTGTAGCCTTAAAAGAAGAATGTTGTTTTTATTCTGATCAATCTGGCATTGTGCGCGACTCTATGAATGAGTTACGCAAACGATTAAAAGACAGGGAACAGGAAAGGTTCTCCCAACTATCCTGGTATCAAAGCATGTTTAATTTCTCTCCCTGGATTACTACATTGCTTTCTGCTATTTTAGGACCTTGTATAATTTTGCTTATAATATGTATGATTGGCCCATGTGTTTTTTCACGCCTTTTGCAATTTCTCAAGGACCGATTAATTGGTCTGGATTCTAATCTTTCTAAGATTGATGTTATGCTTGCCTCAAACAATATATATGAACCCTTGAAACCCAAATTCCACCCCTTTGAAAAGGTTGCCCTACTGACACTGTCTGACACGGACTCCAACTGTTCCGATATTGAATCAGACTTAGCCATGGTGGCTCTTGCCTCCAAGCAAGAATCTCGCATTCTTATGGAGTTGCCCTCTTCTGTTTCGGAGGATGCAGATGATGGCTACGAGTAGGATAGAGATTGAACTTTAAAAAATAAAAACAGTGGAGATGTTGCAACCATTTCAATAGCTTAAGGTTTCTTTATGCCTTATTAAGTTTCCATTTCCTAAGTTAACTTGGGGTTTCCTTATGCCTTATTAAGTTTCCATTTCCTGAGTTAAGTTAAAGGTTTCGTTTATGCCTTTAAGTTTCCATTTCTTGAGTTAAGTTTCATTTCCTGGCAAAACCCACCCTTTACAACCTCCTGCTGTGACGTAAGTGTACCAATAAAAGAGTAGCACGCAGATCCTTCTGCGCTCTTGCATGCTAACTCAACCTGAAGAAACATGTGGTCCGTGTGTTTCCTATCTACCAAACGCAAGGTCCGTTGGCCTAGGCTGACGTACGTCACTGGTCCGTCCAGCAAGCGCTGGACCCCGGGATCGGATTCCCACACCTTATATACACTGTTGGGATTAAAAGGAAGCAGAATAAGCAAAAAGGAGAGGGGAACAAGAACTAATAAAAATTTTGGTCACCTTATCACAAAAAAGATGTTGAGAGTTTGGAAAAAATTCAGAGAAGAGCAATTAAGATGATCAAAGACCTGGAGACTAAAACATATGAAGAACAACTACGGGACTTGGGTTTGGCTAGTCTAAAGAAAGGAAGAAATAGGGGAGACATGATAGCAGTATTCCAGTATCTGAGGGGCTGCCACAAGGCAGAGGGGGGCAGGTTGTTCATCAAAGCACCAGAGGGAAGGACAATGGTTGGAAACTGATCAAAGAGAGAATCAATGTAGAACTAAGGAGAAACTTCCTGACAGTGAGGACAATCAACCAGTGGAACAGCTTACCCCCAGAAATCGTGGCTGCTCCATCACTGGAGATTTTTAAGAAGAGATTAGACATTCACCTGTCTGATACAGTATAGGTTCTCCTGCTTGAGTAGGGGGCTGGACTAGAAGACCTCCAAGGTCCCTTCCAGCTCTATTCTATTCTATTCTATTCTATTCTATTCTATTCTATTCTATTCTATTCTATTCTATTCTATTCTACTCTATTCTATCTCAATGTGGAAATCATTCAGTCTTTAAAACTATTACCAAATCTAGAAAGTATGGAAAAATATTGCTTCATCTTCTCATTTTTGGAAGCTAAAATAATTGCAAAGACATAACCGACACAGTTTCTCTTCTTGAATTACTTCACAAATCAATTTTAAGATATCTTTGTTTATGATTTTATTTATTTATCTATCAAATTTATGTGGCCACACATCTCACAAAAAAATACTCTGGGTGGTCAACAATAAATGTTGAAGGAGAGATTGGTGCATAAGAGAAATATTACCTTATATTTTTCAGATACTGAAAAATGCACCAAGTGTCCAGATGATCCATATCCAGGATTTGTCAAGGTGCCTCGGGAAGGGGAACCCCTTTGCTGCTATGACTGCCTTCCTTGTGCAGAAGGGACCATCTCCACTTGGGAAGGTGGGTGATGCTGGAGAAAAAGGGAGGCTTTGGAGGAATGCATAGGTATTCTCCTACATCCTCCTGGTCTCCCTCCTGCTTTCCTTTCTGACTTCCTTTCTCTTCATTGGTCAACCAAGGAAAGCCACCTGCCTTCTCCGTCAAACAACATTCAGCATTGTTTTCTCACTTGCAGTCTCTTCTGTCTTGGCCAAAACAATCACAGTGGTGCTGGCCTTCCTGGCCAGAAAGCCAGGACACACCATGAGGAGATGGCTGGGAAAAGCTTTGACCAATTCCATTGTTATTTTTGGTTCTAGTGTCCAGATTGCCATTTCTGCCATTTGGTTGGGAATCTCTCCCCCTTTTCCAGATTCAGACATGCATTCCCATTCTGGAGAGATTGTCCTGCAATGCAACGAAAGGTATATTGCCATGTTTTATGGAGCCCTGGGCTACCTGGGCTTTCTGGCTGCCATCTGCTTCACAGTGGCTTTCCTGGCCAGAAACCTGCCTGGGGTCTTCAATGAAGCCAAGCTTATCACTTTCAGCATGCTGGTCTTCTGCAGCGTCTGGATCTCTTTTGTGCCCACCTATCTGAGCACCAAGGGGAAATTCATGGTCGCTGTACAGGTCTTTTCCATCTTGGCCTCCAGTGCTGGACTACTAGGCTGCACTTCATCCCCAAGTGCTACATTATTATCCTGAGGCCAGATCTCAACAGAAAGGAGCAACTTATATTAAAATAAAATAAGAATATAGTCTTATAAGGGTTTTTTTTTTTTTTTTGTATTTTAAAATGAAAATTTAGAATTCCTTGTGACCAAATACATTTGGTATTTTATATTAAAACAAAATTCAAGCTGCATTTTCCCCCTATTATCCCAGATTTCAGGGATAGTGACAGAACCAGAGCACAGACTGGTCCTTTCAAAAATGATTTTCTACAAAAAGAGATCTCAAAATATTACAAAACGTTTTATTTTGGTTTCTGATTCTCAGGGATTTTGCTTACTTTTGCTTCATCTTTTCATTGTCCTTTATTTACAATTCTAGAGATTCAGGACACAGCGAGACAGAAACACTTGCATGCATGATTGTAATCAGTTTGAATCCTACACTGACAATTTTATTTTTACCAGTTATGTTAAAAGGTTGAACAAGAAAAATAAAATTAATAAAATTCTATTGTGCTTGACATTTATTGATTTGTCTTGCTGCTGCCCATCTGGACTCAACTATTACTTTATTTATTAAACTTACGTTCCACCCATCTTATCCACAGATGACTCTGGGCAGCTTACAAATATTAAAACTAGTACACATTAAAATAACAAAACAATAATTAACAACAATAAAAGATAAATACTGTTAAAATATGGGGAGGAGGGAAATGCATGCATGAGAAGAACTGGAGTCTTTCCTAATCCAATGGTCACCTCCAGAATGGTGTACCCCATTGGGGTCCCAGGCCAACTGGCAGAGCAAGGTCTTCAGGCCATTATGGAAGGTCCAAAGTGTGAGTGTGGATCTCACTTTGGGGAGGGTTAGATGTTTCAAAGGGCAGGAAGGGCAGAAAAGTCTCTTCTCCTGGACCCCATCAGCTGAAAATCCTTGACTGACAGGATCTGTAGCATACCCACTCCGGCAGCACTGATAGGACAGGATAATCCCATTGGGGTGAGATGGTTCCTCAAGTAACCAGGGCCCATGGCATACAGGGCTTTAAAAGTTATAATCAACACTTTGAATTTCAACCAGAAGCAAACCAGCAGCCAATGTAACTCACAGAACAGCAGTGCAAGAAGGGCCAGCCTATGGGTGCCAAGAACTGCTCATGCTGCCACATTCTGCACAATTTGTAGCTTCAGAATACTGTTCAAGGTGTAGGAAGTCAGCACCACCACCCCTCCAAGAGAATGAAATATTTTGGGGGATATTAAAAGAGGCAGAATATTATAGTTCCCCTAAAGGAGAAGAGGAGAGACATCTTCTTAAAGGCAGAAAACAGCCCAGTCTTCCTGCCTCAAGCAGAAACCTGAAGAGGCTGATCTTTAGGAATGGACAGTTTGTAATCCATTCAGAAAGACTGGGACACCCTATTCATAAACAAAACACCTTCAGAAGGATGGAGCTGATGGGATTAGAAAAACAAAGACTCCTAAAATCTACATTCCCCACCCAGCTCCAAGGACAGGACAGTACCTCCCAGCTACAATGGGAGTCAGGCAACAATAATTAGAATACTAAAAGCCTCCAGTGATGAAGCACCCACAATTTCTGAAAGCAAGCCCTTCCACTGGTTAATTGTTCTAATTGTCAAGAAATTTCTCCTTAGTTTTAGGTTGCTTCTCTCCTTGATTAATTTCCATCCATTGTTTATTGTCTTGCCTTCTGATGCATTGGAAAAGAAGTTGACCCCCTTTTCTTTGTGGTAGCCACTCAAATATTGGAACACTGCTATCATGTCACCCCTAGTCCTTCTTTTTACGAGACTAGACAAACCCAAATCCTGTAACCCTCCTGCAATGTTTTAGCCACCAGCCTCCTAATCATCTTAGTTGCTGTTCTCTGCACTTTTTCTAGAGTCTCAACATCTTTTTTTATATCGTGGCAACCAAAACTGGAGCCAGTATTCTAAGTGTTGTCTGACTTTATGAAGTGGTAATAATATTTCACATGATCTTGATTCTATCCCTCTATCTAATGAAATGTCTGCAAGAAAACAAGCATGCTCAGAGAGCATCAAGGACCCCTTGTGTCAACCCTGAGCTACAAATATTCTCCTTTATTAGCATTAATCTAGTTGGCAGGATGCAGCTTTGCAACTGTGCTGAAGCAATTTGCAAGTAGGCCCCTTACTGAAAAAAAGGAAGGTAACGTGGCATTTGCAGAAGAATATCTGGGTCAAGATCTGGAGGTAAAAATTTCATCATTAGCATATCCAGAGGTGGAGAACTCGCTTATTTATTTATTTATTTGTTTGTTTGTTTGTTTGTTTGTTTGTTTGTTTGTTTGTTTGTTTGTTTGTTTGTTTGTTTGTTTGTTTGTTTGTTTGTTTGTTTGTTTGTTTGTTTGTTTGTTTGTTTACTTACTTACTTACTTACTTACTTATTACATTTGTTTGCCACCCATCTTGCTTTGAGGCACCTCAAATCAAATGCACCTCTGTGATTATTATGGGATGTTAGTCTAAGCTGCACATAATCTTAAATCATTCAGAAACAACTGATGAAAATGTAAGGAAATTCTGATGGGTATCTGTGATTTTATGTTATTGAATAAGCACCAGAGGGCAGGACAAGAAACAATGGTTGGAAACTAATCAAAGAGAGAAGCAACCTGGAATTAAGGAGAAACTTCCTAACAGTGAGGACAATTAACCAGTGGAACAGCTTCCTTTCAGAAATCTTCATCACTGGAGGTTTTTAAGAAGAGACTAGATAGTCACTTATCTGAAAAGGTATAGGTTCTTCTGCTTGAGTAGGGGGCTGGACTAGAAGACCTCCAAGGTCTCTCCCAGCTCATATTCTATTCTAATATGACTAGATATGCTTGATCTGGACTTGGATCCCAAGTGTCCATCTTTACTTCTGTGCAGAAATAGAGTCCTGGAGCCCACTTTCCTCTTTAGTGACCTCCAGCAATAAAACTGGGTATCATCAGCGTATAGTAGTATCAAACACCAAGGATGGTGACCTTGGTGGGGGGTGACCTTGCTCAGCAGTCTCAGTTAATGTTAAAAAGCAAAGAAGATACCATCTAGAAGGACATGAAAAATTGTTAAGCAGGAGTCCTAGGTCTGGCCTGCCATGAACAAAGAGGCAGAGTCCAATTCTCTCTGAGTCGCACATTTATTCAGATCTGGACAAAGGTGGGTTCTGCCATAAAGCTGGAAGAATCCCAAATGCTTTCTTTAGCATGCCTTTATTCTTTACTTGGTTACACAAGCAGGAAATACAGCTGTTTGCACGAAAGTAGTTAAAAACAGAAGTTGCTATAGTATTATTGCTCACAAAGTAGATTAGATTAGATAACCTTGTCATTCTTGTCATTCTTTCCTGTGGGCACAACGGCACATATTAAAAATGAAATTTAGTTGCTTGCTCTCAAGTGTACACATACATAACACACATTTAAAACATAGTATATACAACATATGTATAGACCTACACCCTTACATATAAGTAACATATAAATATTAATCACTGTCCATCTTGAATACATAACAAAAGTACATTTAGAAAGAAGCATATTTAGCAAGCCTATGAACAGAACAGAACAGAACAGAACAGAACAGAACAGAACAGAACAGAACAGAATAGAATAGAATAGAATAGAATAGAATAGAATAGAATAGAATAGAATAGAATAGAATAGAATAGAATAGACACTGCTTACATAAACTTACTGCCATCAATAAATGAAAGAAACAATGGAAACAGTTTGCCATAATGATCTTAAAGTGGAAATCAACATAGAAGGAGGTGTAAAATATCACCCATCCTTTTCTTAGCCTGCCTTGAAGAAATATTTCACAAACTGGATTGGACAAAATATAGAATAAAAATCAATGGTGCTATACATATACCTATACCTATACCTATACCTATACCTATACATACAATATACCGTATACATATAAATCCCAAGGTACTTGCTGGTTGGAGTGTGAAACCTGTAAAAAATATTCTCAGAGTGCAGGGTCATAATTACTGTAGGATACCAGAATTAGGAATTCCTAGCTCATGAGATTCTTGAGTGTATCATACTGTATGGTATGACAGGGGAAATTGAAATTGTGTGAAAACACACATCACTTTCTGTACAGTGGTTTTTATCAGGACATCAAGCAAGAACCATAAAATAATTATGATTCAGAATCAGAATAGAGCTGGAAGGGGCCTTGTGGATCTTCTACTCCAACGCCCTGCTCAAGCAGGAGATCCTATACCCTCTCAGATAGGTGGCTGTCCAGTTTTTTCTTAAAAGCCTCCAGTAATGAAGCACCCACAACTTCTGAAGGCAAGCTATTCCACTGGTTAATTGTCTTCACTGTTAGGAAGTTTCTCCTTAATTCCAGGTTGCTTCTCTCCTTGATTAGATTCCATCCATTGTTTCTTGTTTTGTCTTGGGAATTGAAATTGTTGGAACCTTGGGCGAGAGAGACCATGTCATATTGGAATTCAATAGAATGGGACGGGACGGGACGGGACGGGACGGGACGGAACGGAACGGAACGGAACCGAACCGAACCGAACCGAACCGAACAGAACCGAACCGAACCGAACAGAACAGAACAGAACAGAACAGAATAGAATAGAATAGAATAGAATAGAATAGAATAGAATAGAATAGAATAGAATAGAATAGAATAGAATAGAATAATGGAATGGAGCGGAGTGGAATAGAATTCAATTTTTTATTGGCTAAGTGTGGTTGGACACACAAGGAATTTGTCTCTGGTACATAAGCTCTCAGATATTGGAACTATGGACAGGTAAATGTTATAACAATTATTTATTCTCTTTAATTCAGCCATTTCAGTGCAAGAATCCTGATCATCATAATCCGGATCAACAGTCTTTTACCTGGTGAGTTGAACTCTCTTCCTCCAATGTTGATTTCCTAATGTGTCCCAGGAAGAAGGGCCAGAACCACTGCAAAACAGTATCTCCAGGGGCATATCGGTGATTTTTCACTACCACACTATTCTACAGCTCTCCCTCTGAACATAGAGCCTCAGATGAACTTGAGGGTCCCCAGAGGAAATGTTGCTTCTCACTGTAAATATCACCATCCCAGTCTTTGAGACTTCTTCTGCCACTTCTCCAGTCATTGCCTTTCATGTAAAAATCAGATTAAAGTGACATGAAAGAGGAAAGTCATTTGTTTTTCCATCTTGTGAGCATGCTTCAAATTCTTCTAAGTCTTCTTGTTGTTCGGAAAGAGAGAAGTGGCTGATTCAGCACAAGGAAGAATGGACCCCCTGCTTCTGCTTCTGATGCTTGGGCTGGCCCAAAGAAATTCTGGAAGGCCCAGAAGCAAATGCCCCCTGATTCTGAAGCAGCAGGACAGAGGAAACCCATGGAATTATTACGGGCCAGGAGACCATATCATCACTGTGTTTGAAACTGCAACAAATCCTTCTCTTGAGCTGTTGCAATTTAACGGGGCTCGTTATATTTCTTCTCCGTAAGTCATTCAGTGTGATGGAGTTGCATTCCCTCCATTTGCATTTCTAATACTCTTCTTCCTTTCTTTTTCTTTCACTTATTTCTAAATTTTAGGATATGTATATGTTGGTGAATTGTTTTGATCTATAACTCTTCTCTTTTGCCTTATCTTGTATAAGACTCAAATGCAAGGATGGAGCAGAAGGAAATCAAAGAACCCGAGAAAGACAAACACAGAATTCAGAGGATCTCCTAATTCTGTTACTATTCTGAAAAGGTTATAGTTGTATTAATTGCCTGTCATAGAAATAAGAATGACTTATTTTTAGAGTTGCTTAGCTGACTTGCTTATTCATCCATGTTCTTGCTTTAATTTAAAAGTACAGTAGCTCTATTTGACTGAATAACTATGAATCATGGTCATTGGAAATATGAAAATCAGCATTAATACAAATAATGGTATATTTGTGACTATTAACCCGGGTTGAAGGCTATGTCCATCCCATCTTCTCAACACTTTTGGAAATTAAATGGTGATATGTGATTATGATTTGCCTCTGGTTTTTTTATCAATATTGGGTTATTTTGTTGTTTCTGTTGTTCATGATAATAACATAAGCATATTTGTACAGTACTAGAAGTTCTAATCTGGCAGGAATGCAACCCTACATTTTCACCATTCAAGTGGTCAACAAGAATTTGCGGCTCCTGCACAATCTCACACTTGGTTACAGCATCCATGACAACTATTTGAGCACACTTGCCACTTCAGATGCCTTGCTGGACACACTCTCCACTGGAGAAGCCAATGTTCCCAACTATAGCTGTGGAAGGAAAGACAATCTTTTGGCTCTTCTTGATGGAGCCAAAAGAGACATCTCCATCCAGATGTCAACTTTAGTAGGCACCTACAAAGTCCCACAGGTTTGTGTGTGTTTCTCTGTGGGTAAAATGAGTGGAATGATGGTGTGTAAGCAATAGATCCAACTGTATCTTCTCTATGGAATTCAAGAACTGCTTTTCACCCTGGCTATTGTAGGTGTCATGGCTAGGTAGAGGGATCCACAGTGGTGAAGGGACAAGGATTGAAGCAGCCATATCCTTGTCCTTGTTAATGTTCTCTGTTTTATATTCTGTATCTTGATATGGCCAATGGCTAATCAACAATAAGCCATTCTACTATGTTCCTTAGAACAAAGCTGGATCTATTGAAAGCAAATATTTTGGACTTGAGCTCACCCCAAATATAACACTGCATTCTTCATTGCTTTTTCAGATCACTTGTTCATTTGTTTCAGAGGTTCTGAGTGATAAAAGACAATTCCCCTATTTCTACCGGATGGCTCCCAAAGATGGGGTCCAGTATCCAGCAATTATCCAACTGCTTCTCCATTTCAGATGGATCTTGATTGGACTCTTTGCTTCAGACACAGAGAAGGGAGAGAATTTCATGAAGATGTTTACTCCTATGCTTGTGAGGAATGGGATTTGTGCTGTTATATCACAACGATTCTCAATGACTGCACCTACAGCATTCTTCAGGGATGGCATGTCTAAGTGGAGACAAGTCAATGTCTTTGTTTTCTTTACAGACTTTAGTACCATGATGGATGGAATTCGCCATGTCCATTTTGCACTTGAAGGTCTGCCACAACCCATTGAAGGAAAAATCTGGATCATTACACTTTTTGGAGGCTTGCCAGTAAAAAGTCACAGACTTTACGAATACATTCATAGTATTTGGAACTTTTACATACAGGAAAGAGAGTATGATGATACCTTTCAACCATTTATTTTTGTGGAACCACAATTTCAAAATCAGTCTTTTCACTGTTCTTTTTCAAAGCACATACTTTCTTTCAAAGTCCGAAGAAGATGCACACAGAAAGAACCACTGGAGAGTGAAGGGAAAATAAACAGTGACAAATATAGAATTGACTACCGTGCTTTCAGTGTCATTAAGACTCTGGCCCATGCCTTGAATGCTGCATATTCCTCCAGATCCAAGAGGGGAAAAAAGAAGCGGTTGGTGGCTTTGAGACTGCAGCCATGGCAGGTAAGGGGATCTTACAATGATTTCTCAAACTTAGTTTCTTTGAAAAAGGAATCCAAACGAGAAGAACTGGAAGCATCTCAACCATCCATTCCCCACCATCCAGTCAGAGCTGAAGAAGCTTCTTGAATGAGAAGTGAAATGTCTTCAAAGAAAAACAAAGGAAGTCCAGTTGCCTCCTGAAAAAGCATCTTTGGGACAACCATGACCTGGATGATGGAGAATCTCCATAGACATTTAACCATCTCAACCTACTTGTGCTACAAACGGCCAACAGGTTTGGCCAATCTAGTTGTTTGGGGCATAATTTTCTCAAGAGAAAGAACTGCAACAAATATATTTTAATATTAAGCACTGCTGATTTTTAAGAGGATTTATTTTTAAATAAATTCATGTATGTATGGATTTGTTTTTAACATCATACAATTGTATGCCCATAAATTTCAAGGAGACCCGATCCCTTCCTCTCTGCAGGAATTCCATTCTTTGGATAATCTCCCTGTTGTTTCTAAAGAGTTTACGAATAATCTCTTGATTTCTTTGTTAGTTCGTTTTCTGCTCTAGAATGTTCCCTATAATTCATTAATTGTCTCAATATAAATTTTATTTATATATGATTGAGAAATTTCACACTTTTCTTTTTCATTTTTGAAGACAATGGTAAAAGTTGTTCTCCCAGCTAAGAATATCTCCATGTTGGACAACTGTATTAGAAGGATTCAAATGTTCAAATTTGTAAAGATAGTGTTTTTTCATGTTAAATAGTTTTATTCACTTATAAAATATGAAAATACAAAAGCAAATAGTAAGGAACAATGGTAGGGGAAGGGGAAAAAGAGAAGTGTGGAAAAGGGGGGAGAAAGAAAAGAAAAAGTGTTGACTTCTGACTCCTATTACAGTAGAATAAGGAATTAACATCGAATCTCAACTTTTTACATTTTTGTAGTAGTATGATCTAGCCATTTCTGTATCAACAATCAATGTAATCAGTAAAACACAAAATCATAGTGTCATTTTTTTCCACCTCAAGCACAAAGTCCAGAAGCGATTTCCAAGTAGAAACTTATATTCTTTTCTTTTATCAAAACAGTCAATTTAGCCATATCTGCTAATTCCATCAGCTTTTGTAGCCATTCATCCACAGTGGGAATCAAAACATCCTTCCATTTTTGTGCAAAGAGCAGTCTTGCTACCATCACCATATATAAAGTCAAAGTTCCAAATTTTTTCCAAGTCTTTTTCCATTAGACCCAGAAAGAAGGTTTCTAGTTTAATCTTTATATTCACTTTAAGAATTTTCTGCATTAAAATATGAATCCTACTCCAATATTTCTTTGCTTTATCACATGTCCACCATAAATGATAAAAAGTCTTCTTCATTTCCAACATTCATTTGAGATACCTTTATACATTCTAGATAATTTATCTAAATAAAATATGTAAAGATCAAGTGCTATAAGAAACCAAAAGTTACCAATTTTAAACTTTCTGGTTGTTTCCATTCTAGCTTCATCCCTTTCTGAAGAAGAATGAATTTTGCAATTTTTCTGAGATGAAAATGTATGTGGACCAAAATGGAGATCTGATAGCAGATCTGCATATTATGAGCTTGCTTGTTTTCCCTGAAGAGAATTACATTGAAGAGCAAATGGGAAGTTTTGAAAGACAGAGTCTTATTATCAGCCAAGATACTCTTTCCCTGCTAAAATGGCTCAACAAGGTGAGTAAAATATTAGCTCCTTTTCTATTTTCAAAATCCTTATGATTCATTTCTGGTTGCAAAGGTGGGTGAACGTCACTGAGAATTGAATGTGTAGAATGTGTAAACTTTTATAATTTTTTTAGATGGGCATTATTATCAACCAATATGATCTTTTCCTGCTAAAGTTGCTCAAGAAGATGGGTGAAATATTGATATTATTCTAATTTTTTTTCATAGCCTCAGGATACATTTCATATTCTTTTCCATGAGAATTTAATGTAGAAATTTGAGACTAACCCACTGGGATAGTACAGTAGGCCTTCTGCTCTTGAGATCGAGCTCTAATACTTTCAATTCACCTGAAATCATAATGACTGGTCTGATAGAAGATAATGTTCTCAGCTAGAAAACTGAAGTACTAAAACATGACACTGACCCATCATACTTTTAAATCATAGATATATAAAGATTGGAGGAATAGTGGGTTCCTTCTCAGGACTGTTTGTCAAATAGAAATAGAAATAGAAATAGAAATAGAAATAGAAATAGAAATAGAAATAGAAATAGAAATAGAAATAGAAATAGAAATAGAAATAGAAATAATAGAAATAATAGAAATAATAGAAATAGAAATAGAAATAATAGAAATAGAAATAAATAGAAATAGAAATAGAAATAGAAATAGAAATAGAAATAGAAATAGAAATAGAAATAGAAATAGAAATAGAAATAATATAAATATAAATATAAATATAAATATAAATATAAATATAAATAGAAATAGAAATAGAAATAGAAATAGAAATAGAAATAGAAATAGAAATAGAAATAGAAATAGAAATAGAAATAGAAATAGAAATAGAAATAGAAATAGAAATAGAAATAGAAATAGAACAGAATAGGACCTTGGAGGTCTTCTAGTCCAGCCCCCTGCTCAAGCAGGAGAACCTATACCATCTCAGACAAGTGGCTATCTAGTCTCTTCTTAAAAATCTCCAGTGATGGAGCACCCACGATTTCTGGAGGCAAGCTGTTCCACTGGTTAATTCTCCTCACTGTTAGGAAGTTTCTCCTTAAATGCAGGTTGCTTCTCTCTTTGGTCAGTTTCCCACCATTGTTTCTTGTCTTCCCCTCTGGTGCTTTCGTGAATAACATGACCCCCCCTATTCTTTGTGGCAGCCCCTCAAGTACTGGAATACTGCTATCATGTCTCCCTTATTTCTTCTTTTCTTTAGACTAGCCAAAACCAAGTCCTGCAGCTGTTTTTCATATGTTTCAATCTCCAGTCCTTTAATCATCTTAGTTGCTCTTCTCTGATTTTTTTTCCAAACTCTCAACATCTTTTTTGTGATATGGTGACCAAAATTGACTGCAGTATTCCAGGTGTAGTCTTACTAGGGTTTTATAAAGGGGTACTAATACTGAACTTTTCTCAATTCCATTCCTCCAGACTTTATTAAGTACAAAAGTCTTTTTCTTGCAATGTGATCTGCCAGGAGCAAAAAGGAGGAAAGAATCTACCAGTGGTTGCATTTCCTACAACAATCTGAAACTAATTAGAAATTTCATATATAAATGAAGCCCATAGTCTACTTGATAAATGTTCTTGTTGAATTCTGTTTCCCGTGGAATGGTGAATCCTAACATATATATTTTTTGGCATTCACTATTTTTCTGCTTAGTCTCTACCTCAGTCCATATGTGTAGAAAATTGTCATCCTGGATTTGTCAAGTGGGCACGAGAAGGAGAGCCAGTTTGCTGTTATGACTGCATTCCTTGTCCAGAGGGGACCATCTCCGCTCAAGAAGGTAGGTGACTCTGGAGGAAGAGATACTGGATTAATTCAGAGGATTTTGATCAAGGTGCATGTTAAAGACATATCTAAGCTTGAATGTTTTGTTATTGTTGTTCTTTATATTCAACAATTTATTCCAGAATGGGAGGAATAAGAAAAAGGTCTTGAAGATGAGGCAGGAAGGACATGGTGGATTTATTATAGCCAAAGGCAATGTCTCTTCTACTAGTCAGTTTGGAACTGTCTTTCCATGTTTACCTTTGTTAGGAACATCTACTAAATTCTTGGAAAGTTGAGGAACGGTTTCAGATCAATGGCTTGTTCTCACCCAAACCAATTTTACATTACAGGCCAAAGAATACAAGCCATTCAGTGTCCCCTCAAACATATGATGGGCAGCATATAAATTTAACAAACAAACAAATAAAATATTTCACTCAATCAGTGAATAATCAGCCAATCTTTATTAAGATCATTTACCCTTATTAAAAGAAATGTCTAATCAAAAGGACTATGGAGGTAAGCAGTTGGGTTCAAGGAACAAAAGAAAATCAGGAGGATCCATCATAGAATCCATTAAGATGACTTCAGTGTGAGAGGAGGGATATAAACTAAATTTTCTATTAGCAGGGATAAAATCTGCCTCTTTCCTCTCCAATACACTAACTGTCCATTTTATGGATTAAGAAGTAAAGCACAAATATTGCTTATAGCGAAATTCAATAGTTCTGGGTTCACCATTTATTCTGGGTGGCATATTATAAAACCAACAATAAAATATTTTACAAACCCAAATTAAATCAATGAAACCTAAAAAACTAAGATTGCAAGAGTGGAATAAATTGAGATGTTATGCATGATGCAACCAGCACACAGAAACCTGTTATTACAGCTCTGTTGAATGAATCACATTTTAAGGGATTTTCAGAAAACCTCAAATGTTGGAGTTGATCTCAACTTGAAGTAGTTAACGTCTTTTTCAGGAATGGATGGTATCACCATCTGTCCTGAAAGAGGCAGTAGTGAACCCCTTTCCCAAGGGTCTCTCCATGGGTCCAACCATATAATATAAACTTTCGTACACTGTGGAACATTTTTAGAACAGTTTGTCCCATACTGTCCCTTCTGGATCTCACATAAGCTTTTGTTAACATCAACAAAGATATAAACCAGCATTGGGAATTGGAAATGAGAGGCAGACTTTAGCAATGGTTCTTTTCTTCTCAAATGGTTTCAGTTGGTATTGTTGGAGGACAGAGTTCAGGCCTTAAGTCCCTTCTCCTTTCCTCTTTATAATGTACAGTAAACTGATAGGTGAGTCATTTGGAAGGAGAGATTGGTGCATAAAAGAAACATTACTTTCTGTTTCCTCAGATACTGTAAAGTGCACCAAGTGTCCAGATGATCAATATCCAACTGAGGACCGAGTCCAATGTATCCCCAAAAGAATAACCTTCCTGTCCTATGAAGAGCATCTGGGCATCATCCTGGTCTCTTTTGCCCTGCTCTTGTTCCTAACCACAGGATTTGTTTTAATCATATTCCTTAAATACCTAGAAACTCCTATTGTCAAAGCCAACAATCGAGAGCTCTCCTACATCCTTCTGGTCTCCCTCTTCCTTTGCTTCTTGTCCTCTTTTTTATTCATCGGCCAACCCAGAAAAGCCACCTGCCTTCTCCGGCAAACAGTGTTCAGCATTGTCTTCTCAGTAGCTGTGTCTTCTGTGTTGGCCAAAACAATCACAGTGGTACTGGCATTCCTTGCTACAAAACCAGGGAACAGGGTGAGAAGATGGTTAGGGAAGAGTTTGGCCAACTCCATCATCTTTTCTGGTTCTGCTGGCCAAATTTTCATCTGTGCCTTATGGCTGGGAATTTCTCCCCCATTCCCTGACTCTGACCTACATTCCCAGCCTGGAGAAATCATCCTTCAATGCAACGAAGGCTCTGTCACCATGTTTTATGTTGTTCTGGGCTATATGTGTTTTCTAGCTGCCATTTGCTTCACTGTAGCTTTCCTGGCTAGGAACCTCCCTGGGGCCTTCAATGAAGCCAAGCTGATCACCTTCAGCATGCTGGTCTTCTGCAGTGTCTGGGTCTCCTTCCTACCCAGTTACCTGAGCACCAAAGGAAAGTCCATGGTGGTTGTGCAGATCTTCTCCATCTTGGCCTCCAGTGCTGGGCTTCTGGGCTGCATCTTCTTCTCCAAGTGCTACATTATCATCTTGAGACCAGATCTAAACACTAAGGAACATCTAATGATAAAAGTAGGGAACTGATACTGAAGAAGTTTCTTAGGCTCATGTGTATGAAGAATGATGGAATTAAGTGTGAGAATAATGAAATTAAAATGCAAGATAATCACCTAAGAGTAAAATAATAATAATTAAATTGTCATGCAGCCAGAGAAGGACAAGATAAGAAATCAAAAATCTTCTGGGATCTCAGTTTCATACCTTTGGTGTTGAGTCATCACTTTCCCAACACTCTTTCAGGACATGACCCAGCAGGAATGTCCCCATTGCAAAAACACACCTAAGAGGCTCAACAACCTCTGTGAAGACTCAATCCAGGGAAAAAAAGAAGAAAAGGCCTGAGACTAGATTGGTCTCTTATCCAGAGAAGCCACATGATCCTCTTGTCTTGACTGGGAAGTTTTCAGCATTGTACCATGTGAATGGAAAAATAATCTTAGATAGAAAATAGCAGGAGAGCTTATTTGAGGCTTCATTATCTAAACATAGTTTGGAAAATGCCTTCTTCCTTAAAGAAAAACCCTAAGGAAAAGGGAGAAAGTGGAAAGTTCCTTCTCCATGCCACTTTACACATAGCTGCAGACATTCAAATCACCTAAAAATGGTTGGTTCCACCTACTATGTGGAACTTGTCAATTGCAGCTTATAAAATATTGACCTGGACTGTGTATCTGGCATGGATGCGTTCCCAAACATTTTTCCAAAAGGCAAAAACACAACAACAATTCACTACAAGGATGCTTTAAGATTTGGAGTCAGCTATGAGTGGGGCGGCCTTAATTCTATTGCTGTACTGATGACTTAACCAATGTTTTTAATAGAAGAACTTGTTGATCCAGTTTTGGGTGCCACAACATAAAAAAGTTGTTGAGACTCTAGAAAGAATGCAGAGAAGAGCAACAAAGATGATTAGGGGACTGGAGGCTAAAACATATAAGGAACAGTTGCTGAAATTGGGTATGTCTAGTTTAATGAAAAGAAGGACTAGGGGTGATATGATAGCAGTGTTCCAATATCTCAGCAGTTGCCACAAAGAAGAGGGAGTCAAGCTATTCTCCAAAGCACCTGAAGGCAGGACAAGACATAATGGATGGAAACTGATCAAGGAGAGAAGCAACCTAGAACTAAGAAGAAATTTTCTGACAGTTAGAACAATTAACCAGTGCAACAACTTGCCTCCAGAAGTTGTGAATGCTCCAACATTAGAAGTTTTTAAGAAGAGATTGGACAATCATTTGTTTGAAATGATACAGGGTTTCCTGCCTGAGCAGGGGGTTGGACTAGAAGACCTCCAAGGTCCCTTCCAGCTTTGTTATTCAGTTTTTCATAAATCCTCAGTTTTAGAAAGGACATTGAAAATTATTTAAGTACAATTTTGAAGACAGTTTTTAATAGACAGTTTTCCAAAGCACTTGAAGACAGAACAAGAAGCAATGGATGGAAAGTAATCAAAGAGATATCTGAAATGTATTTGGAATAAAGCTTCTCTGTATATTCAGCTGTTCTATGCAAGATATCTCTTGTGTCAATTTATAGCATAGCCAAATGCTTATAAAAATAGACTGATTTGTTTTTAAAGTTGCTTTTCTGGGTAACATATGGTATATCCTTCCTTTTATGGTGGTTCTACTTTAATGATTCCTTGATTTTGAATACTAGTTTTTGGACAAATGAAAGTAAGTTCTACTATGAATAGTGCTATATTTGTAACTATTAACTATTAACTCCATCCCATCTTCTCAACATTCATAAAAATTAAATAGTGATGGGTGACTATAATTAATCTCTCATTTTGGATCAAAATTGGATTAAGTTCCCCCCTCCAGACAGGAAATGTAATCCCCCCACCCAAATTGACCCAGATATATGAGGAACACAGGGACTTCCAAAAGCAATTGTCATTCTTTGGGGTAGTTTTCACACACAGCGTCAAATATGGAAAAGCTAAAGGGGACACTGTCCCAAAAAGTATATACACACAACCACAAGGGCCACCAGGTAGCCTCAAACCTGTTTCTGGGTGGATGTGCAAGAAATCAGGTCTCACTATTCACCACTCTGTGGGCACCAGCATCATCTCAACTGCAGACCAGTCAGGCCACTGTTTATTTAATAAAATAAGAAACTTCAAAATATACCGGATCTTTCCGTCTTACATGATGGTGGAAGGATAATGTAGAGAGTGGTCAAGAAAAAAATAAAATAAAAACTTCTATCCAATCTATATCTTTCTCCCAATTTACACATTCATGCAGTCCACAGGCTGTTACAGATAGTCCTCAATTTACAACAGTTCATTTAGTGACTGTTCAATGTTACAATGGCACTGAAAAAGATGACTAATGATCATTTTTCACAGTTACGACCATTGCAGCATTCCCATGGCCACATGATCAAAATTCAAATGCTTGGCAACTGGTTCATATTTATGACGTTGCAGTGTCCCGGGGTCATGTGATCCCCTTTTATGACCTCCTGACAAGCAAAGTCAATGGGGGAGCCAGATTCACTTAACAACCATGTTACTAACAATTGCAATGATTCACTTAACAATAGTGGCAAGAAAAGTTGTAAAAATGAGGCAAAACTTAATTTAACAAATGTTTCACTTGGCAACATAAATTTTGGGCTCAATTGTGGTTGTACGTTGAGGACTACCTGTAACTTTCCTGAGACTTAATTAGGTGTCATGAAAAAGAATTATATTGCTAGAACATTGTCCTCAAGATCACCTAAGGATACAGATAAACCTCCAAGGGGCCTCAACGACTCTCTAAAAGAAGACAAATGACCAGCTGTCTGCAAGGAGTATAAATCCTTCCATTCCCCACCATCCAGTCAGAGTTGAAGAAGCTTCTTGGATGAGAAGCGAAATGTCTTCAAAGAAAAACAAGAAAGTCCAGTTGCCTCTTGAAGAAGCACCTTTGGGACAGTGCCTCCAGAGGTGTATCTGTGATTTTTCACCAACATGCTTTCTCCAGCTACCACCCTGCACATGGAAGTAGACAAAAGAACTTTAGAATCCCCAGAGGAGAAGTTGCTTCTCTTTGTAATTATCACCATCCTGGTCTTTCTTTGAGACCATTTCTGCCACTTCCCCAGTGACTGCCTTTGCAGTAAACATCAGACTGAAGAAAACATGGAGGGGATTTTTCATTAGAAAAGGATAGATGCCTCAGGTGACACTCTGTGTGATACAAGCTTTGGGACATGTAGGGGCTTTGCCCATGAATGTACCTTTCTGTCCTTTTCCAGGTGAAGCCAGTTTGTCTCTGTCTGAATCAGGAAAAGCACTGGTATTTCCATCTTGTGAAAGTAATTTGAATTCTTCTAACTCTTCTTGTTGTTCTTCTATAGAAATGGGAAGGAGGTTGAAATCAGTTATATGAATTATGGACCTCATCCTTCTGCTTCTGATGCTGCTAGTGTCCCAGCCAGTCTCTGGGAAACATAAATTGAAGTGTCAGCTAAATTTGGAGCACCAGGATAGAAAAAAATCATGGAGCTATTACAAGCCAGGGGACCATATCATTAGTGTGGTCACCACTGCAACACAACTGTCACATACAAAGTTGCCTTTCAACAGGGCTCCTTCTAGTCAGTCTCACTCGTAAGTCATTCAGTATGATGGGATTGCATTCCCTCCATTTGCATTTCTAACAATCTTCAATTTTTCTTCTTCACTTAACACCTAGACTGCAGGACATGTTTAATTTCTTGAATTGATTGATTTCCATGGCCCGTCTCTTTTATTTTAAGAAAGCATCCCAAATCTAAAGATCAGGTGAAAGAAAAAAAACCCTGAAAGAATCCAGATTATTTCCCCCTTCACATCCAATCTTGATTTCAGCACTTCAAAACTGAATTATTAAAAAAGTAATAGTCACCTCTGCCCAGCATATTTCTGCATGTTTATGACTGTTCATTGATATTCATAGCCAAATGCTTATAAAAATAGACTGATTTGTTTTAGAGTTGCTTTTCTGGGTCACACATGAAATATCTCCTTCCTTTTCTGATGGTTCTACTTTAATGATTTCTGGATTTTGAATACTAGTTATTGGACAAATGAAAATACGTTCTACTACAAATAATGATATATTTTTAACTATTAACTTTGTTGGAGGACTATCCCCATCCCATCTTCTCAACATTCATAAAAATTAAATAGTAATGGATGACTATAATTAGTCTCTCATTTTGGATCAAAATTGGATTAAGACTCAATAGGCTTCTGAAGATAAAGGGGAATATATAAAAATATTTGATGACGATGATGATGATGATGATGATGATGATGATGATGATGATGATGATGATGATGATGATGACCTGAATATGTTTTACAGTAGTTTATCTACTGATAAGTCTAGAATCCTTGGCTTCATTTTTGCTATTCAAGCAGTCAACAACAACCTCCACTTTCTGCTCAATCTCACTCTGGGCTACAACATCCATGACAAAAATATGAATGCTATTGCCACTTCAGATGCCTTACTGGATATGCTCTCAACTGGAGAAGCCAATGTTCCCAATTACAGCTGTGGAAGGAAGGACAACCTTTTAGTTCTTCATGATGGAGCTGCCAGGGACATCTCCATCCAGATATCAACCTTAGGAGGCCCCTACAAAGTCCCACAGGTTTGTGTGTGTGTGTTTCTCTGTCTGGTAAAATGGGTGTGGTGGTTGTGGGTGAGCAATAGATTCCATATCTTTTCTATGGAATTCAAAAGATGCTTTTCACCATGGCATTGTAGGTGTCATGACTATGGACTAGGATTCACAATGGGGAGGGAGAAAGGATCAAAACAGACATATCCTCTTATGACACCATCCCCATTGTTGTGGGAACTTCTTGTGAAAGTGAGGAGAGGCTCTGTATACAATCAAAGGGTATTCTGTAATGGGAACCTCATATTTTGTACATGTTCCTAGCCAAAATAATATTCTCAGTCATTCAGGTCATGGTTGTCCCAACATTGCTTTTTCAAGAGGCAACTGGACTTTCTTTGTTTTTCCTTGAAGACATTTTGCTTCTCATCCAAGAACTAAAGAAGCTTCTTGGATGAGAAGCAAAGAAGAAAAACAAAGAAAGTTCAGTTGCCTCTTGAAAAAGCACCTTTGGGACAATATTTTCAATGGTAAAGAAATCCCAGATTCATGAAAAGAATCCCAATGTATTATCTTATCTACAGTTAATGCAATGCAACATACAGTATATACAGTATATGGATTCAGAGTGATTAATTCAATGTTTTATCAGAAAAATTACAAGCATATAGACTAATATATAAACTATTTTCCCCTAATCAGTTCATGGTGAAATTCATCATAAAAGGCTTGAAGAGCTATAAGGCCCCTGGGGAGGACTTTCTATAGGCTGAAATATTCAAAACATAGCCTAACTGCTGGAGTTCTCTGTTGGCAGATTTTATGCACATATAAATAATGTCTGCCATATCCAATTGAGTGGAAGTTGATATATATGTATATACAATTTTCTTCTTTCTCTAAAATCAGGGCATACAATGATTGATGTAAAACTGAAGCTATGGAAAATGCAGACTCTCAAATTTTTGTCTGTTTGAACAAAATTTCAATTAAAGACTTATTGGATTGTACAACAGACAAATTATTTTAGGATCTGTGGTCTCTCTGTCTCTTGCACAATTGGAGAACAAGTTAGAAAGTTTGTTAAACAAAGAATCTGGGATCTTGAAACAGAGAAAGAAATAGCTAATCTTGGTAGGGTTGGCACATTCAAATGGATGAGCTTCCAAATTGTTCAATATTGAAACTCAGAAATGCCTAAAATGGGCAATATTTACTCAAGCAAGATTTGAGCATATGTTTATGGACGATTTAACTAAGTCCCTTATAATGAACAAAGTTGCATTTGTGGATTTTTGAGAGATAGATGTAATGCAATTATGATTTGAATTCAACTGTGTAAGAAGTCAATATCTTGGACTGCACATTAGATGAAAGACCTATTGGTATCTTTATATTAAAACAACATATTTCCTGTGTGATCAGAAATCAAAATGTCTGTATAATATGGCTCTTTATTTGAACAAAACAGTTCAGTTGATATCTTCATATCTGAAGTCGATTGCAATAAATGGTAGAGATGATAAATAAATATAATTTGCATTAGAAACATAGAAACATATGGTCTAAGGGCTAATCAACAATAATTTTTCATCAGAACCAAGTCGGATTTATTAAAAGCTAATATTTTTTACTTGATCAGACCCCAAATATAACACAGCATTCTTCATTGCTTTTCCAGGTCAGTGATAAAATTGTTTCAGAGGCTTTGAGTGAAAAGAATCAATTCCCTTTTTTCTACCGGATTTTCCCCAAATTAGGATTCCACTACCCAGCGATTGTCCAAGTGCTCCTCCATTTCAGATGGACCTTGATTGGTCTGTTTGCTTCAGACACAGAGAACGGAGAGCATTTCATAAGAACTTTGTCTCCTGTGCTTTTCAGGAATGGGATTTGTGTTGTTATATCACAACTATTCTCAATGATTAAACCTACAGCATCCCTCAGGAATGCCATCACTAAGTGGAGACAAGTCAATGTATTTGTTAATTTCATGGAATATGATTCTCTTCTGGACAGAATTCTTCCTTTCCATATAGAGCTTAAGCGTTTGCCAGGACCCATTGTAGGGAAAGTCTGGATCACAACATTCTTGGGAACATATAAAATAAAACAGAACAAATATCTCAGATATATCCATAGTATTTGGACCTTTGCTTTTCAGGAAAAAAAAAGACCAAAGGATTATTATTTTCAACCTGACATTTTCATGGAAGATGAATTTGAAGATCATTCTTTTCTCTGTTCTGTTTCAAAGCATTTCTTCTCTGTCAAAGGCCGGAGGAGATGCACCCAAAAAGCACCACTGGAAACCCAACAGAAAAGAAACAGTATATGGATCCGAAGTTATCATCATCTTTATAGTGTCATTAAGACTCTGGCCCATGTCTTGAAAGCTGCATATTCTTCCAGATCCAGGAGGGGAAAGAAGGAGGGTGAAGAGAAGTTAGCAACTCCAAAGCTGCAGCCCTGGCAGGTATGGGAACCCAACAATCATCCAACAACTGGACATCTGATTTTCCATTCTGGGAGACCAATATGACTCTTATTGTTGATGTCCAATAGTGGTATCCAAACTCTTCTTAAAAGCCTCCAGTGATGGAGCACCCACAACTTCAGGAGGCAAGTTGTTCCACTGATTAATTGTTCTAACTGTCAGGAAATTTCTCCTTAGTTCTAGGTTGCTTCTCTCCTTGATTAATTTCCATCCATTGCTTCTCTTCCTGCCTTCAGGCGCTTTGAAAAATAGCTTGACTCCCTCTTCTTTGTGGCAGCCCCTGAGATATTGGAACACTGCTATCATGTCCCCCCTCATCCTTCTCTTCATTAAACTAGACATACCCAATTCCAGCAGCTGTTCCTTATATGCTTTAGCCTCCAGTCCCCTAATCATCTTTGTTGCTCTTCTCTGTACTCTTTCTAGAGTCTCAACATCTTTTATACATCGCAGTGACCAAAACTGGATGCAGTATTCCAAGTGTGGCCTTACCAAGGCATTATAACGTGGTATTAACCACTTTATTAACCATTAATTCATGTGATCTTGATTCAGACATACTTCTGTTCTTAAAATTCTTAAATGTTGAATTCTAGTTCCATCCCTTTCTGGAGAAGAATGAGTTTTGCAACCTTTCCTGGAAGAAACTTTACTTGGACCACAGTGGAGATATAACAGCAGATCTGAACATCATGATGTTGGTGGTTCTTTCCAAGCAGAACCTCATCAAAGAGCACCTGGGGAGTTTTGCAAGACAGAGTCTAACTATTAATCAAGATGCACTCTCACAGCTAAATTTGCTCAACGTGGTGGGGAAAATATTGGTATCTTTTCTCTTTTGCCAAAGCCTTAGGACCCATTTCCAGTGGGCCAAGCCTAGTAACTATTGACCAGGGTGAACAGGAGGTTGGATTAGAAGACCTTCAAGGTCCCTTCCAACTCTGTTATTCTGTTAGGATTCAGGTGTTATAACATGGAACACTGTTTTAAGCTGATTCAGTCATCTAGAACATGGATTCTGGGTGGCTATTGTTTAGGACACAGATCATGGCCCTTTTGTGTCCCCTCTGAATTTAGTATCTCCATAAAATGGTGAGAGGGGCTATCAAGTGCTGGGGATTGTGGTCCTGATAGCATTCACTTTGCTTGTGCCTTGCCCAAAATTAGTAAAAAAAAAAAAGAAGAAGAAGAAGACAGGTTTGGACTGAATTTGATGAAATTAAATGAAGAATTGATGGTGCTTCTTTTGGTCATATTGGGAAATAATTGATGGAATTCAGATTTATCTTGTCATGGTTGGGGAGTATTATACTCTGTGATGTTGTTAAACAGACCAGATGTGAACAAGCCCTTCCTGATATTGGAAGTAAAAACAGACAATCTGAAAAGAAATGCTACTTAGATTTGCCCTTTGACTATTAAGAGAGCATTTTATCTGAAAACCCCTTGAATGTCATTGTTTATCTTGATTGTTCACTACCTTATGTCTATATACTGTAGGTAAAAAAGAGGGTCCAAACTGACAAATAATAAATGTGGATTTGTCTTCCCCTAACAGTTGGTCTCACCTAGTTGTAGCTGCAGCCAAAGTTGCCTGAGTTACCTTTTTTGAGGGACCCCAAAGGTGCTTTTCTCAAGAGGCAACTGGACTTTCTTGTTTTTCTTTGAAGATGTTTCACTTCTCATTCAAGAAGCTCCTTCAGCTCTGATTGGATGGTGGGGAATGGAAGGATTTATGTTCCCCACCATCCAGTCAGAGCTGAAGAAGCTTCTTGGGTGAGAAGCAAAATGTCTTCAAAGAAAAACAAGGAAATCCAGTTGCCTCATTAGAAAAGCACCTTTGGGACAACAATGACCTGGATCACTGAGAATCTCCATAGACATTTTTTGAGGGACATGTTCTCATGATGCAACCTCCATCTCATCTCACTACTGTTCCAGAAACAAGGCAGTCAGTTTAGAACCATCTCCATTTTCCATAGATGGTTAGTTCTAACACATTTTATTTAGCATTCCTTTTTTTTTTTTTTTTGCTTAGTCTCTTCCTCTGTCCAAATGTGTGGACAATTGTTGTCCTGGATTTTTCAAGCAGGCTCGAGAAGGGAAACCAATTTGCTGCTATGACTGTGTTCCTTGCCCAGAGGGGACCATCTCCACTCAGGAAGGTGGGTGACATTGGATGAATGGGTACTGGATTCATTCAAAGACCTTAGGTCAATGTGTATATGTTAAAAGACACACCTAAGTTTGACTATTTGTTGTTCTTCATTTTCAATGGGGGGATAAGAAAAAGATTCGGAAGGATGAGATAGAAGGACATGGTGGATTGTGCAAGGTTACTTCTGCCCCAGGAAACATCTCTTCTATTTGTCAGTTTGGAACTGTCCTTCTGTGTTTACTTTTCTTAGAAATATCTGAACTCTGAAACTTGAGGAACAGTTTCAGATCAATGGCTCTTGATCACTCATACAAACTTTACCTTACAGGTCAAAGGATATATCAAATAATCAATATTTATTAAGATCAAAGAACCACAAAAGCAGAAAATATCTAGTTGGGAGTACCATGGAGAGTCAGAGGTTGGGTTCAAGGGACACAAAAAAACCAAACAGAGGACTTCCCATAAAATCCATGTTGAGGATATCAGTGTGAGAGAAGAGACATAAGCTAAATTTATCATTATTAGGAATAAAATCTACCAATCCATAATTGGTCAGCTAGACTGAAACTTCCTATAACTAAAGCATTTAGTTTCTTCCAGTTTTAAGGCAGGTGTCAGCTAACTGCTGATCTAAACTAAGACTATATCAAGCAAAAACTTAAAGTCATTAAAATAAAATAACACTTACTAAAGCAAACTCATGACTTATAAAGGCTCTTAATAGTTGTTAGCAGGTTGATAGCCTAAGCCCTCAGGTTAATGCCCCTTTCTAGAAATGGGTGGTATCACCAATTTTCCTGAAGGAGCAGTAGTGCACCCCTTTCTAAAGAGCCTTGTTATGGACCTACCAGTGTTAAACAAGACACATTTCGTGTCCAATATTTTTGTAGAAGTTTGTTGAGAGCATGGTTGTACACAAGTTGATGACACCTAGATGACACTGGTTGCTCTTACAAATGACCTCTGAAGACTTCTGTACAGTGTTGGTACAACCTACCAGACTCTTCTGGTCCCTTAGTGGCTTTTGATACCATCAACCAAGATATTCTTCTGAACCAGCTTGGGGATTGGGAAGGGGAGGCAGTGTTTTGCAATGGTTCTCCTTTTTCACAAACAGTTTCAGTTGGTTTTGTTGGAGGACAGAGATTGGGCCCTAGGCCCCAGCAAGGTGGAATTCCTCAGGGTTTGAATTTCTCTCCTTTTCTCTTTAGGATTTACATAAAATTGCTAGGTGAGGTCATTGGCCACCACAAAGTATGGTATTAATAATATGCCATCACTTGATAGGTAGGTAGTGCTGTTGTGAAGTTGGGCAAGCACCTGGAGGCTCTGTGGATCTAGATGGGGAAAATCTAACTTGAACTCAGCCTTGGCAAGTTTGAGTGGCTTTCCTTTTTTTGACCTCCACAAGTCTAGTGATAAACCATCTCCTATTCTAAGTAGAGTGGCACTCTCCTGGATGAAGGTGGTGCACAATTTAGAGATCCTCCTAGACTCATGGCTACTACTCAATGAGCAGGGCGATAGTAGTAGCATTTAATCTTATACACTGTTCCAAAGTGCTTTATAGCACTCTCTGAGCAGTTTACAGAGTCAGCACATTGCCCTTAACAATCTGGGCCCTCATTTTACTGACCTTGAAAGGATAGAAGGCTGAGTCAGCTTTGAATCAGTCAGGATCAAACTCCTGGCAATGGAGCCTGCATTACTGCATTCTAACCACTGCACCACCACGGGTCAGTTAATGCCATAGCTAATCTTCACTCATAGTTTTTTCTGTACCAACTATATCCTTTCCTGGACCAAAGGGGCCTTGCTCATGTCTTGGTCACTTTCTGTTTGAATTATTGCAATGTGCTCTATATGGGGCTGCTCTTAAAGACAACCTGGAATATACAAAAGGTTCAGAATGCAATGACATGCACATTGTTGAGTTCCCCTATGTTCAACCATATTACACTCCTATTGTGTGAACTTCATAGGCTCCCAGTTTCTTTCCAAGTACAATTAAGTTCACCTTTGAAGTCCTACATGGCAAAGGACAGGGTATACGTGGGACTTCCTCTCCTTAAGGATATCTGCTTATCCCACCAGAACAGATATAATAGGCATGCTTCAGGTCTATTCCTTAAAACATTGGCATATTGTGGGTCCTTAGAAACCTGCTTATTCTATTACAGCCCCTTCCTTATAGAACTCCCTTCCCAATGAGCTCTGACAGGACCCAACCAATGTAGGATGAAAATTTGGTGAGCTGCCTTAGTGAAGGGTAGTTGTGGCATCATGTACAGTATATCAGTTTGGATTTTATTCTTGTTATTTTTATAATTATATATATAATTGTGTGTGTGTGTGTGTGTGTATGTATACACACACATGCATAGATGTGCATATATATATATATGTAGGTCTTTGGTAATTCGGGTTTTCTCCCGCGTAAAATTGGAAGTGTCTTGGCGACGTTTCAACGAAGTCTCATTCGTCATCTTCAGGCTGGTGTCTCTTCGGCCTCGTGCTTCTAGGAGCAATGTGTGATCGCAGCTGTTTCTTCCTTTTAACTGCCAGTGGGGGTATGAACTGATTGGGTGGGAGCTTGGCTGTGTTCTGATTGGGTGGAGGTGTGTTCTGATTGGTTAGGGGCTTGGCTGTGCTCTGATTGGATGGGGGGTTGGCTGTGCTCTGATTGGATGGGGGTGTGTTCTGTTTGGGTGGGGGCTTTGTTGTGCTCGGATTAGTCTGAGTTGCAGCAGGATTTGAGATGGAGAGCTGCATTGCTGTTGTTTGGCTTCGCGTTCGTGGTCGTGCCATATCATCGAGGTGGGTGTCAGTTTGCTTCATGTATGGATTGGAGGGGTTTGAAATGGCTAATGATGCAGCTGTGGTCTGGTTTCTGGTTTGTGGTCGTGCCTCATCATCGGTGTGGGTTTGGGTTTGCTTTTTGCGTGGATGTGTGGTGGTGACATCCTGTGTGGTTTTCGTGAGTGTGGGTCTAGTGTCATTCTTTGTTTTAGTTCCTGCTGCAACTCAGACTAATCCGAGCACAACAAAGCCCCCACCCAAACAGAACACACCCCCAGCCAATCAGAGCACCAGCCTGAAGATGACGAATGAGACTTCGTCGAAACGTCGCCAAGACACTTCCAATTTTACGCGGGAGAAAACCCGAATTACCAAAGACCTACATACAAACACCCGTGAAAACCTCAGAAAACATATATATATATATATGTCTTTGGTAATTCGGGTTTTCTCCCGTGTAAAATTGGAAGTGTCTTGGCGACGTTTCGACGAAGTCTCATTCGTCATCTTCAGGCTGGTGTCTCTTCGGCCTCGTGCTTCTAGAAGCAATGTGTGATCGCAGCTGTTTCTTTCTTTTAACTGCCAGTGGAGGTATGAACTGATTGGATGGGAGCTTGGCTGTGTTCTGATTGGATGGAGGTGTGTTCTGATTGGTTAGGGGCTTGGCTGTGCTCTGATTGGATGGGGGGTTGGCTGTGCTCTGATTGGCGGGGTGTGTGCTCTGCTTGGGTGGGGGCCCTGTTGTGCTCAGATTAGTCTGAGTTGCAGGGGGATTTGAGATGGAGAGCTGCATTGCTGTTGTTTGGCTTCGCATTCGTGGTCGTGCCACATCTTCAAGGTGGGTGTCAGTTTGCTTCACGTATGAAATGGAGGGGTTTAAAATGGCCAATGATGCAGCTGTGGTCTGGTTTCTGGTCCGCGGTCGTGCCTCATCATCGGTGCGGGTTTGAGTCTGCTTTTTGCATGGATGTGTGGTGGTGACATCATGTGGTGGTGACATCAGTGTATATATAGTGTTGCTATTGTATGTTTTCTCGGTTTTCACGGGTGTTTGTATGTAGGTCTTTGGTAATTCGGGTTTTCTCCCGTGTAAAATTGGAAGTGTCGCCCATACAGCATGAATAAACGAGATGATACCTCCCGCCTACCAGCCATTTGGAAACCCAGCCTTATTGACAGACGAATCCCTAGCACAAGGAGCAACACTGGACCCACACTCACGAAGACCACACATGATGTCACCACCACACATCCACACAAAAAGCAGACTCAAACCCGCACCGATGATGAGGCACGACCGCGGACCAGAAACCAGACCACAGCTGCATCATTGGCCATTTTAAACCCCCTCCATTTCATACGTGAAGCAAACTGACACCCACCTTGAAGATGTGGCACGACCACGAACGCGAAGCCAAACAACAGCAATGCAGCTCTCCATCTCAAATCCCCCTGCAACTCAGACTAATCTGAGCACAACAGGGCCCCCACCCAAGCAGAGCACACACCCCGCCAATCAGAGCACAGCCAACCCCCCATCCAATCAGAGCACAGCCAAGCCCCTAACCAATCAGAACACACCTCCACCCAATCAGAACACAGCCAAGCTCCCATCCAATCAGTTCATACCTCCACTGGCAGTTAAAAGGAAGAAACAGCTGCGATCACACATTGCTTTTAGAAGCACGAGGCCGAAGAGACACCAGCCTGAAGATGACGAATGAGACTTCGTCGAAACGTCGCCAAGACACTTCCAATTTTACACGGGAGAAAACCCGAATTACCAAAGACCTACATACAAACACCCGTGAAAACCTCAGAAAACATATATATATATATATATATACATATACAGCCCCCTATTTACCATTTACTATGGCTTTCCTTTCTCTCAATATAAGGTGATATCCAAAGCAGGTGTTTCTTGAAAATAAGAATATTAAAGAAATATTGCTTTTTGGTTTTCTCAGATATGGAAAAATGCACCAAGTGCCCAGATGATCAATATCCAACTGAGAACAGAGTCCAATGTATTCCAAAAGTTATAACTTTCCTATCTTATGAAGAGGATCTCGGCATCATTCTGATCTCTCTTGCTCTACTCTTTTTTCTAACAACAGGCTTGGCTTTAATCATATTCCTTAAATACCTAGAAACCCCCATGGTCAAAGCCAACAACCGGGACCTCTCCTACATCCTCTTGGTCTCCCTCATGCTCTGCTTCTTGTCCTCCTTTCTCTTCATTGGTCAACCAAGGAAAGCCACCTGCCTTCTCCGACAAACAGTGTTCAGCATTGTTTTCTCAGTAGCTGTGTCTTCTGTGTTGGCCAAAACAATCACAGTGGTGCTGGCTTTCCTGGCCACAAAACCAGGGAACAGGGTCAGAAGATGGTTGGGAAAGGGTTTGGCCAACTCCATCATCCTTTTTTGTTCTGCTGGTCAAATTATCATCTGCTCCATCTGGCTTGGAGTTTCTCCCCCATATCCTGACTCTAACCTCCACACCCAGCCTGGAGTGATTATCCTGCAATGCAACGAAGGCTCTGTCACCATGTTTTATATTGTCCTTGGTTACATGGGTTTCCTTGCTGCCATTTGCTTCACTGTAGCTTTCCTGGCCAGAAACCTGCCTGGGGCTTTCAATGAAGCCAAGCTGATCACCTTCAGCATGCTGGTCTTCTGCAGTGTCTGGGTCTCCTTCTTGCCTACCTACCTGAGCACAAAAGGAAAGTCCATGGTAGCCATGCAGGTCTTCTCCATCTTGACCTCCAGTGTTGGATTGCTATGCTGCATCTTCTTTCCCAAGTGTTACATTATCATCCTAAGACCAGATCTAAACACTAAGGAACATCTAATGATAAAAGTAGGGAATTGATAGTAAAATGGTTTCTCAGGTTCATAACATTTAATTTTTCATTACAGTTATTATTGGACTTGTGTGTTTCCTTTGCATCTGTTTGAGAATTAAGGTTATTTAAAAGCAAAGGAAAAGCGAAGAAAATAAAACTATGAAAAAAGTAAGACTATTAAAATTAAAGTCCAATATAATCATCAAACAGTAAAATAAATGAACGAATGAATAAAACCGACATGCAGACAGGGAAGGGCATGATAACAAATGTGATTATTCTATATTAACATAAGACATCTGAACAGAAGAGGCAGGATTCCCAAAATAGAAGGGGAAAGAGTCTTTGCCTAAGATGGAATGAATATGGAAATCTAACTCTGTTTGAACAAGATCTCTTTCTCTCTATGACTTATCCTCAAAAGTAGGCATGTGCAATAGAGCTGGATATCAAGAAGATTCAGGTTGGGTGATGTCATAGACCTTCAGGTGACATTTTTCATTTGTTTCCTTAACAACTTGGTTCTGTCCAATCTACCTCCCTTAAGAGATTTTGTAGACAAGATTCCTGGCTTTTGTCATCCTGCTTTCCTGCCTGCTTCATGAAGGGTCCTTGGTGCTTTTTGAGCTCGATTGTTTTCTTGCAGACATTTCATTACCCAAATTAGGTGACATCATCAGTGCCAGTACTGCTACTAGCATTGATGATATTACCTAGTTTGAGTATTAAAATGTCTGCAAGAAAACAACCAAGTGCAACAAGGACCCCTCATTTCAATCCTGAGCTACAAATATTCTCCTTTATTGACATCTGCTTCATTTTTAGTATGGCAGCTTCAGCCTAATCTCATATATTCCTCTTCTTGGCATCAGGTTAAACAGGAGTGCCACAAAATAGGGCTCACTTATCATTCGGAGCATTACAGGAGTTTTGTTTCTGCATTTTTGCCAATAAGTTTGTTGTCCAGTTGGTGTGGAGGCACAATAATTCAGGAAAACAGGTTTAATACATTGGAATAATATTTCAGGAAAAGAGATATAACACTTATATAATTAAGTGAGTGAAAAAATCAATATAAAGGAAAACAATAATGTCAGCTTCCAGCTCAAGTATCCAAATAAAAATCCAGGATCATTTTCTTTCCTGAAAATCTTACTGTTTATTGAATACATGGCCTGGTAAAGGTGAGGTAAAACTAACTCTAAAATCCCAAGGCATCATACCATAGCATATAACAATGACTTTCCCAGTCAAAACCCCCACATGTCCATGTAGTTTATGTGAACAAATTATCTTTGTTATGGGAACCATCTACTATCTTCTTCACACCTGCTAGAATGTCCTTGAAAGGTTTCCATACTGCCGACTCTCAGCAAGCTTCCATAGAACTGGAGAGGTTTTGTTTCTCTAACTAACCCAGTCGAAAACAACACACACACCCCATTCTAATGACAAGATGAAAATAGAGAGGCATGTAGCTGCCAACTTTTCACTCTTGATAGATACGAATAGCAAAATTAAGATAGTTCTCATTTAAGTTGAGTTGATAGGGGTACTTGCATGGTAAGCAGGGCATATAGAGAGGTCAAGCACCCAATGTCACAAGTCCACTTAACCCAGACTGGGACATGAGTAAGAGACTCATGCCCACATAACAAAGAGAAATCTTTAGACAAAAATATAGGAGTGGAGACATAGGAGATAAAATTAGGAGAGTTGAAGAGCAGTGGCTATTTATGATTATATACATTGAGTGGCAGTGGTTATACCTAAAACTTTCAGAATTACTCTGTTCTCGTTTGTCCATGGTTTGGATTCTGAAGACCTAGTGGATTTAAAATAAAAAGAAACATGATCCCCCCAACAGCTGGCTCTAGGTGTCTCAATTGCACCTTCCAAATAATAGGATAGGATAGGATAGGATAGGATAGGATAGGATAGGATAGGATAGGATAGGATAGGATAGGATAGGATAATAACTTCATTGTCACTTTTAATGTACACTAATCAGCATACATTATGTTGCATACAGCTCTCAAAGGGTAACCACTTCCATTATACACTTCATAAACCTGACAAAAAAATTATGCACATACTCACACATACATGACCCAGAGAAACAACACAGTCTAGTTCAGATGTATGCATATACATGGCAAGTAAAACGAATCTTGCGAGTTTATGGAAGACTTTTGGAGGGATGACACACAGCCTCATATACAGGAAGACCACAGGGGCACCACACCTGTGGTCAAATATGTCAACACAACCAGAAGAAGGGCTATCAGGTCCCTCATACCTGTTTCTGGGTAAATGTGGCAAGAAATCAGGTCCCAGCTTCAATCATCCTGTGGGCACTGTCACCATCTTAGTTACAGACATCACAGTCCTTACTTTATATGATAAACTAAAAAGATCTTCAAAATATAACGGATCTCAGTGAATATGGAAAGCAACACAGACAGCATCAAGAAAAGAGAGAATAAACTAATCAATGAAAGAAGCAACCTAGAACTAAGGAGAAATTTCCTGACAGTGAGAACAGTTAATCAGTGGAATAACCTGCCTCCAGAAGTTGTGAATCCTCCAACACTGGAAGTTTTTAAGAAGAGACTGGACAATCATTTGTCTGAACTGGTTTATAGGGTTTCCTGCCTGAGCAGGGGGCTGGACTAGAAGACCTCCAAGATCCCTTCCAACTTTGTTGTTGTTGTTGTTGTTGTTAAAATAAAAATGTCTATGCAGTCTATAACTTTCACCCTATTTATCCAACAATACAATCCACAGCCTAACACTTTCCTGGCTGTTATCAAAAAAATGGATTTTCTACAACAGATGGGAAATAAAATTTAACTTCAGCATGAGCAACTCAGCTGTAATTCGAGATTAATAAATGAAGATCTAATAGAAAAGAAAATCAGAAACAGGTCATGTTTTTAACATTAGGCAGGGTTCAAGGGTTTGGATTGCTTTCTTGATGTTAGAAGACAGGTAGCACTAGAGAAGTGTCATCAACCTAGAATGGTACCAAGCTCCATACTTCTGGGTGATTGACCCAGCAGCCTCTGGAGACAAGATACCATGTTGAAGGAAAGCAAAAGTCTATCCTTTGAGTATTGAACTCCAGCATCACTTTCTGGATGAGTCCTGGCAGGAAGGACCATAATCAGTATAGAACAGTGTCCTCAAGGGTGTATCTGTAACTTTTCAGTACCATGGTTTCTCCAGCTACCTCTCTATGCAAGGAGCAGAAGAGAAGGTTGTGATACCCAGAGGAGAAGTTGCTTCTCACTGTAATTAAAACTATCCTGGGTTTTTGAGACCTATTTTGCTACTTCTCCAATGACTGCCTTTGATGAAAACATCAGACTGAAGCAACATGGAAGGGATCTTGATTAAGAAAAGGGTAAATGCCTCAGATCCCATTCTGTGTGGCATAAGTTTTGGGAAAGGCAGGGGCTGTATTCTTCAATGTATTTTCTCTACTTTCCAACTAAAGTTCAGTTTATCTCTGTCTGAATCAACAAAGCCGTTGGCATTTCCATCTTGAGAGAGTGGTTTGAATTTTACTAGCTCTTCTTGTTCATTCTTACATGCGAGAAGGGGATTGATTCATCCCTATGAATTATGGATATCCTGCTTCTGTTTCTGCTGCTGATTGTCTGCCAGCCAGTCTCTGGGAAGCTTAGAATGAAATGCCCACTGATTTTGGAGAAGGACGATGGAAAAAATCCATGGAGCTATTACAGGCCAGGAGACCATCTCATTAGTGTGGTCACCACTGCAACAAGACTATCACGTACAACATTGCCTTTCAACAGGACTCCTTCTAGTCAGTCTCACTCGTAAGTCATTCAGTGCAATGGGGTTGTATTCCCTTCATTTGCAACTCTAACACATACCATCTTTTCATCATATTCACTTACTCGTATATTGCAGGATCTGTCTAATTTACTAAATCATTTCAATTTCCAAGGCTTCTCTCTTTTGTCTTATTTTGTGGAAGTGACTCAGAACTAAAGATGGGGCAGATAAAAACCCAAAAGAAGTCCCAATTATTTTCCTCTTCCTGTCCAATCTTCAGTTTATCACTGAATTATTGAAAGGGTTATAGTTGCCCCTGTGCAGCCAGTTTTATTTTTATAACCACTCATTGATATTCAAAGACTATTCCTTATAAAAATAGAGGCTTACTTGTTTTTAGAGTTAGTTTTCTGGCTCAATCAATCAATCAATCAGAATAGAGCTGGAAGGGACCTTGGAGGTCTTCTAGTCCAATTCCCTGCTCAAGCAGGAGACCCTATATCATTTCAGACAAGTGAATGTACAGTCTCTTCTTAAAAACCTCCAGTGATGAAGCACCTACAACTTCTGACAGCAAGCTGTCACTTATAAACCATTCTCTTTTTTTCCAATGGTTCTACTTTAATGATTAAATGATTTTGTTATTGGAGAAATGGAAACCAGCACAATTACAAATAATGATATATTTGAGACAATTAACCCTGGTGGAGGACTATCTCCATCCCATCCTCTCAACACTCACAAGAATTAAATCTTTATGGGTGACTATCATTTCCTCTGGTTTGGGATCATTGGCTTAAGACTCAATTGACTCAATACTTACTTGTTATTGTTTATGTGATGATGAGTATGACATGAATATATTTTTACCACAGTTTATCTTCTGATCAGTCAAAAATCATACACTTCATTTTCGCCATTCAAAATGTCGATAAAAAACCCAAGCTCTTGCACAATCTCACCCTGGGCTACAACATCCATGACAACTGTTTGAACACACTTGGTACTTCAGATGCCTTGCTGGATATGCTCTCTACTGGAGAAGCCAATGTTCCCAACTACAGTTGCGGAAAGAAGGACAATCTTTTGACTTTTCTTGATGGAGCTGCCAATGACATCTCCATCCAGATGTCAACATTAGTAGGCACCTACAAAGTTCCACAGGTTTGTTTGTGTGTTTTTCTATCTAATAGAGGGAGTGCAGTGTTGATAGGTGAGCAATAGATTGAGTCATATGTTCAAGAGCTGCTTTTCTCCATGGCCATTGTAGGGAACAACCATGACCTGGATGACTGAGAAACTTCACAGACATATGCTTAGAATGTATATCTTATCTCATTTCCCTGGCTAAACTGCTTTCAAGCCTGTGGAATAATGAAGTGTGAGAAAATACAAATCTTAAAGAAAACAAAAGGAGACATGGTGTCTGAAGCTTAATAAAAATGTAAATGCTCAAATGAAATATTCTATTAATGTATCATAAACAATATTCTAACATTCTATTGGCAGATTTATGCACAAATAAAAAATAGCTGCCATGCCCCAATTGGGTGGAAGATGACAATAGTAATTCCTATACAGGTTGGCCTCGACTTACAATCACAACTGAGCCCAAAATTTATGTTGCTAAGCAAGACATTTGTTAAGTGAGTTTTGCCCCATGTTGCAACCATTCTTGTCACAGATGTTAAGTAAATCATTGCAGTTGTTGTCAGTAACACATTCTGGCTTCCCCGTTGACTTTGCTTGTCAGAAGGTCGCAAAATGTGATCACATGACTCTTGGACATTGCAACTGTCCTAAACATGAACCAATTGCCAACCATCCGAATTTTCCTCATGTGACCATGGAGATGCATCAATGGTCATAAGTGTGAAAAATGGTAAAAAGTCAGTTTTCACTGCTGTTGTAACTTCAAACAGCCACTAAAAGACTAATAGTTGAGGACTACCTGTATTTAAAAGGGGGAATAAAAGGGACCCTAGCAATCACTGGCCCATTCCTCTAATAGATATTGTGGCTAAAATATATACTAGGTTCCTCTTGAGTGAGTTGAGAGTGGATAGTTGAAAAGTGCAGTCCTTGCAGAAGAAGAAGAAGGCTTTAGACAGAGTCAGTCCACTATTGAAATTTGCTTTATCTTGAACCATCTACTTACAAAATATATCAGTCAGGGGAAACCATGGTTTGCTGCTTTTATAGATCTCAGAGCAGCATTTGACACAGTAAACAGAAAAATATTATGGATACAATGGTTAAATATGGAAGATCTAAGCAAGTCCCCTATTGAGGAGTCCTTGGTGCTCTCTGAGCTTGCTTGCTTTCTTGCAGACATTTCATTACCCTAACTAGGTAACATCATCAGTGCTAGTAAGGAGTGCCCTATTATGTCCCCTATTATGAACAGACTTGTATTTGCAGAGCTCCAAAGGAGAAGACTTAAATATGTATTATTTGAATCTCAATTGTACAAGAAATACTGTAAATCAATATCTTGGATAGATGTGCAACCTATTGGGATCCTCATATTAAAACAATGTATTTCCTGTGTGAACAAAATTAAAATAATTACTTGTAACTTGGCCCATTTTTAAACAAAACAGTTCAGTTGAGATCTGCAAATTTGGTAAGTTGTAGGGGTGATACTTCATTTTTATTCTTTTTTGCTAACTTTGTTTCTTTTATTCTATTGTATATATTGCAAATATGATATTTAATAAGATGTTCTGTTTTATGTATCTTAATATGGCCTAATGGTTAATCAGTAATAAACTATTCTAATACGTTCAAAAGAACCAAGTTGGATTTCTTAAAACTTAATATTTTGGAATTGATGTGACCTCAAATATAAAATAGCATTCTTCATTATGTTTTTAGGTTAGAGGTAGAATTGTTTCAGAGATTCTGAGTGATAAAAGTCAATTCCCTTTTTTCCACCACATGCTTCCCAAAGAAGGGTTCCATTACCCAGGAATTGTCCAACTGCTGCTCTATTTCAGATGGACATTGATTGGCCTCTTTGCTTCAGACGTAGAAAATGGAGAGAATTTCATGAGGACTTTTACTCCTGTGCTTGTCACGAATGGAATTTGTGTTGTTATATCACAATTATTCTCAATGACTGGCGATACAGCACTCTCTGGGGATGCCATCTCTAAATGGAGACAAGTCAATGTCTTTGTTCACTTCATAGAATTTCTTTCCCTTCGGCCCAGAATTCTTCCTTTCCATTTAACACTTGAGAGTTTACCAGGACCCATTGAAGGGAAAGTCTGGATCACGACAGTCTTAGGGGAATTTCCAGTGAGAAAAGGCAGACTTTTCAAATACATCCATAGTATTTGGAGCTTTGCTTTGCAGGCCAAAAACAATCCAAAGGATGAGGTTTTTCAAACCAATCTCTTTGTGGAACCCCAATTTCAAGAGCAGTCATTTCACTGTTCTTTTTCAAAGAATCTCTTTTCGGTCAAAAGCCGGAGAAGATGCACCGAGATAGCAACATTGGAGACCCAACAGAAAAGGAACAGAAACCAGATCACAAATAAGTACCGTGTTTACGTTATTGTTAAGACTCTGGCACACGCCTTGAATGCTGCTTATTCCTCCACATCCAAAAGAAGAAGGAAGGAGGGCAAAGACAGTCTGGGGGCTTCAAGGCTGCAAGCATGGCAGGTATCAATTGCCAATTGACAACAATTTGATTCCCTTTCTTCCCTACTAATTTATTATAATCAATGACCAGTATACATATATAATAATAATAATAAAAATAGAATAGAATAGAATAGAATAGAATAGAATAGAATAGAATAGAATAGAATAGAATAGAATAACAGAGTTTGAAGGGACCTTGGAGGTCTTCTAGTCCAACCCCCTGCTCAGGCAGGAAACCCTACCATTTCAGACAAATGGTTGTCCAATCTCTTCTTAAAAACTTCCAGTGTTAGAGCATTCACAACTTCTGGAGGCAAATTGTTCCACTGATTAATTGTTCTAACTTGATTAGTTTCCATCCATTGCTTCTTGTCCTGCCCTCAGCTGCTTTGGAGAATAGCTTGGCTCCCTCTTCTTTGTGGCAACCCTGAGATATTGGAACACTGCTATCATGTCCCCCCTCGTCCTTCTTTTCATTAAACTAGACCTATCCAATTCCAGCAACCGTTCTTTATATGTTTTAGCCTCCAGTCCCCTGATCATCTTTGTTGCTGTTCTCTGCACTCTTTCTAGAGTCTCAACATCTTTTTTACATTGCAGTGACCAAAACTGGATGCAGTATTCATCCAATTTTAGAAGAAGTACAAATGAAACCTTAATGAAAGATCTACACTGTAGCTGCCACACTTTTTTTCTTATACAAAGTATCACCGCTTGTCAAGACCTAGTTGCTAAAAATCAGATTTTTTTTTACTGGATTTTACTCATGTACCTCTATCAAGAAACCATAAATATTTTCAGAAACAACTCTATGTATCTCTATTAATAACAATATAGAAGCATAGACAACCAAGGACTAATTGTCATTCATATCAACCCTGTTTTATTAGAAATATTGAAAATTATTTGAATACAATTTTTAAAAGTTTTTTATCCACTTAAATATCGTACCATCCAGCCTCACTTAATTAGGTTCTTAAACATTAGAAATTATTTGCTAATATTTTGCTAAAATAAAGGTATAGGAGAATTGACAAACCAGGGGATTGAGTTTAAAGAGTGATCAGCCTCAAACCCCTACATTGCCACAAAAAAACTACAGTAAGTTTGAATGCCATTGACACTTATCTGCCAACTGTTGGTTGAGAAGATTCTTATGCATAAACTTAGTAATAAATCAGTTTAATTGAACCCCTATGTGTTAACCTAGCCTTTCATGCCTGACAATTCTCACAACCTATTTAGATTAGAATATGTGGGATTGAACTCAAGGGATGGAAGAGATGCTGCGTAAAATCGATCAGATAAAAGGTTGAGAGGCTACCATTGCCTAATGGGCAGAGAAAGAAATGTAAAGAGGATCCTCCCTAACTGTTAAAAGAATTGATGAGAGAGTTGTACTTTCAGACTTGCAAGATGTTAACGTAGCCTTAGAATAAAGTAGAATTAAATCATCTGGTCATGTTTCCCATCTGGTCTACCTGGGAGAAAATCCACTGGCAACATTCTTCATGACAAAACAATCTGGTAATCACTGTTTTGTTTTCAAGGAGTTTATGAACAGTCTCTTTAATTATTTGTTTGCTCAATTTATTTTCGATCTGTTCTAAACTATGTGGTTGACAAATTGTGCTGAACTTTTGTTTTTGATTTTTGAAGATAATGGTAATTATGTTCTTTCAACTAAACATATTTGCATAATAGACAACTGTAGAAGAAAGTTTCAAATGTGAAAAGACCACCTGGGATAAGGAATCAAGGTTTCTGCTTTTAAAATTTCTGAACATTTCCATTCTAGTTCCATGCCTATCTGGGGAAGAATGAGTTTTGCAATTTTTCCCAGGAGAAACTATACCTGGATCAAAATGGAGATGTAGTAGCAGATCTGAACATCATGAGTGTGGTGGTTCTCCCCAGTGATCATTCCATCAAAGAACAACTGGGAAATTTTGAAGGACAGAGACTTGTAATCAACCAAAATGCTCTTTCACATCTAAACTTGCTCAACAAGGTTGGGGAAGTATCAATGTCTTTTCTTTGTTTTCCAAAGACTTATGACTCACTTCAACTGGGTTAGGCCTACTCGACAAGGTGGATCATCTTCACTGAGAATTAAATGTGGGGTAAAACTTATAATGTTGTTTGTTGGGTCATCATACTTTAGATCAAAGTTTATCATACTTTAAAATCATGCATATATAAGGAATGGAGGAATTAATGTTAATAAAGCCCTGAGGAGAAACACACTAGTTGTCACTTAATGCATAAATCTTTTCTCACTTTCATCACTCCAGGCTTTATTAAATAGAAAAGTCCTATATTCCAATGTAATATGTAATAAACAAAATGGAGGAACTAAATGAAGTCTTTGCCAGTAGTTATCTCTCCTATAACCATTTGCAACTAGCCAGAAATTTCATATTTACCTAAGAGAAACCCAGAGACTATTTGCTAATATTGATGTCTATCTCCATTTTCTATGGGTGGTTAGTGCTAGGATATTTTCTTTGCTATTCCTTGTTTTTCTGCTTAGTCTCTTCCTCAGTCCAAATGTGTGGAAAATTGTCATCCTGGATTTGTCAAGTGGGCTCGAGAAGGAGAGCCAGTTTGCTGCTATGACTGCGTTCCTTGTCCAGAGGGGACCATCTCCACTCAAGAAGGTGGGTAACACCAAAGAAAAGGACAGATCTTGTGGAAGTGGGCTAGAATCAGAATCAGAATAGAGATGGAAGGGACCGTGGAGGACTTCTAGTCCAGCCCCCTGCTCAACCAAGAGACTTGACTTTCATCCAGAGCATGAAAGTGAAATTTAAAAGACATTGAAATTCAATTATTTTTCTATTTATTTTGAAACTGCATAATTTCTTATGTAAAGGGAAGAATAGCAAAATGACAAGGTGCTGGAAAGAGATAGGAGGGTGTGGCATATTGGGAAAGCTTTACTACTGCCAGAGGAAATATCTCTTCTGCTTTTTAATTAGGATTTATCCTTCCATATTTATCTTTCTAGAAACATCTGAATGCTTTGAAACTTGAGGAATTGTCTTAGGTTCACCTCCTGGAAGATAATTTAATGCATTCTACATGACCCTCCCCTTGAGGATCACTGAAAAGTTGTCACTGGTCCACAATGAGTGGTATGGACAGTTATGGGTGCACCTTATTGCATCCATATTACCACTGCTCCCAATTGTTTGCAGGACTAGCTTTCTCTGCCAGACAATTAGTCTTCCCAAGATAGGCATCTTGTGAGGCCACTCTACTAAGAAGTGCAATATGGCAGGACTCAGAATATTTGACTAGAAAGATGAACTGGTTCATTATTTACCTCTAATAATGTAGGTTCCTATGAAGGTTCTGCATATTTCACAGGAAATCATCTGGTTCCTAGGACATCACCAAATATAATAGACTTTAGCTACCATGTTTCCCCGAATATAAGACCGGATCTTTTTTTTTTTTTTTGCCTCCAAAAGAGGCACCAGGTCTTACTTTCAGGTAATATCTTTTATACTCATCTCCAGCACTGACAGCCCCACCCAGCCGGTCCACTTCTGCGGCCGAAGTAGCAGCTTCATTCTGCAGCTGCATTCTGGCCTGCATTTCTCAGTCACAAGCCTTTCTGGAAGGCCTCTGCAGCTGAGTACCAAGCTATGGATTCAATCCTCGGTTGCAGAGGTCTTGCAGAACTGAGCTATGGATTGAATCCATAGCTGGGTTCTCAGCTGCAGTGGCCTTCCGGAAAGGCCTGTGACTGAGAAATGCAGGCCTGGCTGCAGAAGATGCTGCAGAAGAAGTGGGCCAGTGAGGAGAAGCCTGGCTGCAAGGTAAATGGGTGCGGGGTGCATGGGACAGCTCCACACCCTGCCCCCACCCTAGCTTGATTTTTAGGTGTGTGCCTTGCCCCAAAACTAGGGCTTATTTTTGAGGTAGGGCTTATATTAGGCCCACCCCAAAAAATCAAACTAGGGCTTATTTATCATCTTTCTATGAAGATGTTAAGCGATGCATCCAGGAAAAAGCTCCTGGTGTCAGTTTTTATCCTAAGAAGGCATTCCTTAAAAAGTAAAAGGACAGAATGTTGAAGAAATATTGCTTTTGGGTTTTCTCAGATACACAAAAATGCACCAAGTGTCCGGATGATAAATATCCAAATGAGGACCGAGTCCAATGCATTCCAAAAGTTATAACCTTCCTGTCGTATGAAGAATACCTGGGCATCATCTTGGTCTCTTTTGTACTACTCTTGTTTCTAATCTCAGGTGTTGTTTTAATCATATTCATCAAATACCTAGAAACTCCCATTGTCAAAGCCAACAATCGAGATTTGTCTTATATCCTCCTTGTCTGTCTCCTGCTTTGCTTCTTGTCTCCTTTTCTCTTCATTGGTCAACCAAGAAAAGCCACCTGCCTTCTCCGACAAATGGTTTTCAGTATCACCTTCTCAATTGCCATTTCTTCTCTCTTGGCCAAAACAATCATGGTTGTGTTGGCTTTCCTGGCCACAAAACCAGGAAACCAAGTGAAGAGATGGTTGGGTAAAAGCTTGGCCAACTCCATCATTTTTTCTTGTTCTGCTGTCCAAATTATCATCTGCTCCATCTGGCTTGGAGTTTCTCCCCCATTCCCTGACTCTGACCTCCACTCCCAGCCTGGAGTTATCATCCTGCAATGCAATGAAGGCTCTGTTGTTATGTTCTACATCACCCTCAGCTATTTGGGATTTCTGGCTTCCATCTGCTTCATGGTGGCTTTCCTGGCCAGGAAACTGCCTGGGGCCTTCAATGAAGCCAAGCTGATCACCTTCAGTATGCTGGTCTTTTGCAGTGTCTGGTTGACTTTTGTGCCCACCTACCTGAGCACCAAAGGGAAATACATGGTGGCAGTGCAGATCTTCTCCATCCTGGCCTCCAGTGCTGGTCTGCTGGGCTGCATCTTCATCCCCAAGTGCTACATTATCATTCTGAGGCCAGACCTGAATACGAAGGAGCAGCTTATGATCAGGGCCAATGATTTTGCTTGAAATAATTAAAGGGCAGGTGGAAAATAGTGTCTCCCATTCTGGTCCAGTAGAATCACAATTTGGCCACTGGGATTTTAGTTTCATCATCATATCTGTCCTGTGCTATTAATCTACCTAAAATGCCACCCATTTATTTTAAACATGATACTTGTGCAATGGGAATCTTGTTGATATGCCAGAAATAATTGTTGGGGGGAGACTCTAAAAATATTATTATTTTAACTGTGTTATATTTTATCTGCAATTGGCATCCTTTGCAGTACTAGATTCAAAATGTCTATTCAGAGAGTGCTGTAAAGCACTATGGAGTGATATATAAATCTAAGTGCTATTGCTGTTGCTATATAGAAGTTAAACAAGAGAAGAACTAAGATACAACCTCATAGGTTTTCTAGAAAATAATTCCCACAGAATTGAGCGTCCTTTTGATGTGGTGTGAGGGAGGGAGGTGAAATTGGGCCTAAACATCTGATCAGAGGTTTGGATAACTCATACATGTCCATTTTTTGCTTGTGGATACTCCAGAAGTATCTGTGTGGTTTCTGGGAGATGAGGATGGCTGTGGCCTGATCCAGAGGACCTGTTTTTACTATCTTAAAATGGAAAGTTGCAATGAGTTCCTCTTCACAAAGAGAACTCATCCTGCAATTACATTTATTCTCAAATTCAGCAGAAATAAGTGTGGTTGGTTGTGTCTTCTTTCTTCATTGTATCGTGGCTGTTTCTTCCTAGCATCCAAGAATTTCTCAATCTTCTTGGACACTGATAATATGCAGCATTTATGGTTAGTGTCACAGTTCTCAATTTCCAGTAAATGAGGTGGTTGTTTGGGACCATATCCCTTCAATCTCCACCTATGACAGAGTCTTCAGGTCATCTTTCTTTGGCCAGGTCCAGCCTTCTATTGAAAATTGTTGTTTGGATATGAAAAAAAGAAATGCTTTCTCTGCAAATTGTAGAACAGAAGATTAAAGGGCCTGAATGTCACTGGATTTTGGTTTTTTTTCCCTCCAGAAATTCACAAGGGTATGAGTATGAGTGCAGCAACTATACATCTTTTATTACGAAGGACTGTTCGTGTCAGAAAACTGTCCTTTAGATTTATGTTTGAAAACATCATTTTTGTCTCTTAATTTGATCACTTAACTTCTACCATACAAATAATATCACTTGATGCACAATCTTTCACATCCAGGTGAAAAGTATAGAAACTGAATTTTAAAATAAATTATATGTATTGTCTGATTTTGTTAAAATGTGTGTTTTTGTACAGGTTTTTTTGGTTTTGCTCTTCAATTCTTAGTGTAAATTTACATTGTGTAAAGTAATGTTATAAATATAAACAATTACAGGTAATCCTTAACTTACAACCACTCATTTAGTGACCGTTTGAAGTTACAACGGCATTGAAAAAAACTAACTTTTGACCATTTTTCACACAACCATTGTAGCATCCCTATGTTCACATTATGAAAATTTGGATCTTGGCAACTGATTCATATTTATGACAGTTGTGGTGTCCCGGGGTCATGTGATCCTCTTTTGTGACCTTCTGACAAGTAAATTCAATGGAAAAGCCAGATTCACTTAACAACCGTGTTACTAATTTAACAACTTCAAAGATTCACTTAACAAATGTGGTAAGAAAAATGGTTGTCCCAAAGGTGCTTTTTTCAGGAGGCAACTGGACTTTCTTGTTTGTTCTTTGAAGATGTTTTGCTTCTCATCTAAGAAGCTTCTTCAGCTCTGACTGGATGGTGGGGAATGGAAGGATTTATATTCCTTGCAGACAACTGGTCATTTGCATTCTTTTAGAGAGTTATTGAGGCCACCTGGAGGTTTATCTGTGTCCTTAAGGTCACCTGAGTCATGCAAATGTGTGTGGAACCTTTTTGGAACTGTTGAAAGGACTGCATTGTAGACTGGAGATAGATGATGTTGTATCCCTCCCCCTCTGTTGAGAGAGGGCTGTTCAAGTTTGACATAGATGGTCTCTTTGAGCCCTCTTTCAAACCAGTGGTCCTCTCTGCCCCAAATGTGGGCTTCTTCAAAAGAGTGGCCTTTGTTTTTTAAATGCAGATGGACTGCTGAATCTTGTCCTGATGGGTTTGTTCTCCTATATTGTGCCATGCGTTTATGAAGTGGTTGTTTTGTTCTCCCAGAATACAGATCTGCACATGGCTCACTACAGAAAGTCCAGTTGCTTTGTGAAAGGATAACTATGACCTGGATGACTGAGAATCTCCATAGACATCCCCAGTTATTTTAACACTTCCTTACTAGATTGTGGGAATTCTGATGAATATAATTTGATTTCAGTGTTAACAAACTACTTCTTGATGTGATAATTAAAAACCTACAGTAGTTAAGTGAGAGATGGATGGTATGATAATTAAGGGGATAATAATTGTCTTAAAATTGAACTCAAATAATTTTTCAATGTTTCACAATATTCCACATAAAACTGGGGAGTTATGAGCAAGAATCATCTCTTTTTTCTATATATTTTTTTAATACAGGCAGTTAGAATTGATAAAGCATGATTTTGAGATTCAAGATTTATACCAATTCTTAAGTAAAGTTATATTGATCTCTTTAAAAATATATGTTCTTAAAGTTTCGAGAAAAAAGATTTATGATTTCCTGGTCCAATAGGATATTTTTTAACAACTAGGACTTGATAAGCTATGGAACAAATGGATGGCAATTATAGTGTTAATTTTCATGAACATTTCATTTCTACTCTTTCTCATATTATTATAAATGTATATTGTTCACTGATTATAAAAAATTAGTAATTGTAGTATTTTAATAAATTAAGAATAATTGCCTAATTAATTTCATGATAATGTCCTTAATGATCTGGATGAAATGGAATTGAATGGCTCTGATTTGGCAACTGATATCAAATTGGGTGTCTTAATGTATAACTTAGAATCAGAGATAAAATCTTAATGGGCTGAAAAAAACCCCAAACAAAATATAAGTGCTACGTTCTCCAATTAGAAGAAGAAAATTGAGATGCATGGGAAGAAGAATGACTGCTGCTAAACCTGATAAGAGTATTTGTGAAAACTATCTCAAAATAGTAGTTGGTTTAAAAACAAATGTTGAGTCAGTAGGTTGAAGCTCATGGAAAGAAGGCAGATGCATCCATAAGGTTCTCAGGAAGTAAACATTCTGGTTTCAGCAGTTCATAACTCAAATACAAAGGTCACCTTGTAGGCACCACATATGGAGAAGATATTGCACAAAAATGGATCTAATGAAGGAGAATATTTGTAGCTCAGGATTGACATCAGGAGTTGTTGGTGCTCTTTGAGCTTGGTTGTTTTCTTCCAGATGTTTCATTACCCAAACTAGGTAACTACATCAGTGCTAGATAAAACTGGATCAGTTTTAGGTAATGGCAATAAAGGCAAGGAAGAGATCAAAGGAGCTGCTTATAGCCTTGAGAAAATTAAAAACAAAACAAAACAAGAAGAGCCATGCTGGTCTATGGGAGTTAAAAATCAAAGGGAATCTGTGACAACATTTTCCAATTAACACAGTCGCTTAGTTTGAGAAGGGCAATATGGCAGTCTCCCCTTCACGGATTGTCTTAATGCAAAGACTAGGCATCCATCAGTCAGAGAAGCTTTAACTGGGAGCCCTACAGTGAGGAGCGGTGAGCTAGATCAGGGGTCACCAACTACCGGGCCTTAAGCTGTTCAAAACCAGGACACAGAAGTGGCAGGTGAGCGCATGGGCGGACATCTCCACTTAGCCAAGCATCAGGTGAGCATGTGCAGTCCATTTTTGTGAGTGGAGGGCAACTGTGCCCACTGCTCACGCAAATGGAGCTGCGTGTGCGGTCTCTCACCCACTGCTCGCATGGAACCATCCCCTCCCCACAGTTCCACAAAGCTGGAAAGATTTGGGAACTCTGAACTAGATGATCTGACGGTCTCCCTCAAATTTATGAATGTAATACTCTATGAAATTAATCACAAACTCACCCATAGAGGAATTTATTTAAAACTGTATATTCATCCTTTAAAATCAAAATATATCTATTACAGTATCTACTCTTTAGAATTTTATCTATGTATCATCTAACATCTATCATCTAATCCAGGGGTCCCCAACCCCCGGTACCGGGTCTCAGCATGCCAGTAACTGGTCCACACAAACAAGGAAAGCCCTATCCGCAGGATGCAGGCAGCACACAAAACCATGCATTCTCTGGTCCATGGAAAAACCTCTCTCCACATTACCGGTCCCTGGTGCCCAAAAGGTTGGGGACCTCTGATCTAATCTATCTATCTATCTATCTATCTATCTATCTATCTATCTATCTATCTATCTATCTATCTATCTATCTATCTATCTATCTATCTATCTATCTATCTATCTATCTATCTATCTATCATCTATCTATCTATCTATCTATCTATCTATCTATCTATCTATCTATCTATCTATCTATCTATCTATCTATCTACCTACCTACCCACCCACCCATCCATCCATCCATCCATCCATCCATCCATCCATCCATCTATCCATCTATCCATCTATCCATCTATCCATCTATCCATCTATCCATCTATCCATCTATCTATCATTTATCAAATATATACTGTATGCCACTCATCTCACAGGCCCTGATACATTAGATTGGCCAGACATCTTAGTTTTCTTAATACAAGTAGGTTCAGATGGTTTCTTTTCTTCTCCTTTGGATTCCTTCTCCAAAGGAACTAAGCTTGATGGATCCATGGAAGGACCCCATGCCTACCATGGCTCTAGCCTTGAAGCCCCCAACCTCTCTTTGCCCTCCTTTCTTTTCTGCTTGGTTCTGGAAGAATATGCAGCCTTCAAGATGTGAGCCAGAGTCTTAATGATGTTATAAACATATTAGTCATTTGGGATCTTTATCCTGTTGCTTTTCTCTTGAGTATCCAGTGGGGCTTTCTGGGTGCACCTTCTACAGCCTTTGACAGAAAAGATGTGCTTTGAAAAAGAACAGTGAAAAGATTGATCTTGAAATTGTTGTTTTTCAAGATCTCCAATCTGAGCTTCCACAAAGAGATTGGGTTTGAAGCCAGCATTGGGCATATTTTTTTCCTGAAAAGCAAAGGTCCAAGTGCAATGGGTGTATGCAAAAAGTACATGTTTTTGCATAGTGAATTTCCCCCCAAGCTTCTTATGATCCAGACTTTTTCTTCAATGGGTCCTGCCAAACTTCTAAGTATTAAATAGACATGGTGAATTCCATCCATGATGTTACCATATTCTTTTTTTTTTAAAAAAAATATATTTTATTAGATTTTATAGGGGTACAGGGGTAACATTAAGGTGCTTAGGAACCACCATGGAGGTGGGTATATTAAACATCCAAAAAAAAAGGAAGACAATCACAGATATATAACTCAACTCAAGTCTTTTAAGCTTCCCTCTCTAATTCCCTCATTTAATTTTACATATTCAAATTAATGAGTTCTATATAAGTTTCAAACGGTCCTATCAAATATCAATTACATTTCAATTCTAAAAAATCCAAATCCTGTTTTTAAGCTTTACTAACTTACAATTACTATATTTCAATTAGCCTTAAATAGACATGTTATTAACACTTCGGGTGCCCTTTTTTTTTTTTTTTACGTAATTATATCTGGTATATTGTTCTTACAAGAACATTCCCATATCTTCTTCATTGATACCATTTTTTTTCTCTTATCACCCATCCCTCTTATTCTCCTTTTATTTCTAAATAATTCTCTTAAAATAAAAATATCAGGCCAACAAATAAATTTCTATCTAATTTAAATATATATTCTATCAATGCCTCTATATCTATAAAAATCTTTTTAAACCAGTAGATAAAGTTTACTTCTCCAATATATATCATATCTAAGACAGAGTAATATTACAAAGGGTATCCTCTTAAAAATTTCACGTATTCCATTAGTTGTTAAGTCAGTCAAGAAATCAAAGCCTTTTTAATCCCATTAAATAAGACTTTAAAAATACATTTTTAAATCTAACTCTAGGCTTCTTTCTGTGCCATAGTGGTTTCCATAGTGAGGTTCCTACATAATCAAACCACACTATTAAGGGGTCCATATTCTTTAACGCTTCAAATTGGTCAAAGTTCTCTTTCCTTTCTTCTAATAGCCTTTGGATGGTAAAAGCTGTTTTATTCCATGTTATATTTGCCAATTGTTTATCCACCTTTTCTCGATTTTCAATAAGTTGTATCTGAGTGTCAGTCTCTGTTGATGTTGGTATTGATGCTTCAGACATCTCTGTTGAAGTTGTTGTATAGTCATCAGACTTCTCGATAGGTTGTGTTGGAAGTTGAATAAGATTAGTTTGTTTTGTTGTTTCCACAGTTTCTCTCAGTGTAGGGAAAAGGGATTGAAAATAGGAGCTCACATCCTTTGCAGCTTCTAGAATTGTTTCCAATATAAGTTCATAGTCCAGTTGTGTATTAAGTTCCATATCGATAGTAATAAGGCTTTTTAATCTTTAATCTTTAAGGAAGGCTCTGCTTCATAAGAATCAAGCAAGCATTCACCTTCAATTTTCAATAGGGCAGCTGCATCGTTATCTTGTAGTTATGACTCTTTCAGGGTCATAGCCATTCCCAGCCATAAAGAAGTATAATTGCAGTACCACTTTTCGACACAAGATGTCCTCAGCAAACCAAAAAATCCTTTTTTTTCTTTTTCTTTCCAAATAATAGATTTTTTATTTTTCGTATTAAAAAAGATGAAGAAAGGGTTCAAAGTAATGAATACGTAGTTGTAACAATAATAGTCAAGAATAAAATGTTTTCAGGTCCCCTCAGTATTCCAAAATTTAAATAGTATCGAAATTAACTGGTTTTTATTTATATATTTTTTTTCCCAACGCTGTTTTTCCCCATTGCTCAAACGCTGCTTCCTCACGACAGGGAAATAGATCAAAGAAAGCTTTTAACAGGAAAGTAGTTAAGGAAAAAAAAAGGGGGTAGGAAAGGTCTCACCCGGATTCTCCACGGGGGTTCTTTCGCTTAGATGTTCTTCTGGCTTTCAGCTGGTGCGACGAAGTGATCGTCCATTTTGTAGGGCGATCTTTTCCTCCGGCGGCCCTAAGGAGAAAGCTCGAACTGGGGAGAGCCGCCGCTCTTCCCCAGTCGAGCAGGAGCCTCCTCTAGCGGTGGTCGCCTCTACGGGGCGACTTTCGACCCGATTAAGGGTCTACCGGCGGAGGGAAACCAGCCGGTGGGAGAGAGAGATCTCTCCGTGCGACTGCTGGTGTCGCGATCCGGAACCGGAAGCCATGTTACCATATTCTGTATGATAAACAAACACATTGATTTGTCTCCACTTAGAGATGGCATCCCTGAGGGATGCCGCAGGTCTAGTCATTGACAATTGTGATATAACAACACAAATTCCATTCCTGACAAACATAGGGATCAAAGTCCTCATGAAATTATCTCCATTTTCTGTATTCGATGCAAAAAGACCAATCAAGGGCCATCTGAAATGGAGAAGCACTTGGACAATTCCTAGGTACCGAATCCCTTCTTTGGGAAGCAACATATGGAAAAAAGGGAATTGGCTTTTATCACTCAGATCCTTTGAAGTACTTCCATAAGTCAGCTGAAAAAGCAATGAAGAATGCTGTATTATATTTGGAGCCAGATCCAGGCAACCATATATAATAATAATAATAATAATAATAATAATAATAATAATAATAATAATAATAATAATAATAATAATAATAATAATAATAATAATAATAATAATAATAATAATAATAATAATAATAATAATAATAATAATAATAATAATAATAATAATAATAATAATAATAAAGTTGGGAGGGACCTTGGAGGTCATCTAGTCCAACCCCCTGCTCAGGCAGGAAACCCTATACCATTTTGGACAAATGGCTGTCCAGTCTCTTCTTAAAAACTTCCAGTGTTGGAGCATTCACCGCTTCTGGAGGCAGATTGTTCCACTGGTTAATTGTTCTAACTGTCAGGAAGTTTCTCCTTAGTTCTAGGTTGCTTCTCTCCTTGATTAGTTTCCATCCATTGCTTCTTGTCCTGCCTTCAGGCGCTTTGGAAAATAGCTTGACTCCCTCTTCTTTGTGGCAGCCTCTGACTGCTGGAGAGACCAAACTGTCCTACAAGAAAGACCAAATGAAGAACAGAATAGAGGCATGGGAAGACAAGGTACTACATGATCAGTACATTAAAAAAAATAGCTGGGAAAGCAAATAATAACCAGACCTGGCAATGACTAAGAGCAGGAAAGTTGAAGAAAGAGACCGAGGGACTAATTCTGGCTGCACAAGACCAAGCCTTAAGGACAAATGCATACAAAGCCAGAATTGAGAAGAAAGCAACAGACAGTAAGTGCCGTCTATGCAAAGAAGCTGAAAAAACAGTGGACCACCTGATAAGCTGCTGCAAGAAGATTGCATAGACTGACTACAAGCAGCGACATGACCAACTAGCAACAATGGTGCATTGGAAGATCTGCAAGAAATATCATTTGCTTGCAAGCAAGAACTGGTGGGACCATAAAATAGAGAAAGTCATAGAAAATGAAAAAGTTAAATTGCTCTGGGACTTTAGAATTCAAACAGACAGACACTTGCCATATAACACCCCAGACTTAACAATTGCTAAGAAAGACAAAAAAGTTTGGATGGTGGATGTGGCAGTGCCTGGAGACAGCAGAATAGAAGAGAAAGAACTGGAGAAGATAACAAAATACAATGACCTACAAATAGAAATAGAATGACTGTGGCAAAGGCAAGGAAGGGTAGTACCAATAGTAATAGGTGCCTTGTGTGCAATCCCAAAACAACTGGAGCACCAATTGAACATCATTGGCATTGACAAATTCACCATCACTCAATTGCAAAAAGCAGCCTTACTGGGAACAGCTTCTATCATGCAACAATATCTGTAACACCATCAAACATCCAGATCTACCTATACTTGGACTCGATAGGTGGACAAAAATGCCAAACCCAGTCTGAAATCTGGCTGACTGTGTGAATAAATAATAACAATAATAATAACAATAGCAATAATAATAATAATAATAATAGAGTTGGTGGTCTTCTAGCCCAACCCTCTGCTCAGGGAGGAAAACCTATACCATTTCAGACAACTGGTTGTCCAATCTCTTCTTAAAAACTTCCCTCCTTGATTAGTTTCCATCCGTTGTTTCTTGTGTTGCCTTCTGGTGCTTTGGAAAATAGGTTGACCGGCTCTTCTCTGTGGCAGCCCCTCAAATACTGGAATACTACCATCATGTCCCCCTTAGTCCTTCTTTTCGCTAGACCAGGGGTCCACAACCTATGGGCCGCAGCCCACCACCAGGCTGCGGCCTCTTGGCCAGCGGGCCATAGCAATGGCTGGCCGGTGCATCCACATATACACCCGCACTCCCCAGCACTCATGCTCGCGGCCCCATTTGCACATGTGTGCAGGTGCGAATGGGGCTGCCTGCACTGGGCGGGTGTGCATGCCCCATTTGCGCATGCATGAATGGGGCTGCTAACACTGAGCTGGTGTGCGCAGCCCGTTTGCACATGCACGAACAGGGCCACTAGTGCTGCACCAGCACATGGCACCATTTGCATGTGCGCACACCAATTTGGAACCTGGTCTCCTTCCCTCCTGGCTGCGAGCCTGGAAAGGTTGGAGACCTCTGCTCTAGACCATGGGTCGGCCATCCGAAACTTCGGATGAGCCGCACGGACCCATTTAGCTTAAAAAAAAAAAACGCTGGGAGCCGCGCGTTCGCGCATGCGCGCGCACCCGTGCATGCGCGCGGCCCTATTCGCGCATGCGCGCGCACCCACGGACCCGCGCATGCGCGCGCGCCGTTCACGCATGCGTGCGCGCCGTTCGCGCATGCGCGCGCATCGTTCGCGCATGTGCGCGCATCGTGCGCGCATGCGTGCGTGCCGTTCGCGCGTGCGCACCTGCGCACGCGCACCCCCCGCGCATGCGCGCGCGCGCCCGCCAAAATGGCGGAGGAGGCTCCGGAGCCGCAGGTAAGGCATCAAAGAGCCGCATGCGGCTCCGGAGCCGCGGGTTGCCGACCCGTGCTCTAGACTATCCATACCCAATTCCTGCAACCGTTCTTCATATGTGTTTGTCTCCAGGCCCTTAATCATCTTAGTTGCTCTTCTTTCAATTTTTCCAAAGTCTCAACATCTTTTTTGTAATATGGTGACCAAAACTGGATGCAGTATTCCAGGTGTGATCTTACTAAGGCTGTATAAAGTGGTATTAATACTTCACGTGATTTTGATTCTATGTCTCTGTTTATACAACCAAGGCTTGTATTAGCTTTTTGGCTGCTGTTGCACACTGCTGGCTCATATTTAACTGATCCGTCCGTCCGTCCGTCCGTCCGTCCGTCCGTCCGTCCGTCCGTCCGTCCGTCTGTCTGTCTGTCTGTCTGTCTGTCTGTCTGTCTGTCTGTCTGTCTGTCTGTCTGTCTGTCTATCTATCTATCTATCTATCTATCTATCTATCTATCTCTATCTCTATCTCTGTTATGGACTACACCCCAAGGTTCTGAAGGAACTGGCAGACATGATCTCAGAACCACTGAACTATATCTTTCAAAGATCCTGAAGCATTGGGGAACTACCAGAGGACTAGAAAAGAGCTCATGTAGTTCCCGTCTTCAAAAAAGGAAAAAAATGGAAACTACAGACCTATCAGTCTGACTACAATACCTGGAAGATTCTGGAAAAGATAATCAAGCAACGAACCAGTGAAAACCTACAGTGTTTCCCCAAAAATAAGACCCAGTCTTATATTGCCTCAAAAAGAGGCAATAGGTCTTATTTTTGGGAGATGTCTTACCTTAGGACTGCTGCAGCCAGGCCTCCCACACCCCAACACCTGCTACTTGACTTCTTTAGCAGCCGCTTGCCACCACTTGCAGCCAGACACCACATGGCGCATTGTGCTGCTGGTGCTGCAGGTTGAGGCAGGACATTGCATGCTTCTTCATGTCAGTGCCGCCAGTCATGGCAGAAGGCTGTGTGGTTCTTTGGGCCATTTGCAGGATGCCGTATGGTACTTTGGGCCATTGCCCCCAGTCGTGGCAGGATGCCACATGGCGATTCGGGCTGTTGCTGACTGGCAGCAATGGCCCGAAGCACCTTGTGGCCTCCTGCAAATGGCCCAAAGCACTGCATGGGGTCCTGCAGTGAACAGTGGCAATGGCCCAAAGCACCATGTGGTCTCCTGCCACAAGGAGCAACAATGGCCTGAAGCGTTGTATGGCATCATGCCGCGAGGAGTGGCAATGGCCCGAAGCACTGCACGGCATCCTACCATCAGAAGAGGCAATGGCCCGAAGTGCTGTGCAGCCTCCTGCTGCAAACAATGGCACCAGCGCGATGAGCCACACAGCGTGACACATTTCAGGGTGTGGGAGGCCTGCCTGCGGCAGTTCTTCCAGTAAGGTAAGCAGGTGCAGGGTGTGTGGCGCAGCTCCACACCCCTACCCCCTGCCCTAGCTTGATTTTTAGGCATGTGTCTCACCCCAAAACTAGGGCTTATTTTCAGGGTAGGGCTTATTTCCGGGGAAACATGGTAGAGGCAAACAAAGTCATAATCAAAAGTCAACATGGGTTTGTCAAAAACAGATCATGCCAGATAAATCTTATTGCATTCTTTGACCAGGTGACAAAATTAGTGGACCAGAGGAATGCTGTGGATATAATTTACTTGGACTTCATAAGGCATTTGATAAAGTAGATTCCACCTACTACTTGATAAGATAGAAAAATGTGGGTTAGACAGCATCACTACCAGATGGATTCATAGCTGGCTGACCGGCTGTACTCAGCATGTAGTCCTCAATGGAACCACATCTACATGGAGAGAAGTGTGTAGTGGGGTGCCACAGGGCTCTGTTCTGGGCCCAGTGCTCTTCAACATCTTCATCAATGATTTGGATGAGGGGATAGATGGGGAACTCATCAAATTTGCAGGCGACACCAAGCTGGCAGGAATAGCCAACACTCCAGAAGATAGGCTTAAGATACAGATGGATCTGTACATTAGGGGCCATGTAACAAAATGAAATTCAGTGGTGAAAAAAGTAAGATTCTACATTTAGTCATGAAAAACCAAATGCACAGGTATAGTATAGGTCAGGGGTGTCAAAATGCCAGCCTGTGGGCTAGATGCATCATAGCACAACCGCGCCCACTCCATTGCCGGCAATGGCAAAAAAGTCACGATACGTCATGACACGTTACGTGACGTTGCAAGTTTGACACCCCTGGTATAGGTGGTGCCTCACTCAATAGTAATAACTGGGAGAGGGATCTTGTAGTCCTAGTGGACAATCTCTTAAATATGAGCCAATAGTGTGCTGCAGCTGCCAAAAAAGCCAAAACAGTGCTAGGCTGCATTAACAGAGGGATAGAATCAAGATCACATGAAGTGTTAATACCACTTTATAATGCCTTGGTAAGGCCACACTTGGAATACTGCATCCAGTTTTGTTCACCAGAATGTAAAAAAGATGTTGACACTGTAGAAAGCATGCAGAGAAGATAAAAAAAGATGATCAGAAGACTGGAGGCTAAAACATACAAGGATCGGTTGCTGGAATTGGGTATGTCTAGTTTAATGAAGAGAAGGATGAGGGGGGACATGATAGCAGTGTTCCAATATCTCAGGGGTTGCCACAAAGAAGAGGGAGTCAAGCTATTCTCCAAAGCATCTGAAGGCAGGACAAGAAGCAACGGATGGAAACTAATCAAGGAGGGAAGCAATCTAGAGCTAAGGAGAAATTTCCTGACAGTTAGAACAATTAATCAGTGGAACAACCTGCCTCCAGAAGTTGTGAATGCTCCAACACTGGAAATTTTTAAGAAGAGACTGGACAACCATTGTCTGAAATGGTATAGGTTTTCCTCCCTGAGCAGGGGGTTGGACTAGAAGACCACCAACTCTATTGTTGTTGTTGTTGTTATTGTTGTTGTTGTTGTTGTTATGAATTATTCACACAGTCAGCCAGATTTCAGACTGGGTTTGGCATTTTTGTCCACCTATCGAGTCCAAGTATAGGCAGATCTGGATGTTTGATGGTGTTATAGATATCGTCTCAGGATGGAAGCTGTTCCCAGTAAGGCTGCCTTTTGCACCTGAATAGTGCAAATGGGTGGAACCTTCTTGGAACTGCTGAAAGTTCTATCTCCTATTTACAACAGAGTCTTTTCCCCAACTGTCTCCATAACTTGTTTCCTGGTTCTGAGGCCAGGAAGGCCAGCACCACTGTGATTGTTTTGGTCCAGAGAGAAGACATGGTAATCGAAAAGATGATACTAAGCACTTCATTCACTGGTTGGTGAATGAAGAAGAAGGAGGACAAGAAACTTATATGAGGGAGACCAGGAGGATGGAGTAGAGGCCCCAGATGTTGGCTTTGACAATAGAAGTTCCAAGATATTTATTGAATATGATTAGAACAAAGCCTATCGATCTATCATCTACAACAGTAGGGCAAAGAAGACCAGGATGATGCCCAGATCTTCAGATGGAATTTTTGAAATGTCATCTAACAAGGTACAGTTTCTACCCTTTTCCATCCATTGAACTACAATCTTTACCCATTGATCCATTTAGTCAGCTCCCATCTGAAAATTGATATTTTAAGAACAGATGAGAAATGAAGTTTCACTTCAGGAATAAGTAATTTTGCAATAAGCTCCAATTAGGATTAATATATGGAGATCTAATGGAAAAGAAAATAAGAAAATAAGGCATTACTCTTAACATTATACAGGATTCATGGATACTGATGGCTTCCTTGATGTTAGAAGATGGGCAGCACTAGAATTGTCACGGACAAAGAGTGGCACCAAGCAGCATAGCTCTGGGTGAACTTGCCAGCAGACTCTGGAGACAAGAGACCTTATTGATGGACAACAGAAGTTAATTCCCTGGAGTGATTTCCGGGACGTCACTGAGCCTAGACCTAGGGAGACGATTGTTCATTCCTTAGGTCCGATATTCTTCTGCTGGTGGGTCTGTTTGGGCTGAATGCCACCCCGGAGAGGTGGCCACTGAAGGGTGAATCTTTGAGGAACACGGGCCGGCGGTAGCCGGCTCACCAAACTCAAAGCAGCCCCTGGAACCAACAGAAGAAAGGCGGACCGCATTTATGCGTTCCGCCATTAACAGCCGTTTTGCAGAGACAGAGAAACAGCTGACCTTGACAGCAAGCAGCCAGGCCGGGTGAGAGTTTGCTTCCTTTACTTCGGCAATGTGGATTTTGACGTTAAATACCCTTTAAACAGTCTGTCTTCAATTAAACTGGGAAGCCTGAAGGGAGGAAGGAGGGGGGTTTTCTTCCCTCCCCCTCCCATACAAGCGGCGGTTTAAGCTTTTACTACAAAAAGAAGAACAATTTGATCTACTTTAAAGTCTTTAAAAGTGTCTAGAGCAGAGGAAATTTATTTTCTTTTTAAGAGAAAAGATATACTTAATTAGGAAAGCCATTCTTGTTTTAATTTGGTTTTTTTTCTAAAACCTCAGAACTCTTTTTCATCTACTCTGAATAACTTTCTATTTTGTTTTTTGTTATTATTTTTTTCCCTGTCTAAAGCCTGGGAAAGCCATATTGTTGCTAGTTTTTTTTCCCTTTGTTCTCTGGCAGCTGCTGTTTGTTTAGAGTGAGAGTTTGGCTGAATGCCCAGACACTTGGCTGAATGCCCAGACATTCCTATCTCTTGTTACAAGTTATCTAAAGAGATTTTTTTCCCCTCCCTTTCTGTCTGTGGCTGTATAATGCTTATTCTAAGAAGAATTGAACAGCAAGAATTGAATTAGTTGGATTATAAATTGGAAAATTTTTACTACAGAGTTTTTTTTTGGGGGGGGGGCTCTTCTCCTGTTGTGTTATTTTTAATCTTTGTTCTTTTTTGTTTCGGATTTCTTCCTGTTTTCTTTTTTACTATTTTTATCAATCTGGGATTGCTTTTTTACTTTTTATTTTTATTTTGTTTTTGTTTTTTTCGTTTTTGGGTTTTGCCTCTTGGAAAAAAAATTCTCTTTCCTTTTTTTAAGATTAGGGGGGCTTCTTGTTACCCCTCGTATTTTTTTTGGAACTATTTTTTTTAATTATGTCTGGCTTCCCCCCCTAACAATAGGAGGGTAAGGGATTACAATTGGCCATCGGGCCATCTGGTGGATTACAATTGGCCATCGGGCCATCTCGTGGATTACAAAACAACAGAACAACCAGAAGATGGCGACCTCAAATTTGGCAAAGGGGAGTAAAAAGGCAGTTTCTGCCCCTGCTTCATCATCAGCAAGTCCTGTCCCCCAAAAATCAATTACTACATTTCTACAACAAGAAAAGGTGGAACCCCAATCAAAAGATATCCAAGCAATATTACAAGCTATTGCAGAGATGAAAATGGATATGAAAAAGGAGTCAGAGAAAAAATTTGAAGATTGGAAAAAGGAGTCAGAGAAAAATTTTGAGGATTTGAAAAATGATCTCGCTAAAATGGATCAAAAAATGGATCAAAAAATGGAAACCTTCCAACAGGCGATTATAGATAACCAACAAAGAATGCAAAAAATAGAAGACAAGTTGGTGGAAGTGGATCAGAAATTAGAATACCTCCAAGGAGAGAATCAGAGATTGGCGCAAGCAAATGCAGAATTGGAAGACTGCATGGCTGTGGTGGAGATGGAAAGATCATCATATTTTTTAAGATTTCAAAATGTCATAGAAGAGAAAGATGAGAACCTGTTAGAGCTGATGAGTGAGCTATTGGTGGAGCTGTTTGGAATAGAAAAGGATAAAATGGAAAGAGAGATAGACCAGGTTTTCAGAGTCAATTCAAGCTATGCTAGGAAAAATAGAGTCCCTAGGGAAACCCATGTAAGATTTGTCAAAAGATCCACAAGAGATGAAATCTTGAGAGCAATAAGAGATCAACCACTGAAATATAAAGAAAAAGAACTTGTAGTTCTTAAGCAAATTCCTAGAAGGATAAGAGAAGCCTGAAGAGAATATCAATTTTTAACAAAGAAATTGTTCAATAAAGGAGTCAATTTCAGATGGTTGATTCCAGAAGGATTGTTAATTTTTTGGGACACGAAAAGATACAGATTGAACACCCCACTTCAAGCAGAGGAATTTTTCAATAATCATAGAGATTTTTTGGAAAGAGGTGAATTGGAGCCTAAGAAGCAAGAGGAAATGACCGCTGCAGGAGCATTTAAACAGATGGAGGAGGACGAACCCAAAAAGACCCAAACAGAAGAAGATGTAAGACCGAAAGATCAGAGGCAGATAACCTCTCCTAGAAGATTGAGGGTTAGATATAACTGAAGCTATGGAGGAGATTGGATTTTTTTCAATAAACACAAATGGTCTGAATTCTCCTTCAAAAAGGAGTAAAATACTTACTAGACTACAAAAATTGAAAATGGATATAATTTGTATTCAAGAGATACATATTAAGAGACAACATTTTAGAATTTTAGAACAATCTAAATTGGGTAAATTTTATGCTTCTTTGGCACTTCAAAAGAAAAGAGGTATAGCTCTTTATATAAAAGAAAAGTTGAACCCAAAACAAATCTACGCTGATGAAGAGGGGAGAGTATTAATAGTAGAAATTACATGGAATCAAAAACAAATATTGATGGTTGCAATATACGCACCTAATGAGAAGCAAGATCAGTTTTACCAACAACTATATGACAAACTAGTGGATTTAAATCACCAAAATCTTTGTATATTAGGAGGCTTTAATGTAGTAACTGATGCAATACAGGATTATAAAAGCTACAAACAAGGGAAAAAAGGAGGAAATGTTTTACCGAACACCTTTTTAAAAATGAAGGAGGAATTGTTTATACAAGATGTTTGGAGAGAGATGAATCCGGAAAAGTTACAGTATACATTCTATTCAAATCGGCATAAATCATGGTCAAGAATTGATATGATATGGATGTCCCAAAATTTGAAGACTATAATACAAGAGGTTGAAATAGAACCTAATATTTGGGCAGACCATAATCCAATTAAAATGATCTGGAAAGGAACCAGGAAACAATTAAGATGGTCATTAAATAAATCTATATTGAAAGAGAAAGGATTTTTACAATTAGCAACAAAAGAAATGGATTTTTTAAAAAATAAATAAAGAAGAAACCTCTCTCCAAAATGTATGGGACACGGCGAAAGCATATTTTAGAGGTTTGGCTATAACGTACACTGCCAAAAAGAACAAAGAAAAGAAACAAGTACAGTTGAGGCTGAAAGAAGAAATTAAAAAAAATGGAATTTGAATTGCAAACTAACCCACAAAAGAAGGATTTGAAGGCACAAATGGAACTAATAAAACATAAATTAAATCTATCTGAGATGCATATGATGGCACAACAGATTAAACGATCTAAACAGAATTTTTTTGAAAATCCTAATAAACCGGGAAGAATTGTGCAATGAAATTTTCTTAGAGACAAAAATACCAAACTCGTGGACTGAAGCTAATATTACTTTGATACCTAAAGAAGATACTGATCTTACACAAATCAAAAACTATAGACCAATATCGTTATTAAATGTGGATTATAACATTTTTACTTCAATAATGGCAGAAAGATTGAAGAAATTCCTGATTGAATTTATTCATACAGACCAAAATGACTTTTTGCCTAAAAGACAGATAAAGAACAATTTAAGGATTATTCTAAATGTTTTAGAATATTATGAAAATCATCCAGGGAAACAGATGGCAGTTATATTTCTTGACGCACAAAAAACTTTTGATCATTTAAATTGGCAATTTATGTTTCAACAGTTGACGGAAATGGACTTTGGTAAAAACTTTATAAATGCGATTCAAGCAATATACAATAAACAAACAGCAAAGATATCTTTAAATGGAGAATATACAGAGGGCTTTGACATCAAAAAAGGCACAAGACAGGGATGCCCACCATCCCCCCTGTTATTTATTCTTACGTTGGAGGTGTTGGCTAGAGACATTAGACAAGACGTGGAAATTAAAGGACTGGAAATAAAAGAACAGAAATATAAACTACAGGCTTTTGCGGATGATCTAGTTTTTATTATAGAGGAACCATTGGAAACAGTTACTACACTTCTGCAGAAAATAGGGGAATTTGCAGAAGTAGCAGGCTGGAAGATAAATAAAGAAAAGACTAAAGTATTAACAAAAAACCTAACAGACAAACAGAGAACTCAATTTGCAGAAAGATCAAATCTTCAAATGGCCCAAAAAGTTAAATATTTAGATATTTATTTAACATCAAAATATACAACAATAAAAGAAGATAACTATGAAAAACTAATGAAACAAATAAAAGTAGATTTGGAAAAGTGGAAAAATCTCCAATTGTCATTGTTAGGTAGAACAGCGACTGTGAAGATGAACATTTTACCAAAAATACTTTTCCTATTTCAAACGGTCCCTGTTAAACTGGGTAAGAAATTTTTTGATGATTTAAATTCAACAATATTGAGATTTATATGGCAAGGGAAGAAAGCACGAATCAAAACTAAACTACTACAAGAAACAAAAGACAGAGGGGGCTTTGGACTTCCGGACTGGAGACTCTATTATCAAGCATCTATTTTGCTTTGGCTCAAAGAATGGATTATGTTGAGAAATAAACAACTTCTTTATTTAGAGGGACATGATTTAAAATTGGGTTGGCATGCGTTCTTATGGTATGAGAAAAACAAAGTACATAAATATTTTCAAAACCATGCCATAAGGAATACTTTGTTTTCAGAGTGGGAGAAAATCAGACATAAAATTTATATGAAAATACCTGAGTGGCTTTCAACAATGGAAGCATTTGCTTATCCAAACTTAATCAACTATGATAAACTTGTCACTTATAATAATAATAATAATAATAATAATAATAATAATAATAATAATAATAATAATAATAATAATAATAATAATAATAATAATAATAATAATAATAATAATAATAATAATAATAATAATAATAATAATAAGTTGGAAGGGACCTTGGAGGTCATCGAGCCAAACCCCCTGCTCAGGCAGGAAACCCTATACCATTTCAGACAATGGCTGTCCAGTCTCTTCTTAAAAACTTCCAGTGTTGGACCATTCACCGCTTCTGGAGGCAGGTTGTTCCACTGGTTAATTGTTCTAACTGTCAGGAAGTTTCTCCTCAGTTCCAGGTTGCTTCTTTCCTTGACTAGTTTCCATCCATTACTTCTTGTCCTGCCCTCAGGCGCCTTGGAGAATAGCTTGACTCCCTCTTCTTTGTGGCAACCACTGAGATATTGGAATACTGCTATCATGTCACCCCTAGTCCTTCTTTTCATTAAACTAGACATACCCAATTCCAGCACGTTCTGATATGCTTTAAGCCTCCAGTCCCCTAATCATCTTTGGTTGCCCTTCTCTCACTCTTTTCTAGAGTTCTCAAACATCTTTTTTACATCGTGGTGACCAAACTGGATTCAGTATTCCAAGTGTGGCCTTACAAAGGCATTATAAAATGGTATTAACACTTCATGTGATCTTGATTCTATCCCTCTGTTAATGCAGCCTAGCACTGTTTTGGCTTTTTTGGCAGCTGAAGCACACTGCTGGCTCATATTTAAGTGATTGTCCACTAGGACTCCGAGGTCCCTCTCACAGTTACTACTATTGAGCAAGGTACCCCCTGTACTATACCTGTACATTTGGTTTTTCTTGCCTAAATGTAGAACCTTACTTTTTTCACCATTGAATTTCATTTTGTTAGTATAGCGCCCAACTGTTCAAGTCTGTCCAGTCCCTCCTGTATCTTAAGCCTGTCTTCGGAGTGTTTTGGCTATTCCTGGCCGAAGCTTGTGTACATCCGCAAATTTGATGATTCCCCACTATCCCTCGTCCAAATCATTGATGAAGAGTTTGAAGAGCACTGGCCCCAGAACAGAGCCCTGGGGCACCCCACTGCACACTTCCCTCCATGTAGATGCGGTTCCATTGAGGACCACACGCTGAGTACGGCCGGTCAGCCAGCTATGAATCCATCTGGTGGTGATGCTGTCTAACCCACATTTTTTTATCTTATCAAGTAGTAGGTTGTGATCTACTTTATCAAATGCCTTACTGAAGTCCAAGTAAATTATATCCACAGCATTCCTCTGATCTACTAATTTTGTCACTTGGTCAAAGAATGCAATAAGGTTTGTCTGGCATGATCTGTTTTTGACAAACCCATGTTGGCTTTTAGTAGTGGTTTTGTTTGCCTCTAGGTGTTCGCTGATTCGTTGTTTGATTATCTTTTCCAGAATCTTCCCAGGTATTGAGGTCAGGCTGATAGGTCTGTAATTTCCTGGATCCATTTTTTTCCCTTTTTTGAAGATGGGAACTACATCAGCTCTTTTCCAGTCCTCGGTAATTCCCCAGTGCTCCAGGACCTTTGAAAAATATAGTTCAATGGTTCTGAGATCACATCGCCAGTTCCTTGAGAACCCTGGGGTGTAATCCATCTGGTCCTAGTGATTTGAACTCGTCTAGGCTGGACAGGTGCTCACTTACCGTTTTCTTGCCTATCTTAACTTGCATTTCTATTCTGTTTTTTATGGCACTATTTTTGGTTGGTCTGTTTTTTCCCTTTGTGTAAAGACAGATGCAAAAAATGAGTTAAATAGTTCTGCTTTCTCCCTGTTGCTTGTCACCTTTTTGCCACTTTCACCCACTAGTGGACCAATCATTTCCTTCACTTTTTTCTTGTTTTTTACATGTTGAAAGAAGCTTTTTTTGTTATTTTTGACTTTGGTCGCAAGCCTTAGTTCATTATGAGCCTTAGCTTTCCTCACTTCATCTTTGCAGGCTCGAGCTATTTGCTGATATTTTGTCTTAGTTATGTGCCCCTCTTTCCACTTTCTATACTTGTCCCTTTTATCTTTCAATTTATCAGAGAGTTCTTTATGCAGCCATGCTGGTTTCTTTTGAGAGCTGTAATTTTTCCTCTTTGTTGGTATTGTGCTAGACTGGGCTTTTATTATCTCACTTTTCAAAGTTTCCCAAGCTTCTTGAGTTGTTTTCCCCTTGAGGATTCTCATCCATGGAATCCTTCCCAAACCCTCTCTAAGTTTATTGAAATTAGCTCTCTTAAAGTCCAAGACATTTTGGATAAGGATGGAAAACCTAAAGACAGACAAACTCTTTATCAACAAGGCATTGACTTAACATGGTGGTCCTATCTGCAAATTCAAACAAGATATGAAAAAGATGTAAAATTAATGGATTTTTATAAAGAACAGACACTATTTGATAAAATATTTTTGAAAACAGATGAAACAGCTTTACAAATTTCTATTAAGCTGGAAGATGGAAGAAGAACAAGTAAAAGAAACAATGATAGTGTGGGCAATTTTTTTTGGATATTCTATAGATTTAGAAGATTGGGAAAAGCTTTGGGAGAGAAATATTAAACTTACTAAAGCAGCTTCATATAAAGAGAATTTATATAAAATGTTTTATAGATGGCATATGACACCAGTTAGATTAGCGAAAATGTTTAAAAATGTATCGAATATTTGTTTGAAATGTAAACAAAAACCAGGTACTTATTATCATATTTGGTGGATATGTCCTAAAGCTAAGAAATTTTGGTTTAAAATTCACATATGGCTAGAAAAGATGAGTAAAATACAGATAGAATATAAGCCAGAATTGTTTCTGCTAGGAATATTAGGACCTAATTATGGCAAAGAGAATGAATATTTAATATTACATGTATTGACAGCTGCGAGAATTGTATTTGCCCAATTTTGGAAAAATGAAAATCTACCACATGACCAGATTATAATTACGAAAATTTTAGAATGTGCAGAAATGGATAGATTAATGTTAGAGATTAATGAGAAAGAGGATTCAGTGTATTTTAGAACATGGGAAAAATTTTATCAATGGTTAGCATCACGTTAGAGCAAAAGATTTGAAGTCTAACAGGATGAATTATACTTATTTAGCAAGCTTTAATTTTATGATTATTTTTAGCTGTGACGATTATAATTGTTTAGTATTATATTAATTACTGTTATTTAATATTTGTACCCGGACAAGAGTCTGCTTGTTCAAGCGTTGGATTTTTTGTGGGGGTAACCCCACTACTGTACCTATCCCTATCCCCATCCCAATCCCTATCCCCATCCCAATCCCTTTCCCCAACCCCACCCGCTACCCATACCATCCCTACCCTTCCCATACCTATATAAAACCTAATAAAATATATACAAAAAAAAAGAAGTTAATTCCCTGGATGTTGAACTATTTCCTGTAGCATCACTTTATGGACATGTCTTGACAGGAAAGATCACAACTATTACAGAACTTTGGTCCCTGGGGTGTATCTGCGATTTTTCAGTAACATGCTTTTTCCTGGTACCCCTTGGTATTTGTTGCCCCGAATAACATTGGTGTCCCAAGAGGAGAAGGGAGGTCTCACTGTAATTATCACCATCTTCTGTTCCTTCTCTAGTGACTGCTTTTGATATAAATACCAGATTGAACAAGATGGAAGGGATCTTGCATCAGAAAAGGATAAATGTGGCAGTCAGGCTCTGTGTACGAAAGCTTTTTTTGGAGAGGCAGAGGCTGTGGCCTTGAGTGTATCTTTCTCTCCTTTCCATGTGAAACCCACTTTCTCTGTGCCTGAATGAGGAAAGTCACTGGAATTTCCCTATTGTGACAGTGCTTTCAATGCTTTTATCTCTTCTTGTCCTTGTTTAGAAATGGGAAGGAGATTGATTCAGCCCCATGAATGATGGACCTCCTGCTTCTGCTGCTGCTGATGTCCCAGCCAGTCTCTGGGAAACTTAAAATGAAGTGCCCACTGAGTTTGGAGCACCAGGATGGAAAACGACCATGGAGCTATTACAGGCCAGGAGATCATCTCATTAATGTTGTCCTCTCTGCAACAAAAATATCACGTATAATGCTGCCTTTCAACATGGTTCCTTATAGTCAGACACACTTGTAAGTTTTTCAGTGTGATGGAGTTGCATCCCCTCCATTTGAATTTGTAGCACTCATTTTCCTTTCTTCTTCTTTACTTTCTTTTATATTGCATGATTTGTCAACTTTCTTGAATTGTTTTGATTTCCATGGCTTCCCTCTTTTGCTTGATTTTGCTCAAGAGACTCAAATCCAAAATGGGGCAGGAATAAAACATGAAAGAAGTCCAGATTACATACCTTTCCCTGTCCAATCCTAAATTCGTCATTTGAATACTCATTTTTGTCTAAAACAGTGATTGCAGTTGTCTCTGTCTAGCCCATTTCAATATTTTTACAAGAGCTCATTTATATTCAATGCCTGATCATTATAGGAATCAGAGATAACTTGTTTTTAGAATTGTTTTCTGAGTCAGTTATGAAACATTTTCCTTTTATGATGGTTCTACTTTAATGATTGAATGCTTTTGAATCCTGGTTCCTGGGAAGATGAAAATTAGTACTGCTATAAAAAATGGTGTGTTTATTATTCTTAACTTCCATCTCATCTTCTCAACAATCATTAAAATGAAATGGTGATGGGTAAATATGATTTGTCTCTGGTTTTGGATCAGTATTGGCTTAACACTCAGAGGTCTTTTGGAAACAAAGTTTTAAATTGAAAAAGTATTTTGTTATTGCTGTTAATAATGATTGTTGTTGCTAAGAAGCAGTCACACGCATCTTGTGAGCAGAAGCTGACGACCACTGTCATGTTTATTGCTTTTATATTCTTTTGTTACAGACACAAGCTTTCTTAATCATTAGATGTTTTACATTTGCTGATTCATGGAATGCTTCTTTTATCTAACCAATTACTTTCTAGTTACATATTATAAGGTAAACAAGTAGATAAGGAATAATGACAGGAAGAGAGAAGAAGGAACTAAGCTTGTTATCTTATTTCAGTAGGTAAAGCATTAAGTCAAAAGGGGTGAACTTTAGGTTGCTTTATTGGAGCAAAAGGTATAGAATTATGAGATGTGTGGGGGTGCTGAATATGGCAGTGTGCTGCACGTATTCAACCCCTACATCTCACTCTTTTCTATTTTATTAGTAAGGGCATTATAAGCTAAAGTAGTTAGTGGGTGTAATTAGGGAACATACATCTTTGCATTTATTTATATACAGCATAAACTTGTTCCTGAGGCAAAGTTGATGTTGGTTTAGTATGGATAATTGCAAGATATCTTTTTAAGCAGAGAGAAAAGACATTGAATTATACAACAACAGCTGATAAGAATAGTAACTATTATAACAAAATATTGAACAATCTGTCCAAGAAGGCCAGTGGGAAGCCATGACCATAGAGCACTCCACCAATTTCCTAAGGTATCAATTTTTAATCAGAAGCCAATTTATGTAAAACATTAATTTGCTTTTGAATAATGCTAGATCGATCAGAAAGGTTAAAACAACACATTCCTTCCAGTGCTTCACATCCCAGATGTTGTCGGAGCAACAGATAATCAATTGCAGCAGGATTTTGTAAAATAGCTTTATGAAGTTCTATTAGCTCTTGATTAATGGCAGATAAAGCTAGGGAGGTTGCATTTATGGTTTTTGCTAAATTACATGCAAGAGAATTTAAATTTACATGAGCTCGAAGAGCAAGTGCTGGTACTCCTATTAATGAAACAGCTAAGGCAGTATACTCTGCTTTATTGAAGAGAGTTCTAGAAGAATCACAAGTTTCATCCAGGACTAAAGCCCTTCTGCGACGTTTTGAATTGGATATGTTGAGTTCCGTTTTTGTTGGTAAAAATGTGGTGAGTCTACTAAGGCAACATTGTGTTGTACTTACATTGGCAGGAATGTAATTAAATGTCTCTTTCCCACAGGTAAAGAACCATCCTTTTTGTAACCATATATGTGCATAATTAAAAGATACTTCTTGAAAGGAGGTACAATTTAAAATCCCTTGACTGATATGTATACAATGAGGTTTTTTAGATGAAGTAGTACAATTGACAATTTTTGCACAAGTAAGATTTGTAGGAACAGCTACAACTGGTGTATGCAGAGCAATAGCATCTGAGGGTAGCATATAAGAGGCAGGGCCCCAGTTTGACATAGTTGCATATTGAAATTCATTGTCTGATAGAAAATTGCTCAAACCAGTATAATTTTTTAAAACTGATACTGGGACACACACAGGTATAAGACAGGTAGAGAGTAGATTTTCCATATCATATGATTCAGAAAGACAAAAGTCTTTCACTTGTGTGACATTAGCTAATTGCACCCAAATATTATGCTTCATCCGTGATTCTAAAGTATGAATTGGAAAAGCTTGAGTCCCCACACAGCAATTAAGAAGGAAAGAGAGACAAAGAATGACTAAAGAGTTTGCAGTCAAAACCGCAAATATGGCAGCGCATAAATTCTCTGGTGTAGGTTTTTTCCCTTGTTGCCGAAGAACCTCCTGCGCTTTGGATGTTAGGTTCTTTACATCGCCCCAGGTCGTTGGCCGACTGCGATGGCGAGAGCGAAAGGGACGCTGCGCCGTCTGAAGAGTCACTTTCTTCATTTCCGGGATTGGGTTCGGGACTTGATGCCACGACATCTTTGGCTGGTCGCACACACCGGGCTGGAATCCAGAGAGGACCTGTAGGAGCAAGCACAGCAGCATAGCCTCGTCCCCAAGTTAATAAAGGAGCTGGACCTAACCAGGTTTTATCAGGCAATTGCCAATAATATACCAATGGATTAGGGAGCGCAGCTTTCTGCTGAAAGTGACGCTGGTAGGCAGTAGAGTCTTGCAAAGAAATATTCAGCTGATTTAAAGTTATTAGGACTTTATTAACTTGATGAGTTATCCATGCCAAATTAGGTACCCTTGATCCCTCCTTTTTTAATTGTTTAAGTAAACAATCTTTAAATGAACGATTGGCTCGTTCAACAATAGCTTGGCCAGTAGAATTGTAGGGGAGGCCATGTTGAAGAAGAATATTCCATGTAGTGCAAAATTGCAGGAAGGAAGTGGAAGTATAAGCTGGGCCATTATCTGTTTTAATAACAGCCGGTTTTCCCAAAGCCGTAATAGCTGCCATGAGATGGGAAATGACATGATTAGAGGTTTCTCCCCGTTGGGGGGTTGCCCAAATGGCTCCGGAATAAGTGTCAATTGAAACGTGAAGATACTTCCAAGGTGCTAGAGATGGAACATGAGTAACATCCATTTGCCACAATTTATTGGCTTCTAAACCCCGTGGGTTAACGCCTGTGTCTCCTATAGGAGAGAGACCAGCACATTGAGGACAAGCGGAAATGATTTGTTTTGCTTGGCTTAAAGGAATATGGCAAGATTGTGCCAGGCCACGAGCATTTTGATGGAAAAAGGAGTGACTATAAAATGGATCAGAAAACAAAGTGGGTAATATATGAACAGCAGCATCCGCCTGAGCATTACCTTCTGAAAGAAGTCCAGGTAAAGAGGAATGACTTCGAATGTGTGAAACAAAATATGGATGAATACAATCCTGTAATAAATGCCTTAAAGTTAAAAACAAAGACAATAAATTACCATCTAGTCTAGGTGTCACATAAGCACCAGGTAAATTAACAATGAGTTGACAGACATAGTGAGAATCAGAAATGAGATTAAATGGTTTTTGAGCAAATGTGTGAAAAGCGAGAATAGCAGCCACAAGTTCCGATCTTTGCGGTGTGGGTTGCACAGCTGTGTGAAAAGTGTGCCATTTCTCTGTTGATTCATCTCGATAGGTGATTGCTCCTCTAGTCTTTCCGCCGTCAGAAAATACAGTAATAGCATCAGACAAAGGCTGACTCGAAAGCATAGAAAAAATACGAAAAGAGGAAGTCATTAAGAATGTAAAGCGAGGGTCTTTAGGTAAATGAATAACTTTGGAGGAGTTTGTGTCCTAAATACACATATGGCGAGCAGAGCTGTACCTTTTCAGGGGCAATTTGTAATCCACTATCGGCTAGATCTACTTGAAGTTCGGAAAGCCAATAAGATGGGATGGAAGGGGCTCCTATAAGAATATCATCCATATAATGATATATTAATGCTGTTGGATGACGCTTACGAAAAGGAGCTAAAGCATTAGCTACAAAATATTGACACAAAGTGGGACTGTTCAACATTCCTTGTGGTAATACAGTCCAATGGTAACGGCAAGTGGGTTCAGTGTGATTTATAGCTGGTACTGTAAAAGCAAATTTTTCTCGGTCTGCTATGGACAGAGGTATAGAGAAAAAACAATCTTTCAAATCTATGATCATCAATTGATGATCTTGTGGAATTAGATTCGGATTGGGAGTGCCACATTGCAGAGCTCCCATAGGCTGAATACATGCATTAAGGCACGGAGATCGTGTAGGAATCTCCATTTGCCGCTTTTCTTTTTTATAACAAAAACCGGAGTGTTCCATGGACTAGTGGAAGGGGCAATGTGTTGAGCTTGTAATTGTTCTTGAACAAGAATTTTTAAGGCTTGTAATTTGTACAGAGGAAGAGGCCATTGTTCCACTCAAACGGGTGTAGTAGTTAACCAAGTTAAGGGTAAGGCAAATGATTTATTCGTCGAAAGTGACGGTAGCCCCCCATTTGCTAAGTAGTCTCTTCCCCATAAGTTGACATGGATGTCAAGAATAAAGGGACGAAGTGGAACAGTTACAGTAGAATTGGGCAGACTTGCAGAAAGAAATTGTGTACTTTGTCATGCACCTTGTCGCCCTCCTACACCCCAAACACTAGGGAATGGGTCGGTGGGCCAAGATGCAGGCCAATCTTTAGCTGAAATTACTGAAACATCAGCCCCTGTATCAATTATGCCCTCAAAAGGCTTACCCTGAAAAAGGACTGTCTGACGGGGTCGCTGAGTGGTGATCGGGGTGGTTAATGCAACTATAACAGGATCCGTGGAACCAAACCCGCCGTCCCCTCGATCCCTATCACGACCCCCTGCAGGGACAAAATAGGGCAAATGGAGTAATTGAGCAGGACTAGCATAGCTTGGCAAAGTCTGTGGCATGTTAGTCCATAATTGAATAAAGATTACGCCTGTATAGTCAGAATCAATTACTCCAGGGATTACAAAAATTCCCTTTTTCCCTATGCTAGATCGAGGCAGAATTAGTCCAACATATCCAGAGGGGAGGGGACCAGAAAGTTGCGAAGGGACTACTTGTACCTCTCCTGGAAATTTAAAACACACTTCTTGTTGAGTAATTAAATCTATCCCAGCACTCCCTCTAGTGGCAGCAGGGGCATTATTAATTGCTGCTGGAATTACTGAGGAGTCTCTGTTTGGACCGGGGCCAGAGACCGGCCCACTTTGAAGTTTCTCGACCGGCACTCATTAGCCCAATGATAACCCTTCTTACACTTAGGGCATTTTGTTTTTGGACGTTCCCTAACAATATATTTAAATGGTCGGGAGGCAGGCTTTCCTCCCCCAAGATTTCTACATTCCCGTTGAAAGTGTCCACTTTTTCCACAATTATAACATTTCCCCTGAGGTTTTTGAACTTTTGTAAGAGCTGCAGCTAAGAGATTAGTTTTAAAAGAGGCAGTTCCTATATCCTGACATGCTTTAATCATTTCTACTAAATCAGGTTGAGCTCCCAATCCAATGATAGCCCGTTTACATTCAGTGGTGGCATTTTCTTTAGCCAATTTCATGAGCAATTCAGCTTGGGCATCAGGATTGTCAATTTGTCGTCTCAAGGCATCTTGCAGACGATTAATAAAATCTGTATATGGTTCATTTGCCTTTTGACGAATATTTGAAAATGCTTGAGATGGTTTTCCAGTTACTGGAACTTTTCCAAAAGCTTTGTAAGCACATTCAGAAGATATTTGAAGAGTAGCTGTAGGCAAAACAATTTGTGCATTCACTGGAGCGAAAGCACCAGAGCCATACAACTGCTCTGGGATGTAAGCACCTCCAAAATTTGCAGCTCTTAATGAACATTGATGTCTAAACTCACTATCCCATACCACATACTGAGCTGGTGTTAATAACATACGAATTGTTGTTTTCCAATCTTCCGGTACCAAAATATGGTTCCTCATTGTTGCTTCTAACATGCCTTGTACATAAGTACTTCCTAACCCAGTATCTCTTATACCCTTACGCAATTCTGTTAAAATTGCATATGAAAGTGGTCGATATTCCACCACTGCAGCTCCATTTGCATCGACTTGTCCTGTCAGATGTACAGGGCAAACTGAGAGCATATCTGCTAGTTCCTGCATATCTCCCTCTCCTTTCGCCATTTGATCTTCTAATACATGGCGAATGGAAACATAAGATTTAGAATCCTTTTGCTCTGAAGGTTTCACATCCATTGTGGAAGATATAGGAGCTGATGGAACTGAAACCTTTTCACGATCATAATTGGGAGAGGGAGTAAAGCTTAATTGAGACTGAGTTACTGCATCCGCCCCATATTTTTCCACCACGTGGCGACATTGATGCCAACAATGCAAAACATCAACTGGGGCTCTGGGTTCTTGATGAAAGGTGTTGCCTATTTTTTCCCAATCCTTAAGTCGGAGCGTCCCCCGCTCAGGATACCAAGGACAGTTTTTCCCAATCTCACTCACTAGCTTCCTAATGTCCATTTCAGGCATCGTCATGCCTGATTTGTATAAGAGAAACCTTAATTCTCTTACATGCGTTTGCTGGTGGTGAGATAGATCGCAACCCATACTTACCGTTTGAGAAATCCCGGAGGATGAAGGTGCACCAAGGGGTCTATTCCAGACGACGGCAAGTATGTTGGCTGTTGCTTTCCCTCGGAAGGGGTCCCTGTTCCAGGCGCCAGATGTTGTTGCTAAGAAGCAGTCACACGCATCTTGTGAGCAGAAGCTGACGACCACTGTCGTGTTTATTGCTTTTATATTCTTTTGTTACAGACACAAGCTTTCTTAATCATTAGATGTTTTACATTTGCTGATTCATGGAATGCTTCTTTTATCTAACCAATTACTTTCTAGTTACATATTATAAGGTAAACAAGTAGATAAGGAATAATGACAGGAAGAGAGAAGAAGGAACTAAGCTTGTTATCTTATTTCAGTAGGTAAAGCATTAAGTCAAAAGGGGGTGAACTTTAGGTTGCTTTATTGGAGCAAAAGGTATAGAATTATGAGATGTGTGGGGGTGCTGAATATGGCAGTGTGCTGCACGTATTCAACCCCTACAAATGATGACAATAAGATGAACCTATTTTTACAATAGTTTACCTTTGGACCATTTAAGAATATTACGCTACATTTTTGCTATTCAAGTTGTCAGCAAGAATCCTGAGCTCCTGCACAATCTCACACTTGGCTACAACATTCATGACAACTATTTGAACACCCTTGGTACTTCAGATGCCTTGCTGGACATGCTCTCTACTGGAAAAGCCAATGTTCCCAACTACAGCTGTGGAAGGAAGGATAACATTTTGGCTCTCATTGATGGAGCTGCCAGTGACATCTCCATTCAGATGTCGACATTAGTAGGTACCTACAAAGTCCCACAGGTTTGTGTCTGTGTGTATGTGTTTCTTTATATAGTAAAGTCAGTAGGGTAGTATTGGGTGAGTGATAGATCCAGTTATATCTTCCCTTTGGAATTCATGAACTGCTTTTGTTTATGGGCATTTTAGGTGTCATGGCTAGGGATTGGGTGCCACAATGTGGAGGGTCAAAGCAGCTCTGTCCTCTCATGACAAATGCTTTGGTGAAGATGAGGAGAGGTTTGTGTCTATTCGAAAGGTCTTCTGTACAAAAGGAAGGTGCAACAGTGATGGGAAGCTCATCCTTTGTACATAATATAAGCCAAAATAATGATATTTTCAATGGTGAACAAATCCCAGATTTGTATAAAGAATCCCAATGGATTATACTACCTACAACTGATAAAACACATAGGTCTTATGGACTCATAAGGACTGCTATCATTAACAAACCAGTTTATTTAAAAAAATCACAAACATATTATGTCACTTATTTTTACTCTAATATTTTCATGATGAAATTTATCATAAAAATCTTGAAGAGCAATAAACCCCCAGAGAGAAAAGTGTTCCAAATAGTGGGTCCCTTACAAAATATGTCAGTCATGTTAAACCATGGTTTTCTGCCTTTGTAGATCTTAGTGCAGCATTTTAAAAAGTGAACAGAAAAATAATATGGAAGAAACTTACTGCCCTTAAAAAAGGAACCCAGATTGTTTTTTGAGGGTATAGCTTAGTCTCAATGGAGCCATGAGAAGTAAGATAGATAGTTACCAAGGGGCAACACAAAGGTGCATACTTGAACCATTGTCAATCAATCAATCAAAATAGAGCTGGAAGGGACCTTGGAGGTCTTCTAGTCCAACCCCCTGCTCATGCAGGAGACCCTATACCATTTCAGATTTAGATGGCTGTCCAGTCTTTTCTTAAATACCACTAGTGATGAAGAACTTACAACATCTGAAGGCAAGCTGTCCTAATTGTTAGGAAGTTTCTGCTTCATTCCAGGTTCCTTCTCTCCTTGATTAGTTTCCATCTATTGTTTCTTCTCTTGCCATCTGGTGCTTTGGAAAATAAGTTGACCTACTCCTCTTTGTGGCAGGCCCTCAAATACTGGAATACTGCTGTCATGTCCCGCCTAGACCTTTTTTACTCTACACTAGCCATACCCAATTCCTGCAACTGTTCTTCATATGTTTTTGTCTCAAGGCCCTTATTCATTTTAGTTGCTCTTCTGTGTACTTTTTGCAAAGTCTCTACATTTTTTTGTAATATGGTGACGAAAACTGGATGTAGCATTCCAGGTGTGGTCTTAAGGCTTTATAAAGAGATACTAATACTGTGTTTGAGGGGCTGCCACAAAGAAGAGGGAGTCAAGCTATTCTCCAAAGCACCTGAAGGCAAGACAAGAAGCAATGGATGGAAACTAATCAAGGAGGGAAGCAACCTAGAACTAAGGAGAAATTTCCCGACAGTGAGAACAATTAACCAGTGGAACAGCTTGCCTCCAGAAGTTGTGAATGCTCCAACACTGGAAGTTTTTAAGAAGAGACTGGACAACCATTTGTCTGAAATGGTATAGGGTTTCCTGCCTGAGCAGGGGGTTGGACTTGAAGACCTCCAAGGTCCCTTCCAACTTTATTATTATTATTATTATTATTATTATTATTATTATTATTATTATTATTATTATTATTATTATTATTATTATTATTGTTGTTGTTGTTGTTGTTGTTGTTGTTGTTGTTGTTGTTGTTGTTACTATTGTTACTATTGTTACTATTGTCATCATCATCATCATCATCATTTCAAGTGATATTGATTCCACTTTTCTGTAGATTAGGAATCTACAACGATTGCACTAGCTTTTTTGGCTGCTGCCGCACACTGCTGGCTCATGTTTTATGTGATCATCCACTAGGACTCCAAGGTCCCTTTCACAGTTGTTATTCAGTCTAGACATTAATGATTTAACAGAGCTAGTGTAGGATCCTTATTTACACACACCTAAGATGATAAATACATATAATAACACCTTTTTATATGTTGATGATATGAACTTTTATCATAATGCCAAATTAGATTCCATAGGCTGTATGGAGATGAACTTTGGAACTTAAAACAAATCACTACAAGAACAAACACAAACAAACCTCCTAACAAGTATTTTGGGTATGGGAAAAAGAATTTCAATTGCTGCCCTCAGCGCTGAATTTTTACAATTTGTTCTGTGTCTAAAATCAGGGCACATAGTTAGTGGTGTAAAATTTAAGTTATGGAAACTGACAGAACCCCAAAAGTATGAAAGACCTCTTGGATTGTATAATTGATAAACTAAGAGCTGTGATCCACCTGACTTTTCTGCACTTGATGAACAAGCTTGCTGCAGAAAAAATATGGCTATCAAAGGAGAGAAAGATAGAACTATCCTCAGTAACGTTGGAGCATTGAAATGGATGATCCACTACAAATGGACCTTCCAAATTGACAATTTCTGAAATGCAGAAATACCTAAACATTTTAGAGCAGTATTTACTCAACCAAGATTTGAGCAGTTGGACAAAATAGATAAACATGGGAAATCAACCAAATCCCTTATAATGAACAGACTTGTATTTGCGGAGCTCCAGAGATAGAAGTCATAACACACCTATTACACTGGTCTACAAATTTTGGGAAATTATCGACCTCCAAGATAATGTGTTAATTCTTACATATTTTGATTAGATGAATTAGAAAGCAGGTGATAAAGGTGCTGGTTGGCTAAAGTTTCAAGATATTTTACAATAAAGATCTATACACAGGCGAGTATATTTGCCTACAAGGGAGGAAGGTGTCTAGTGATCATGATGCTTCATAACTTCTCGACAAAGTACAGTAGAACAATGAAAATGATACCACATGGAAGTGTATAAATTTACCTTCACTTTGAGATTAAAGATTATTTCAGTGTCAGTGGTGTAAGGAAGAGAGAGATCTGGGACTGCATACAGTATTAAATGTACAACCTATTGGGATACTTATATTAAAACAACATATCTCCTGTGTGGTCAAAATCCCAAAATTAAGTATAATATGGCCCTCAATTTCAACATTTTTTTTTCAGTGTAGATCTGCATATCTGGCTCGGATTCCAATGAATTGTAGGGTGATGCAGAAATATGATTTGCATTTTTTATTATTATTATTATTATTATTATTATTATTATTATTATTATTATTATTATTATTATTATTATTATTATTATTATTATTATTATTATTATTATTATTATTATTACTATTATTATTATTACTATTATTGTTATTATTATTCGGTTTTACTTAGATTCTTTAATTCTATTCATATATATGATCTTGTTAATGTTCTTTGTTGTATATTTTGTATTTTAATGTGGCCTAAAGACTAATCAACAGTAACCTATTTTAATATGTTCATGAGATTCAAGTTGGATTGATTAAAAACTAATATTTTGGAATTGATCTAACCGGAAACATAATATAGCATTTTTCATTGCTTTTTCAGATCTGTTTTGAAATTTTTTCAGAGTCTCTGCATGATAAAAGTCAATTGCCCTTTTATCACCCACTTTTCCCCAAACAAGGGGTCCTCTACCCAGCAACTGTCCAATTGCTTCTCCATTTCAGATGGAATTTGATTGGTCTCTTTGCTCCAGACACAGAGAATGGAGAGAATTTTATGAGGACTTTGACTCCCTTGCTTGTCAGGAATGGAATCTGTGTGGTTATATCACAACAATTCTCAAAAACTAGACATACAGCATCTCTCAGGGATGCCATTTCTAACTGGAGACAAGTCAATGTCTTTTTTCTATTCATCGAATTGGATTCCTTTTGGGACAGAATTCTTCCTGTCCATTTAACATTTAGACTATTGCCAGGATACATTGAAAGGAAAGTCTGGATCATGACAATGGTCGGACTACATACAATGAAAAAACACAAACTTCTCAAGTACATCCATAGCATATGGACGTTTACTTTTTCTGTAAAACAAAGGCCAAAAGATGATACCTTTGAACCCAACTTCTTTGTGGAACCACCATCTGGAGATCAGTCTTTTCACTGTTCTTTTTCAAAGAATGTCTTCTCTGTCAAAAGCCGGAGAAGATGCACCCAGAAAGCAGCACTGGAGACCCAGGAGAAAAGGAACATGATCAAGATCACCACTTACCACCATTTTTACAGTGTCATAAAGACTCTAGCCCATGTCTTAAAGGCTGCTTATTCCTCCAGATCCAAGAGAAGAAAAGGGGGAGAAGAAAGATCAGGAGCCCCAAGGCTGCATCCATGGCAGGTATGGGGTCCCAATATGGATTCATCAAATTTACTTCCCTTATAGGTTGAATCCAGCAGAGAAGGAGGATCACCTTTTCAACCTACTTGTGCTACAAAAGAACATCAAGTTTGGCTAATCTAATTGCTCAGGGCATAAAGTTACAAAGGGCACCATGACAGATACATTTTTATATTAAACACTAGTAATTTTAGAAAAAGATTTGTGTGTTTTAAATAAATTCCTGTATGTATAAGTTTGTGATTAGCATCACAGACTTCTACATTCATAAATCTTTTTTTAATAGATATTTTATTAGTTTTTAACTATAACAATCTCCAGTGCCTGGTATACAGCGTGTTGTCTTGGTTTATATTTTAACAAGAAAAAAAGGACAATGATAATTAATTAACAATCAATAATAATTAAATTTGATAATTCCATAATTAATATATTAATTAATGATACATTTCTTTGATCTTCCCTTCTCCCGTTTGTATTCTCCTTCTTCAACCTTAGCCAAAATATAATTCTTAATATTTTCAATGTATAAATGATTAGATATAGGCATTTTTATATTTATACAAATAATAATAATCTCAATATATAACATTTTTTTCAGCTTATATTATTCTCATAACCATCATCTCATTAGTTCAGCATACATCCTATTTTTATAATTTTTGTTTGCTTAAATTCCCTTACATTCAATCCAATTCTTATCATAATTTCTTCATATTAGTCATCTAACTGTCCAATTTTTCCCATTTAGGTGCATCCTCCCAATATTTTATATCATGCATTATAAAAATACTATACTTTTTAACTATCTTATAATATCTAGATATAACATCCTTTTTAATCAGTTTATATTTCACTTATATATTAATAAACGTTACATTAACCTATTATTTTAACATTTCATATATTACAAAACATACTATATTACTTAAATCTCTTATCCTTCTTGTTATAAGACCCCTTTGTGTTCAAAATTCTCTGTTCTTTTAGCCATATTCAAACAAATGTTTATTCACATAATAGTCCATCTGGTAGGGCAAGTCAAATGTCTTGTATCTATCTCTGGTCTTCTTCTTTTGCCGAGTAATTTTCCAAGTTGATATAATCCACTTACCCAGCAGTTCCTGTATTTTTACAAATGTTGTTGGGAATAAAAAAGATGAAGTAAGTAAGATAAATACTTTCTGTCTCCCAAACTTTGATGATTCTCCTGATAATTCCATTTTTCTTGTTGTATCAGAACCTTGAAGATTTTTTCCTGTTTGTGTCAAATTGTAATTCTTTTCCTTTGTTGTTTCATCAATTTGATCATACTCTTCTAATTTGTAGTCTGCTGTCTGATTTATTTGTGCCTTTGTTGTTATTTCCTGGGTGTTTTTTAATTGTAAATTTAGATTGGAAATGTGCTTATTTAAATCATCAAAGTTGTTTTGGATTTCCTCGTGGTTTGAGTCTATTGTCATTTGTATTTGTCCTAACATTACATATATTTCCTCCTGGAAAGTATTTATCTTGCCTTGAAGTATTGCTTCTGGAGACCCTTGATTTTTCAGGCTACGTCCTTCAGGAGAAAATATTGAATGTGGCATCCTGTCATTTTCTGATATATATGTGATATCCATGTTGTCTCCCCTCTTCAGAAAATCTTTCATCAATGTTTTAATTCAAAAGTCAAGTTATCAGTCAGTCAAAATTATAGTTTAGTATGTTAAGCCATTTTAAATCCTTCATACAAATTCTCCTCTAAAACATTAGCCAAAAAGCCAAGGTTTTTCTTTTCCATAAACAGTTCTTAGATTTAAGCAACAGTCCAGGTGTTTTTTTTTCTTTCAAACACTTTTTAATCTTATAGCTGGCTCTTCCTTTGTTCCCAGCTGTCTTCAAGGTTATTTGCAGTTCAAAGGAATAACTTTTTCTTTGTTTCTAGGCACTCTGCCAATTTCTGAGTCCTATTGTTAGTGTTCTATTCTCTGAGTCTCCACTAGATGTCAGCAGTTATTTCTTTTTTCAGTTTTTCTTTCAATCAAAAAGTTATTTTTGATATATATTTTTATAATTCCATCAAAAAAAATTTAGGGTATAATCTTGACACTTTTTTAGTTCCTAAATTTGTCCAGACTGAAGTATTTTAAATCAAATTTTAATATATTTCTTCCCTCCTTTAATATTAATTCGCCGCTTCCATCTGTAAGGGAATGGGGATATAGTCCCCTCCACTTCTGGAGGTTTTCTTGCTTTGGGGATCTTTTCAAGAATTTAGATAGTAGAAGAAAGAAGATCAGTACTCTCACCAATTCCAAGCACACTGTTCACCGATGTTTAGGTTCGTGCTCTGGGACTTCGGCTGCAAGCAGCTTGGGCTAGACGCTGATCTCACGCTAGCCTTTCTCCTGTTGGGTTCGGAGGGCTTTCCCCAGATCAAACGAAGCGATTACCATCACTTCGTGATCAACAGGGCACCCCTCCTTCACGGTCACCTCTCCGGGGTAACTTTGGACCCATCTACAGTCCCCCAAGCAGGAAGAAACTAGCTGTGGGGAGCGGAGGTCTGCTCTTGCGTGGCCATGCGCTGCAGGCACAAAACTGGAAGTCCTACATTCATAAATCTGAATGGCACCTAAATGAAACCATTTAGCCTGAGCCTCCTCTCTGTAGGAATTCCGGTTGAAGCTTTTCTGACTGATGGCTGCTCAGTAATTGAATTAAGACAATAAGTGAAGTGGAAACAGAACTTCTCTGATTCCCTGGCTCAGCCCTAAAACTGCTTCTCCTTTTAGGATGCTTTTTTATTTCATTCAGCCACAATCTCCTCTCTTGTGACTAAGCTCATTTTTTTTCCATGCCTGACACTCTGGGAGAAACAGTGAACAAATCTCAAGCTTCTCGGTAACATCTTTCAGTTATTGGAAGAGTGCTGTATCCTCCCTTCTCCCACCAAGAGATTGTGTTAGTTGGAGAAGGTGCTCCCAGACTTCCTATGACTGTCAGATTCCGTAGACCAACATGACTCTTGTATTTCTCTTTACTCAAAGCTATAAGCAGCTCTTTAGATGTCTTCCTTGGCTTCATTGCCCTTCCCTAAACCTGATCTAGCTTTCTTCTCCAAGAATGGTGCCTGCAAGGGGAGCTGGTATAAGTTGGGGTCTCATCAAAACAAGAACATTCGTTTCCAGAGATTCCTATGGTTGCACTTGTATTCTTTCCATGAACATCTCACTGCCCCTTCACATTCAAATTTCAATCAACTAGTCTGCTGAGATCATTCTTGCAAATATTAGCACGTTTGGTATCTCTCACGCTTCTTCTGTTGCATTACATTTTTTCTTCTTTTAGTGGAGAACTTTATATTTGTCTCTCTCTTAAATTTCTTTCTCTCTCTTTTTTTTTAGCCCATTTTGGTGAACCAACAAAATACATTCTGGATTTTATATCTGGTTCTATGTTACACATTTAGACACCCATGTTGATACCAGCTACTAACTGATATCATTCAATTGCCTTTCATCCAAATTATTAATGATATTATCATAAAATTATTTACATAATTATTACCAAATCATTAAAATTCTATTAATTTATTATAATCAGTGACCAGTATACATATATTATCATATATTGTAGGGGCCATCCATTTTTTCTTATTTGAATTTTCTAAAACAATTATTTATCTACTGGAGTTTACATATGTACCTCTTATCAGGAAAGCATAAATATTTTTTTTTTAATTTTGAGTACATTTTTAAGGAAGTTTTATTATCTTTATTATATAAAAGAGCTGTGCTGGTGCAGTGGTTAGAATGCAATATTGCAGGCTATTTCTGCCAGCTGCCAGCAGTTCGATTCTCACTGGCTCAAGGTGGATTTAGCCTTACATCCTTCTGAGGTCAGTAAAATGAGGACCGAAATTGTTGGGGGCAATATGCTGACTTTGTAAACCGCATAGAGAGGGCTGTAAAGCACTGTGAAGCGATATATATTGTAAGTCAAAGCAGTGCTTTTTTTGTAAAAAAAAAAAAAAAAAGGTGCCGGAACTCACACATGTCATACAACCCACTTTGCCTATCCTACAAGGTTCCATCCAAAAAAGGTGCCGGAACTCCGTTCTGAGCGTTCTATGAGAAAAAAAGCCCTGAGTCTAAGTGATATTACTATATCATCCAGTCCTCACTTAACTAAATTCCTAGTCATCACATCATGAAGTTGTTTGCTATACTTTGTTCAAATTAAGTTATATCATCAGCATTCCCACAATCTATTAAGAAAGTATAATGATATGTGGAAATGACCCGAGGGAAGAGATGCTGCCTAGAAATGATCAGATAAGAAAAAGGTGGAGTCCACAGTTGCATAACAGGCATAGAACAAAATGTGGAAAGGACCCTCCCCTAACTTTTCAGGCTGTCAAAAGTGGGAGATTTGTATTTGCAAGATTCTCTTAATGTAGCTTTACAATAAAGTTAAATTAGCTCATCTGTTCATGATTCCTGCCCTGTCTACCTGGGAGAAGATCTGCCTGTATAAATCCATTCTTTCTCATAATTACTCATTTGTTCTGAAGAAGTTTATGAGTCTATTTTCTCTAGAATATTCCTGATGATTGAGAAATTTTGTGAATGATATTTTGTCAACATATATTTTGTAAAAATATGACTTAAAAAGTTTGCTAAATGCCTGGTTTTCATTTCTGAAAATACTGTTGTTCTCCCAACTAAGAATAGTTGCAAGTTAGGCAATTGTAGAACATTCAAATGTGAAAAGACCAGGTGGGATAAGAAGCCAAGGTTTCTGCTCTTAAAATTCCTGTGTTTCCATTCTAGTTCCATCCCTTTCTGAAGAAGAATGAGTTTTGCAATGTTTCCACACTTAAATGTTATTTGAACACAAATGGAGACATAGCAGCAGATCTGGACACCCGGAGCATTGTGGTTGTCCCTGAGGAAGATCCCATCACACTGCAACTGGGGAGTTTTCAAAGGCAGAGACTTATTATCAACCAAGATGTTCTTTCATGGCTAAAGTTGTTCAGCAAGGTGGATGAAATCTTAACATCTTTTCTCTGCTTTAAAAATCCCGAGAATCCATTTTAAGTGGGCTAAGCCTAGTTAACAAGGTGGATGGCCTTCACAAAGAATTGAATATGGGGAGTAGACCACTTATAATTCCAATGAGCCAATATGCTGCAGCAAAAGATGCTGACTTACCCTTTCTGAGGGACATGTTTTGGTCTCAGTTTTAATCTGAGTTCCTTAGCATGGCAGCCATATGAATTGAAGATATAAATATAAAAAGAAACAAAGAACATCTTCTCTAAGGTTGACAGCCCTAATGTGTAAGAAATTTTTCTTTGCACCTTAGCTGAGAGATAATTTTGGATTACTTTCAAAGGGGAATGGTTTTGCAATGTTCTATGTAGTGTCAGACCTGCCCCAACTAGATCCCTTGGAAAGTAAGAATCTCAACTCCATTTGGTTGAAGTGATAGGTTCTTTTACTAAGAATTAGTAGGCTAGGTCTGAAGTTCCAATGCAAAAGGTTACATTGTTCCCTCTTTCTCCAGCTCTCCTCCCTTGAACTGTCCATCTGTGTTCAATAGTGTACCATTTAGGTGTTTTGGGAACAGCTTAGATGTTTGGCTCCATTTGGTGCAATTTTCCATTCTTTTCCCAGGCTACGTGTCCTTGAAGACTAGAACAGGGTGGTTCTCACTCTTCTGGTTTCTGTCAAATGTCTCACCCCCCCTTCCCTCTCATCTCTACTCTCTACATTCCAATTACCCCCCTCCTCTCCCCTAACAATTTATGACAGGATGCCAGCAAAGTGCAGAACTGAATATGGCAGATCTGACATGTAATCTAAAAGAAATCTCAATTCCATCCTTCCAGACTTTATTAAGAAGAAAGGCCCTATATTGCAATGTAATATGTCAGTAGTTTGCAACTTTTAGAGATTTATATTTATCTAAGTGAAGCCCAGAGACTATTTTGTGAATGTTTATGTCGACTACCATTTTCCTTCAATGATTTGTCCTGTTTTTATTGATGTTCCTTTGTTTTCTGCTTAGTCTTTCCCTAAGTCCCAATGTGTAGAAAATTGTCATCCTGGATTTGTCAAACAGGTTCGGGAAGGAGAGCTAGTTTGTTGCTATGACTGTGTTCCTTGTCCGGAGGGGACCTTCTCCATTCAGGAAGGTGGGTGACTCTGGAGGAAAAGATATTGGATTCATGCAGAGTATTTTGATCAATGTGCATGTTAAAACAGACAATCTAAGCTTGACTATTTGATTGTACTTAATTTTCAACATGCCCTATCCATAACGGTAGGAATAACAAAAATATCTTGAAGAATGAGAAAGCAAAATAGAGAAGGATACCGTGGATTGGGCAAGGTTACTTCTTTCAAAGGAAATCTCTTTTCTACTTGTCAGTTTTGAAGGGTCCTTCCATTTTGCCTTTCATAGGAACATTTGAATTCTTTAAAACTTGAGGACTGGTTTCATTTCAGATTATAAAAATAATATTACTTTCTGTTTTCTCAGATACTGAAAAATGCATCAAGTGCCCAGAAGATCAATATCCAACTGAGGACAGAGTTCAATGTATCCCCAAAAGAATAATCTTCCTGTCCTATAAAGAACATCTGGGAATTATCCTCATCACTTTTGCCCTACTCCTGTTCCTAACCACAGGCTTTGTTTTAATCCTATTCATTAAATACCGAGAGACTCCCATTGTCAAAGCCAACAACCGGGATCTCTCCTACATCTTCCTCATCTCCCTCCTGCTTTGTTTCTTGTCTCCTTTTCTCTTCATTGGTCAACCAATAAAAGCCACCTGCCTTCTCCGACAAACCATTTTCAGCATAATCTTCTCAGTTGGAATTTCTTCTCTCTTGGCTAAAACCATCATGGTGGTGCTGGCTTTCATGGCCACAAAACCAGGAAACCAAGTGAAAAGATGGTTGAGGAAGAGTTTGGCCAACTCCATCATACTTTCTTGTTCTGCAGTCCAAATTATCATCTGCTCCATCTGGCTGACAGTTTCTCCTCCATTCCCTGAAACTGACCTCTATTCCCAGGAAGAAGAAATTATCCTGCAATGCAACGAAGGGTTTGTTGTCATGTTCTACATCACCCTCATCTATCTGGGCTTCCTGGCTGCCATCTGCTTCACAGTGGCTTTCCTGGCAAGGAATCTGCCTGGGACCTTCAATGAAGCCAAGCTGATCACTTTCAGTATGTTGGTCTTTTGCAGTGTCTGGATCTCCTTTGTGCCCACGTACCTGAGCACCAAAGGGAAATACATGGTGGCTGTGCAGGTCTTCTCCATCTTGGCTTCCAGTGCCAGTCTGTTGGTCTGCATCTTCATCCCCAAATGCTTCATTATCATTCTGAGATCAAGCATGAATACAAAGGAGCAACTTATAACCAGACGAAATGTAGAAATGTGAGGAATTTCATCATTCAACATGCTCCAACAGGCTAAGCCTAGATATTAGTCCAAGCTACTCTCCATACATGAGTGAGCCAACTATTAATTATTAAAGGGCATCTGGAAGGTAGCGTCCCTCATCCTTGAATAATAGAATCACAACACAGCCACAGAACATTTTTGAGCAGTAAAGGCATCGTATATTTCCTTTGTCCTTACTCTATGTGAGGCTTGAAATACTCCACCCAGATATTTGAAACTTGACACTTGGCAATGGGAATCTTGTGGATATGGCAGAGATAATTTGGGGAGTTCCAAAAATGCTATTATTTTAGTGTATCTACAATTAAGGTTCTTTGAAGTGTTGGACTCAAGGTCTCAGCGTCATAGATGTTGAAGAAGAGAGGAGCTAAAATACAGCCTCATTAGATTTCTAGAAAAGAATTCCTATGGAATGGGATGATTGAATGTCCCATGGATGTGGTATGAATGAGCTAGGATTGGGCATAAATACCTGTCAGAAGAAGGGAGAATTCATACATGTGCATCTTCTGCTTGTGAACATTCCAGAAGTATCTGGGTGGTCACTGGGAAATGAAGATGACTCTGGCCTGACCCAGAGGAACTATTTTTACCTTCTTAAAATGAAAGTTTGCAAGGAGATTCTATTCACAAACAGAAGCCATCACATTTATTTTCAAGTTTAGCAAAAACACATGTGTTTGTATCTTCCTTCTTGGCTATATCATGGCTGTATCTTCCTAGCATCTAAAACAGGGGTGTCAAACTGCCGGCCCATGGGCAAGTTGCATCATACAGATGCTGCACCCACCCCAGCTCCGGTAATGCAAAAAAAGTCATGATACGTCGCAACACGTCACATGACGCGGTGAGTTTGACACCCATGAACTAAGAGGTATTAAGCCTTTCTCTTTCCCTTCTTGGTTCTGGATGAATATGCAACATTTAAGGCCCGTGCCGTAGTCCACACTGTGCAATGTTAGGGACAAGTTTCTTTCAATCTCTTCCTGGGGAAGAGTTTCCAGTGTATCTTTCTATGGCTATCTTGTCCAGTCTTCCACTGATCATTTATGTTTGGAGTTAGAAAAAAAGGAATGCTTTACCTAGTTGAGTTGGTTTGATAATCAAAACTATGAGCTCCCAAGCAATCTTTCTTCTTCTTCTTTTTTCCCAGCAAGTTTTATTGGTATTTTTAGTTTTACATCAATGTGCTTTAAGAATCTCCATGGAGATAGGGTGATCAATCATCCCCCAAAAAACAATATAATCAAACATCGATAATTCAATAATTCCTTAACATTACTTCTCTGTTTCCCTCAAGCTAAAACCTAATACTAATACATATCTAGATAAAATTCAATCATTATATATATAAAAAAAATGTCGTTAGTAATTCACATATCCATCAAAATCCTGTTTTTAGGTTGAACTATTTTAAAACCATTTTACATTTTAGCCTAAAATAAACACATAAGTTACATTTCGGGTCCCTCAATTTCCCATAAAACAATAACAATTTCTAAAACACATATATAGTATAACTATTATATTTTAATACTTCTCTCTTATATTCTATCAAATATATATTTTATAAGTCAATCCAAATCTCTAAAAGTTCCTCAATTATTTTAACCTAGTTAGATTAATGCATTTCTAGTTAACATTCAATCATTGTAAATAAAAATAACAATAATATTTCACTAATATCAATCCAACTCCTTTTAAATTTAAGCTTTCCAATTTTCCATATTGCCATTCCAGACCATAATCCAATCAATTCTCTAAAAGCCTTTTTAACCCGTCAGATAAAATTTTAACACTCATTTTTAAACCTAATTCTAGCTTTCTTTTTGTGCCAAACAGGTTTCCACAATAGGGCCTCTAACTCCTCACATCGTACTGCTTGGCTATACACATTTTTCCACAATTGAGTCTGGTCGTAGTCCTCTTCTCTTTTTTCCAGGTCTGCATTATGTAATCAGTCTTAATCAGTATGTTAATTATTCATTGTTTATTCATATTGTCAGCATTAATGTCTCGTATTTGGAAGTCAATTCCTATTGCTTTTAAGATTATAAATGTTTTAGTTGAAATCTGCCTTTGAGCATCAAAATTTTCCATCATTTGCGTATGAGGTGTACCATCTTCCTCTTCAATAGGTTATAAATATATTTCCTCCATCTCGTTAAGTTGTGCATCTGGTTGTGTGTCATGATCAGCCATACTTTGAGATTCAATTTTTAACTCTGGAACATTGTCTTTCCTGTGCTTTCTAAAATGTTCTTTTAGTTCCTCTTTCATTTCCAAAAAATTTTCTAGTATCAGTCCATAATCAAGCTGTGGGTAAGATTCCATTTCAATAATAGAGTAGTCTTCGTTTTTTAGTGAAAATTCAGTTAGAAGGTAGATTGCAATATTATAAAATATAACATCCAAACAGATATGAAAAAAAAAAACAAAAAATCAAGCCCAACAAAAAGATACAGGCAGCAAAAGTCAAAGTCAGTGTTGTAAATGTCTAATTTGTAATCCAAAATAGTAGTAGTAGAAGATGCCTTAAAAGTCAGTTGTTAGGAATTTCTGGGCGTCACACCAGGTTCAAGACAAAGTAAAAGTTCAGCTTAAGATAGCTACTTTGTAGCAAAGCCCTTGAGCTGGTTTCACTCGGATAGGAATGGCTGGGCTTCACACCAAGTTCAGCACAGCTTAAACTGGATACTTTGTTGCCACCCAATCCACGTGATTCCGCCCCGAGAGCCGAAAACAAAAACAATTTTTTTTTGTTTAAAAAATAAACAGTAATGTTCAGAAGGGGGGGAGGAAAAAGAAAACACTCCACCCCCCTCCCTAAAGGCTTCCACTTGAGCTAAAGACATACAGGCAAAGAGAAAGAGTCACAGTAAGGATTTTTTTTTTTCAGGATCCCCAAAATCCAACAGCTCAAAAAGACAATAAAAATTCATTATTTTTCACAGCTGGTTTTCCCAAGTATCTGAACGCTGCTTTCTTAGAGTAGGGAAGTAGTTTCTAAAAGCTTTTGACAGGAAAGTAAATAAGGTATCAAGAGGGAAGGAAAGGTCTCACTCGGATCATCCATGGTGGTTCTTTTTGCTTAGATGTTGCTGTGACTTTCGGCTGGAACAGCTAAGTGATCGGCCATGTTAATGGCCAATATTTTCCCCGTCGGCCCAAAGGTGATTTCTCAGACCACAGAGGGAGCTGCCGCTCCCTCTGTGATCAACGAGTGTCCTCCTCCATGGTGGTTGCCCCTCCAGGGGAACTTTCGACCCTATACAGGTTCTACCGGCGGGGGGAAACTGGCCGGCAAAGAGAACAAGCTCTTTGCATGACCGCGAGCACTGTAACCAGAACCGGAAGTCCCAAGCAATCTTTCTCTGTACCTCCATCATCTCGTCCCTTTCAAGATTCCTGAGACTACTCAAGTTTCAATTATTGAATCAGAATTCAAAATTTAGCATCTGTGTGTGTGTGTTTTTTTTCAGAAATGATATAGGGTTTCCTGCTTGAGCAGGGGGTTGGACTAGAAGACCTCCACGGTCCCTTCCAGTTCTATTCTGATTGTGTAGGGGTAGAGGGGAGAGGAAGCAGGAAATTGCTAGGGTTGACCAAATTAACAAACTTGCCTTGAAATATCATCATCTTTCCCATTCATTCTCCAGAAGAATCAAAAGGATTCTCATGTTCCTCAGAAATGTACTGTTCAGTTGCTTTCTTTCTTTGTTACATTTTTATCACTTCTTTATTGAGGAGCTCATAGTGGTCGACATTGTCCTAGTTCCTCTTTTCCCTCCATCAAATCACTGTTTGAGATAAAGGGATGATAAAGTGTCATAAAATTACCCACAGATTTTCCAGGTCTCCTTGCTCCAATTTTGGTCACCGCATTAAAAAAAAGTTGTTGAGACTTGGGAAAAAGTGCAAAGAAGAGCAACTAAGATGATTAAACACCAGAAGACTAAAACATATGAAGTTGCGGGATTTGGGTATGGCCAGTCTAGAAAAAAAGGACTAGAGGGGACCTGATAGCAGTATTCCACTACTTCAGAGGCTGCAACAAGGAGAAGAGGGACAACCTATTTTGCAAACCTCCTGAAGGCAGGACAAGAAACAATTGATGGAAACTAATCAAGGAGAAAAGCAACCTGGAATTAGGAAGAAACTTCCTAACAGCGAGAACAATCAACCAATGGAACAGCTTGCCTTCAGACATTGTGGATGCTTCATCACTTAAGGTTTTTAAGAAGAGACTGGACAGCCATTTGTCAGAAATGATATAGGGTTTCCTGCTTGAGCAGGGGGTTGGACTAGAAGACCTCCACAGTCCCTACCAGCTCTATTCTGATTGAATGAAAAGATGTTTGGAAATGGGCAGCAGGGAGAGCAGTTCCACCAGCTTATGTCCAACTTCCAACAGAAGATCTCGCTTCCAATAATTTGGAGCACAGAGATTCTGAGAGGCTTTAACCATCCCTCATTCTTGGTTGAGCTCTTGTCTGGGGTGAAACCACAAACCAAAGTGGCCACATTTCCACTCTGGGAACAACCAGGCTTCAGTGAAACATGACAGATAACATCATGATCAGGGCATCTTTGTTTTGCATCAACCTGTCATTCAAAATCAACAGACAGAACCACAGCCACAAAAATCTGGTAACCAGGCATTGAGGTAGAAGCCAAGGGTTGTACAAGTAGGACAGCTTTCAAATAGTGGACCAGAGAGATGGGCCATCCTCTGTTCCTCACTGTAAGGATGAACCTACCTATCTCCTCAGCTTTCCCCCCCACACACACACACACTCACTGGGAGTTCTCCCTTCTAGACCAGGATATACATATCAATGTACCCCCCCTCCAGATAAGAAACAGAATCACTCAACAATCAACCCAGATAAATCAGGAATACAGGGATTCCCAACTGCATCTTCAAAGCACCTGGAGATCTTTTGAAGGGAAGGTGAGACACATCCTCAGAGATGGGAATGTCAAAGGAATGTCAAGAGCATCCACACAACCAGCTGAAGGACCACCAAGTTGCCCCAAATCATATTCTGGATTAATGTAGCAATAAATCAGGTCTCACCATCAACCATGCTGTGGACATTGTTACCATCTTAGATGCAGACCTCACAGTCTGCTATTTGTTTAATAAACAAATATACTTCAAAGTATAAAGGTTCTCAGTGTCTTATATGAATACTGAAGGGCGAGTGTAAAGGGGGAAAAAACCCTCTATCCACCCCATAACTTATTCCATATTTACCCAAAGATACAGTTGTCTGACTGTCGTCTATGGAGGTTCTCAGTCATCCAGGCCTTGTTTGTCCCAAAGGTGCTTTTTCAAGAGGCAACTGGACTTTCTTGCTTTTCTTTGAAGATGTTTCACTTCTCATCTAAGAAACTTCTTCAGTTCTGAGAGAAACATCTTCAAAGAAAAACAGGAAACTCCAGTTGCCTCTTGAAAAAGCAACTTTGAAGTTGTCAGTCAATTTCCTGTCCCTTAGTCTGAAATATCATCCAAAAATGGATATTTCTAGAACAGTGGGGTAATGAAATTCCTCTTTCCCATGATCAACTTTAAAATCTCTTCCAATTTGGGATTAACATATGGAGATCTAATGGAAAAATAAATCACAAACAGGGCCTATTCTTAACATTATGCAGGGTTCAAGGTTACAGATTTTTTCCTTGGAATTAGAAGACAAGGAGCACTAGAGTTAAGTGTCATCAACGTAGGGTGGCACCACACTCTTTAGTTCTGGAACAGAACAGAACAGAACAGAACAGAACAGAACAGAACAGAACAGAACAGAATAGAATAGAATAGAATAGAATAGAATAGAATAGAATAGAATAGAATAGAATAGAATAGAATAACAGGTTTGGAAGGGACCTTGGAGGTCTTCTAGTCCAACCCCCTGCTCAGGCAGGAAACCCTATACCATTTCAGACAAATGGTTGTCCAGTCTCTTCTTAAAAACTTCCAGTGTTGGAGCATTCACAACTTCTGGAGGCAAGTTGCTCCACTGATTAATTGTTCTAACTGTCAGGAAATTTCTTCTTAGTTCTACGTTGCTTCTCTCCTTGATTAGTTTCCATCTGTTGCTTCTTGTCCTGCCTTCAGGTGCTTTGGAGAATAGCTTGACTCCCTCTTCTTTGTGGCAACCCCTGAGATATTGGAACAGTACTATCATGCCACCCCTAGTCTTTCTCTTCATTAAACTAGACATACCCAATTCCAGCAGCCGTTCTTTATATGTTTTAGCCTCCAGTCCCCTGAACATCTTTGTTGCTCTTCTCTGCACCTTCCCCAGGAGTCTCTGGAGACTACATTGAAGGACAACATCCAATTTCTTGGGTGTCAAACTATCTTCCTTCAGCATCACTTTCCAGACATGTCCTGAAAGGAAGGACCACAACCATACAGAGAGTGGTAAGGACAGCTGAGAAGATTATAGGAAGCCCACTTGCCATTATTCAAGACACTGATAATAAGTGCTGTTATGTCCTGGGACTGCTGAATGACTCAGCAGGCTCAGGAGGCTGCAAAAGGCCCGGGCAATCCATGTGGTTGCCCGGGACCAGACAGGCTGTCTCCAGCCTTGTGCGCATGCGCAAGGCGGGAGACTAGCCTTGCAATGATTGGTTGATGCTGTCCCTTGCAAGGGGCTATAAAAGGCCATGGCGCCATTTTGTCTTCTGTTCTGTTCGTGATCTCAATAAAGACGTATGTTTGTTACTCCTGCCTCGCCTCGATGTCTCTTCGGCCAAAACAGAACATTGGTGACGAAGGTGGTATCCGCTGCAAGAAGAAACAAGAGAAGCAAGGCTGACTTACCAAAGGAAGCCTGAAGCGCAGAGAAGTTCGGCGTCCGGTGGAAGCGATTGCCTGCCAGTACGAAGACGCTGGAGGTGAGCTCGGCTTCAAGGGACCCCTTCTCATTCCTTGCAGCGAGAGGCATCAAAGAGGTTACAGGCTGTAAAGATGTCAAAGCTGGGCCGTTTGTCAGATTTTGACACGTCTCACCCTGAGCGCTGGAGTTCTTACGTGGCTCGGGTGGAGAATTACTTTAGAGTTAATAAGATCCAGGAAGATGGCCTCAAAGTTGCTACATTGCTGTGTGTCTGTGGGCAAGAGACTTTTGACATTGCAGAAAATCTTGTAGCCCCAGCACCATTGGAATCAATTGCATACACCGATTTCAAGAGGATGCTGCGTGGGCACTTCGAACCCAAGCTATCAGTAATTGCTTGGAGGCATGCATTTGAGCAGAGAGATCAAAGGCCTGGTGAGTCTGCTGTGGACTTTGTTGCTGCCTTAAGACAAGCAGCTAGGCAGTGTGCTTTCACGGATCTGGAAGAGAGACTCCGGGATCGTTTGGTCTGCGGACTGCGAAGTCGTGAGCTACAACAGAAACTTTTTGCAAAGGAAGATGTATCGTTCCAAGATGCTCTGAGAGAGATTGCAGCTGAAGAAGCAGCAGGCGGTGCTGTGAAGGCCCTGCAGCTCACCAGGAACCCCCCAGCAGAGGTCTCAATCCATCAAGATGTTGCTCGAGAGGCATCCGAATCGGATCCGGAGGAAGAGGTGGACAGGCTTCAACAGGCCGAAGTGAGGAAGCCTCCAGGGCACAGAGAGAGAGCGGCAACATCCCTTCAGTGTTGCGGCTGTGGAGGATGCCACAAGCGAGCTGATTGCCGGTTTCGCTCCGCTACCTGCCGGGCATGTGGCAGGCAAGGCCACATTGCATCCATCTGTTTGGGTCGCCAGAAGGAACAGTCAACAGTAGAATTGCCTCTGAAAGGTACCAAGGTCCCCAGCCAAAATAGGGTGGGCTTCTGCGCGTCCCATAGGGGCATTTTCAAAACTGGGGTTCACAGGCCTCTAAAAAAGAAACTTCACCTTGACATGAAGTTGCAAGGGGTTCCCTTGTCAATGGAGCTGGACACCGGGTCCGCTCTATCAATCATCTCCCTAGACACCTTTAATAAGGTTTGCCACAGAAGTGGCCTTCGAGTCAAACTCAGGCCTTCAAATTTAATCCTCACTGACTTTCAAAATTCGAGGGTCAGCGTGAAGGGGGAGGCCACAGTCAGAGTGCAGAGTTTTCAAGGACTGCTAGATGTGGTGGTAGTTGGGGGTGATCGCACGAGTCTTATAGGACTCGATTGGTTCGAGGCCCTTGGGATCCAAGTGACTGGGCTGCACAATCTGCAAACGTCAGGCCTTGCAGATGTTTGCAAGGAGTTTGCGGATGTGTTCAGTGCAGAGCTTGGTTTGTACAAGGGGCCTCCCATTGCCTTACGTTTGGACCCAGCCATCACACCCATTAGAATCAAGCCCAGAAGGGTACCTTTTGCATTGAAAAGCAAAATCGATGCAGAGCTGGACAAGCTGATCCAGCAAGGAATTCTAGAGCCTGTGGACTCTAGTCCATGTGAAACCCCTACAGTCACGCCACTGAAAGCAAATGGAGAGGTCCGGATTTGTGCGGACTATAAATGTACACTTAATAGAGCATTGCAGCAGCATGCCTATCTGGTGCCAGTGGTAAGCCACATTTTGGGCTCCCTCAAGGGGGGGGGGGCGGATTTTTGCAAAGCTGGATTTGGCTCAGGCCTATCAACAGTTACCTGTTGATGAGGCAACGGCTGAGGCCCAAACAATTGTGATGCACCGGGGAGCCTTTAAGGTAAAAAGGCTGCAGTTTGGAGTTAATGTAGCCCCTGGCATATTCCAAAGTGTGATGGAGTGAATGCTCCATGGTATTCCAGGGGTCTGTCCCTATTTTGATGACGTCCTCATTGCTGGGGAGTCATCTGTGAACTTAGCTGAAAGGCTGAGAGCTGTTTTGCTGCATTTCCACCAAGCAGGGCTGAAGCTGAAGCAAAACAAGTGTAAAATTGGAGTCACCTCCACTGAGTTCTTGGGATTCCGTATTGATGCTGAAGGCATCCATCCTTCGGAATCCAAGCTTCAAGCGATTCAGCAGGCCCCAAGCCCCCAGTCGAAGAGTGAGCTTCAAGCCTTCCTGGGGCTGTTAAATTTTTACCATTCATTCCTTCCCCACAAGGCTGCAGTGACTGAGCCGTTACACCGGCTCTTGGACAAACAGGCTCCATGGAAATGGACAGAGGTCCACGAAAGGAGTTTCACAGAGGTCAAGGACTTGCTCTCTTCAAATGCGGTATTAGCCCATTTTAATGAGCAATTGCCTGTGTGCATAGCCTGTGATGCATCCCCTTATGGGGTTGGGGCTGTACTGAGCCATCTCAAGGCTAATGGGACACAAGTCCCTGTGGCCTACTAGTCTAGGACTCTCATCTGCAGAGCGCAATTATGCACAGATTGATAGAGAAGCTTTGGCAATAGTGGCTGGAATAAAGAAATTCCACGATTTCTTGTATGGCCACCATTTCACGGTTTACACAGACCATAAACCTTTGCTGGGTTTGTTTACAACAACAAAACAAACCCCACACATTATATCTCCTAGAATGCTGAGATGGTCAATTTTCTTGTCAGCATATGACTACACCCTGGTTCACAAACCAGGTAAAGAAATGGGCCATGCAGATGGTCTCAGCAGATTACCTCTACAGCAGATAGAGGCAGATCCTGCTCCTGCTCTTCACATTCTTTCCATTCAGGAATTGCCTGAATCTCCCCTCAATGCTAGGGACGTGGCTGCAGAAACTGCCACTGATCACACGCTTACACGCGTGCTGACATGGGTGTTGTCAGGATGGCCTGACACGTGCCCGGGTGCAGAATTCCAAGGGTTCTGGCAAAGGAAGCACGAGCTTTCTACTTTCAAGGGGTGTCTCCTGTGGGGTAGCCGGGTAGTCATCCCGGCCTCATTGAGGACTAGAGTCTTGCTCTCTCTGCATGAGGGACATCCGGGAATAGTCCGGATGAAGGCGCTAGCACGTAGCCACCTCTGGTGGCCTGGGCTCGATAAAGAGATCGAGGCCCAGGTGCATGGGTGCCAAGTCTGCCAACAGTCAAGGCCAGAAATGCCCCAGGCCCCTGTACATAGGTGGGAGGAGACACATACACCATGGTCGAGGGTACACATCGACTACGCTGGGCCCTTTCAGGGGCAATTCTTCCTTCTCCTCGTGGACAGCCATTCCAAGTGGCTAGAGGTTGTTCCTGTTTCCTCCACTACTACTGCCAGGACCATCCAGGTGCTGAGAGGCATCTTCGCCTCACATGGTCTTCCAGATGTCCTTGTCTCAGACAACGGACCCCAATTCACATCTTCTGAGTTTCAGGGTTTCCTTCAAGCCAACATGATCCAGCATGCCACATCTGCACCGTTTCATCCAGCTTCCAACGGTCAAGCTGAGCGTATGGTGCATACTACCAAAGATGCTTTAAAGAGAATCACTCATGGAAACTGGCATCACAGGTTAGCTGACTTTCTTCTTTGTCACCGCACCACACCTTGCACTCCTACTGGGAAAAGCCCAGCTGAACTCCGCTGGGGTCGCAGACTCATCACTAAGCTGGACAGGTTGCACCCTGACCGGATGGCTTCACAGGTGTCACAACCGCGGGCACCTAGGAGACTACAGGTGGGCGATCTGGTCTGGGCAAGGAACTATGGACCTGGAGATCTCTGGGTGACAGCAGTGGTATGCAAGGTCTCTGGGCCACTGTCATACGAAGTGGCCTTGGATGATGGTCGGGTGATCAGACATCACATTGACCAACTGTGCTGGAGGCTTTCCAGCCACTCTTCTGCCCCTGGCTCTGCTCTGGGGGGGGAGGAGGACCACAATTACGATTGTGGACCACAGTCTCTCCGCCAAGGTGGACCTTCAAATGTTCCTGCACATGTTCCTGAAGGGGGTTTTGCCATGGAGGCGGCTCCTGACTCTGGCACAGGCACTGGGTCATGGGGACATGGCAGTCAATCAGTTCCTCAGACCACTCCAGCTGCTGGTCTTGGGTTCGAAGGGCAGTGTTCCCAAGAGGAGTCCATTGTGGATTTGGGGAATTCCACCCCACCACTGGACTTGGGGAACTCCACCCCACCAAGGAACTCTGGTTTGGGTTTAGCGGATCCAGCCAGTCAGCAATCTGGAGGGTTGCCTGGGTCTTGGGGGCATCAAAGTCCTGGCTTGCCTAGCCCAACAGGTGAGGTGGCACTCCAGGCACCAACACTGGCTCCAAGAAGGTCAGAGAGGGCCAAAGGTCCACCCAAGCATCTAAAGGACTATGTGAGGTTCCTATCAAGTGTTAGGGAGGCTTACTAGTTCTCTAGAACTCTGGACACTCATAAAAGGGTGTTCTATTGTTAACTTGGAACAATATGAGGTATAAGGCATAATTGTGTTAAAATTAATAACATGTATATGTAGGTTGTTTTAAAACTATAAGTATTCACTTATTGTTTTATCCAGGGGGGGAGGGGTGTTATGTCCTGGGACTGCTGAATGACTCAGCAGGCTCAGGAGGCTGCAAAAGGCCCGGGCAATCCATGTGGTTGCCCGGGACCAGACAGGCTGTCTCCTGCCTTGTGCGCATGCGCAAGGCGGGAGACTAGCCTTGCAATGATTGGTTGATGCTGTCCCTTGCAAGGGGCTATAAAAGGCCATGGCGCCATTTTGTCTTTTGTTCTGTTCGTGATCTCAATAAAGATGTATGTTTGTTACTCCTGCCTCACCTCGATGTCTCTTCAGCCAAAACAGAACAAGTGCTGTCAGGTCCCCAAATCCTTATTGTCTCCCTTTCATATATATACTCTTGCCCTTTGCTTTGGGGCCTGCCATTCTGCTGGGGGGGGAGGGGGGAAATTACTTTCGCTTGGGATAACTTTCGCTTTCTGCTTTTCTTCTTCCACCTCTATCCACTTGAGAAAGGAATGTGTCTCCATATCAGGGAGATGGTTAAAGAGAAACGGAACTGGAGAAGACCTTGAGTTGTGCGCCAACTGTGCCAGTTACCCGCACATCGTATCACCTGTGGATTGGCTGGATTTCAAATGGACATTATTATTTTGGTGGGAGGAGGAATATTGCTGGTTTAACTATACCACTTAAACAGGATTTCCCCCAGATCTTGCCTAGACTTCTCTACTGTCCCTAACCCCTAATAAAAGCTTCCTTTTGAAACAATGCCTGTTTCAAGAGTTCTGCTTTCTTGGGTGGTTAGCTGAGGTGGGTCCTTACATGCGCTATGTGCTTAGAGCTCAAAGCCTTTTTAGAGACCCCCACACACCCACTTCAAGCCCTGTTTCTGTTGCTCCCCTCTGGCAGGAAGTTTAAAGGAATTTGTAGCAGGACTACCAGATTCTGTAACAGCTTTGTTCCCTATGCGTGGTTTTGTGTGCTGCCTGCAGCCCACAGATGGGGCTTTGCTTGTTTGTGTGGCCTGGTTGCTGGCATGCCACAGCCCGGTACCAGTCCATAGACTGGGGGTTGTGGACCTCTGCTCTATGCCACCCCTCTGGTAAACTCGCAAGACTGGTTTTTCTCACCATGTATATGTATACATCCAAACTAGACTGTGTTGTGTCTCTGGGCCACATATGTATGTGTATGTGGGTTATGCATAATATTTATTTATTTATTTATTTATTTATTTATTTATTTATTTATTTATTTATTTATTTATTTATTTATTTATTTATTTATTTATTTATTTATTTATTTATTTATTTATTTATTTATCTATCTATCTATCTATCTATCTATCTATATATCTATATATCTATCTATCTATTTATTTATTTACTTGTTTACTTGTTTACTTATTTGCTTATTTGCTTACTTGCTTACTTGCTTACTTATTTATTTTTTTATTTAATGATTGGTTGATTGATTGATTGTTATGTTTATGCTGTGTATATTACAGTGGTTACCCTTTGAGAGTTGTATGCACTGAAATCTCATTTTAATGTATGCAGATGTGTGTACATTTAAAGTGACAATAAAATTATTCTATTCTATTCTATTCTCTTCTATTCTCTTCTATTCTCTTCTATTCTATTCTATTCTATTCTATTCTGTTCCGTTCCGTTCCGTTCCGTTCCGTTCCGTTCCGTTCCATTCCATTCTATTCTATTCTATTCTATTCTATTCTATTCTATTCTATTCTATTCTATTCTATTCTATTCTATTCTATTCTATTCTATTCTATTCTATTCTATTCTGTTCTGTTCTGTTCCGTTCCATTCCATTCCCTATTTTCTATTCTATTCTATTCTATTCTATTCTATTCTATTCTGTTCTGTTCTGTTCCGTTCCATTCCATTCCCTATTTTCTATTCTATTCTATTCTATTCTATTCTATTCTATTCTATTCTATTCTATTCTATTCTATTCTATTCTATTCTATTCTATTCTTTCACCTCAGACCAATGCCCTCTAGGGTATATCTGTGATTTTTCACTAACATGCTTTTCTCCAACTTCTCCTCTGCACATGGAGGTCCAGAAGTAATCCAAAATTCCCAGAGATGTTGCTTCTTACAGTAATTATTAAAATCCTGATTTTTGATGTCTCTCCTGATATTCCTCCAGCGACTGCCTTTGATGTAAATATCAGACTGAAGCAACATGGAAGGCACCTTGCATCAGGAAAGGATAAATGTCTCAGGTCACACTCTGTGTGGCACAAAGTTTGGGGCATGCAGGGACTGTGCTCTTGAACATACCTTTCTCTCCTTTCCAGGTGAAGTTATTTTATTTCTCTCTCAATCAAGAAAGTAACTCTCATTTCCATTTTTTGAGAGTGCTTTGAATTCTTCAAACCCTTGTTCTCATTTAGAAACAAAAAGGGAATTGATTCAGCTGCGTGAATTATGGACCTTCTCCTTCTGCTTCTGCTGCTGCTGATGTCTCAGCCAGTCTCTGGGAAGCTTAGACCGAAGTGCCCGCTGAATTTGCAGCAGCAGGATGGAAAAAAACAATGGAGCTATTACAGGCTGGGAGACCACCTCATTAGTATAGTCTCCTCTGCCACAGTAATGTCCCCTATAACAGTGACTTTCAACACAGCTCCTTATAATCAATCTCCCTCGTAAGTCATTCAGTGTGATGGAGTTGCATTTCCTCCATTTTTAGTCCTAACACTCTTCTTTCAGTTACTGCTATATTGTCTAATTTCTTGAATCATTTGGATTTCCATGGCTTCTTCTTATGTCTTATTTTAAGGGACCCAAATTCAAAGATGGGGCAAACCCCCTCACCCCAAGTCCAAATTATTTTCCCCTCTCTGTACAATCCTGAGTTAATCACAACTGCTTATAAGTGCTAAATGCCTAGAGTTTGAAGCATTGTTAGAGACCACACACACCCACTTCACAGTCTGTTTCTGTTACTCCCTTCCGGGAGGAGGTTTTGAAGTATTTATAACAGAACTACTAGATTCTGTAACAGCTTCTCTGGGTCAAATATGTGTGTGTGTGGGTATATGCATAATTATTATTTTTTGTCATGTTTATGCAGTGTATATTCGAGATGGTTACCCTTTGACACCCTTATACAATGAAATCTCATTTTATTGTATGCTGATTAGTGTATATTTAAAGTCACAATAAAGTTATTCTTCTATTCTATTCCGTTCCGTTCCATTACATTACATTACGTTCCATTCCGTTCCGTTCCGTTCCGTTCCGTTCCGTTCTGTTCTGTTCTATTCTACTATTAACTGGCTTATTGAAAAGTTTATAATTTCCTCTGGTCAACCCATTTCCCTATTTTTATAACTACTCATTGATATTCAATGCCCAAGCCTAGTAGGAATAGAGAATCACCTATTTTTAGAATTGCTTTTCTGGGTCACTTATGAAAACTTCACTTTGATAGTGATTCTATTTTCATGATTGAATGATTTTGAAACTTGGTTATGGCACAAATTGAAAATGAGCACTATTAAAAGTAATGATATATTTGTGAATATTATATCTCCATCCCACTTTCTCAACAGTCATAAAAATTAAGCAGTGATGGGCGACTATAAATTTGCTTCTTGTTTTGTATACTTTTTGCTTAAGACTGAATGGCCTTGTGGAGAGAAAGAGGAATAAATGAAAATATATTTTGTTGTTGTTGCTAGAGATGATATTATCATGACCATTTTTTATAGTAGTTTACTTACTGATCCATCAAGAATCCTATGCTTCATTTTTGCCATTCAACAAATCAACAAGAATTCTCAGCTTTTGTACAATCTCACACTTGGCTACAATATCCATGACAATTATATGAACACACTTGGCACTTCAGATGCCTTGCTGGACATGCTCTCAACTGGAGAAGCTAATATTCCCAACTACAGCTGTGGAAAGAAGGACAATCTTTTTACTTTTCTTGATGGAGCTCTTGATGACATCTCCATTCAGATGTCAACATTAGTGGGCACCTACAAAGTCCCACAGGTTTGTGTGTGTGTTTATCTGGTAAAGTGAGCAGGGTGGTGGTGGGTGGGTAATAAAGTCAATAATATCTTTTCTATGGAATTCATGACCTGCTTTTCACCATGGCCAATGTCATGGCTAGGGATTGGGATCCACAGTGGGGAGGAAGCCTAAATATTTAATCAAGCAAGACTTGAGAAATTGGACACAATGTTAAATATTGAACATTTAAGCAAGTCTCTAAAAATGACTGGATTTATCAGAAAGTTTTGATTCTAGAAAAGTATTTACAGAAAGTTTTGTAAAAAAAATTTTTAAAGAGTATTTTTCCCAGCGCAGTTGAAGAATTTGAAAGTATATAGTTAACTTTGTTAATAAAAATGGTGATAGTTTACAAAGATTATTAGGTTCAAATAGAAATACATTACTATTCCCAGAGCAAGGAAGATAAAACAGGAATGGTTAAATTGATCATCCTATTCAAAGAGGAGAATGTATTTGAGCATGTTTTTCATTTGGATACCACTTCTGGATTTTGTTCTTGTGGTGAAAAAAAATGAAACTTTGACTTTGGTTTTGTCGACTAGATTTGTCATTATAGAAATGGCTAGTTATATATTAATATGTAAAAACAAAAAGCTGAGGCTGGAGTGTTTTTATCTTATACTGTGTTAAAAAGAATCGGAAGTCAATACCTTTATTTTCCTTTTTTCCCTTGTACCCCACACCTTCTCTTCCCCTCTCCTTTTCCCTCCCTTAATTTCCTATTTCTATTTTTCTTTGTATGTTATATATTAAATAAAAATTAAAATTGCAAGATAAAAAATAAAAATGAACTGATTTGCATTTGTAGTGCTCTAGAGATTGAAGACATACATATCTATTATCAGAACATCAATTTTATAAGAAAAGAGAGAAGTCAGTATCTTAGACCCCAGATTAAATACAGGATTAAATTCAGTCTTGTTAATGTCCTGCCTTTTGTATTCCTTAAGTTGATATGGCCTAATGGCTAATAACAATAAACTAGTATAATATGTTCATGAGAACCACACTGGATGTGTTAAAAGCTTACATTTTGGACTTGATCTGACTTAAATATAATACACCAATCTTCGCTACTTTTTCAGATCAGTTATGGAATTGTTTCAGAGGCTCTGTATGATAAAAGTCAAATCCCTTTTTTCCATCAGATGGTCCCCCAAAATGGGATCCAGTACCCAGGAATTGTCCAACTACTCCTCCATTTCAGATGGACTTTGATTGGTCTCTTTCCACCAGACACAGAGGAGGGAGAGAATTTCATGAGAACTTTCACTCCTATGCTTGTCAAAAATGGAATTTGTGCTGTTATCTCACAACAATTCTCAATGACTAGACCTACAGAACCTCTCAGAAATGCCATCTCTAAGTGGAGACAAGTCAATGTCTTTGTTCACTTCATAGAATTTGTTTCCTTTTTGGATAGAATTTCCCATATCCATTTAACACTTGAAGGTTTGCCAGGACCCATTGAAGGGAAAGTCTGGATCACCACAATCGTGGAGAAATTGAAAATGTCAAGACATACACTTTTGAAATATATCCATAGTATTTGGGCCTTTGCTTTTCAGGAAAAAAAATGGCCAAAGGATGATGCCTTTCAACCCAGTCTTTTTAGGGATTCCAAATTTGAAGATCATTCTTTTCATTGTTCTTTTTTAAAGCATGTTCTTTCTGTCAAGGGCCGGAGACGATGCACCCAGATAGCACCACTGGACATGCAGGAGAAGAGGAACAGTATTCAGATCCAAAATGACCACCGTTTTTACAGTGTTGTTAAGACTCTGGCCCATGTCTTGAATGCTGCATATTCCTCAACATCTAGGAGGGCAAAAAAGGAGGAGAAAGAGAGATTGAAGGCTCTACAACCATGGCAGGTATAGGGTCCTGACAAGGATCTATCAAACCTAGTTCCTACTTAGAAAAAAAATCCAGTGCTGATGTAGAACTTCCTTGTTCTACAAAAAACCAACAGTTTTGGCCAAGATGCGGCCAGATTTAGCTCAGAGGATTATGTTCCAAAGAGCAGGCACTGTGACAATTATATTTTGATATTATTATACCACTATTATAAATTCCTGTACTTATGGGTTTATAATTACCATTATAGAATTTTATATTCACAAACTTCAAGCAAACCTGGGAGCCTCTAGCCCAATCCTGCATCACTGCAGGAATCCAATTAAAACTTTTTAGACTAATGGCTGCTCAATCTTTGCATTTAGCCATGGTGGCACAGTGGTTAGAATGCAGTATTGCAGGCTAACTCACTGTTCACTGCCAGGAATTTGATCCTGACGAGTTCAAGTTTGACTCAGCCTTCCATCCTTCCAAAGTTGGTAAAATGGAGACCCAGATTGTTGGGGGAAATAAGCTGGCTCTGTAAACCACTTAGAGAGGGCTGTAAAAGCACTGTGAAGTGGTATATAAGTCTAAGTGCTATTGCTATTTAGGCAAATAATGAAGGGGAGACTGAACTTCTCTTGTTCACTGGCTCACCTTTAAAATTGCTTCCCCTTTTAGTATGTTTCAAGTTTCTTTCAAAATTCCTGAATGTTTCAATTCTAGTTCCATCCCTTTATGGAGAAGAATCAGTTTTGCAATTTTTCTTGGGAGAAGCTGTACTTGGACCAAAGTGGAAATGTAGCAGCAGATCTGAATATCATAAGTTGGTTGTTTTTCTCCAAGGAGGATCCCATCGAAGAGCAACTGGGGAGTTTTGAAAGACAGAGGCTTATTATCAGCCAAGATGCTCTTTCACAGCTAAAGTTGCTCAACAAGGTGGTTGAAAATATTGGCAACTTTTCTATGTCTGTATGGTTGGTGTTAGTGACCCCTAAAAGAGCAGGCTCAGATATTTTTAAAGAGCCCATATCTGACCAGAGTTATCCACGCCTCTGTTTCACCCCATTGGGATAGAGTAATAGGCCTCCTGCTGCTAGGAAGGTGATCCAAAGTGTTCAGTTAAAACGGAATCACAATGACTTGTCTGATGTGGGATAATGTCTTAATTTAGAAAAATGAAGGGCTGAAAATGTCTTTGACTCCCCCCCCCAAGAAAAGTCCTTTTTTGATGCTTGAAATAATGACGGTCAATTTGTAATGAAAGGCTATAAAGAAATGTGGATCTGTCTTTCCATGTCACCTAATTATAGTAAGTCTGGGAAACAATGGAGGACAGGGCGTCCTGGAGTGCAGTGGTCCTTGGGGTGTCAAAGAGTTGGACACAACTATAATTCCAGAAACTAGGCAGTAATGTTTAGTTTTATTTCACCAGCATGGCCGCTGTATGAACTGATAATATAAATGTACAGATATAACTAGTTGACAGCCATAGATTGTGAGGATTTTTTTTCTTTTTCTGGAACAAAGCTTTGGACTATTTTTAATGGGGAGTGGCTTTGCAATATTTTATTTAGTCCAGAAGAAATCTTTCCTGATCCTCCTGCTCAGAAGTTTCTTTCTTAATCAGTCTCATTTTATTTTAATAAATCTACGTAAAAATTTAGCAAATATTTTGGAATGAATTCTGTTTTTCTGCTTAGTCTCTACCTCAGTCCAAATGTGTGGACAATTGTCATCCTGGATTTGTAAAACGGGCTCAGGAAGAAGAACCAGTTTGCTGCTATGATTGTATTCCTTGTCCGGAGGGGACCATCTCCACTCAGGAAGGTGAGTGACACCAGAGAAGAGGGCACTGGATTCAACCAGAGCATTTTATCAAAGTGCATATAAAGAGACACATGTGAACTTGATTGTTTTATTCTTCATTTTTATTTTTTTTTATTTTTAAAATATGTTTTATTAATTTTTAACATAATCACCCTAATATTTGATAAACAGCATGTTGTCTGGGTTTATATTTTAAAAACAATCAATAACAATTAATTTCTATAATTCTATAGTTCATATAATGGTTTTGCTTGATTTTCTCTTCTTCCAATAATATTCTCTTTTGCCAACCTTAAATTAATACAGTTCTTATTATTTGAATAAATGACAATTAAATATAGACACTTTTCTCATGTATCTGCAAATAATAACCACATCAATATAAAGCTTCTTTTCTAATTGATCATCTTGATTGCCTCATCATAGATCCTGTTTACAAAATTCTTATTTAAATTTGTTTTCCCCACAATATTCAAAACATTCTTACTGGTTAAGATTTTCTCAAAATTAGTTACACTTAAGTATATAAGTCTTTTTTATCATACAAGCCATCCCAACACTTTTACATTTCTCATATATTAAAAAAAAGAAAAGGAAAAAAAAACAGAGAAAACATTTCTTTTATATAAACCATCCCAACATTTTTATTATTCTTCATTGTTATTTTCAACGTGTCCCATTTATTCCATAATGGGAGGACTAAGAAAAAGATCTTGAAGAAAAAGGCAGGAAGAGATAGAAGAACATGCTGGATTGAGCAAGATGAATTCTGCTAAGGAAGTATCTTTTATACTTGTCAACTTGGAAGTTTCCTTCCATGTTTATTATCTAAATTCTTGAGGAATGGTTTCAGGCCAATGGGTTTTGCTCATCCAAACCAATTTTATCTTACAGGCCAAAAGCTATATCAATCAATCAATCAGTCAGTCAGTCAGTCAGTCAGTCAACCAGTCAATATTTATTAAGATCATAGAGGTGGTGGCTGAAGAGATCCTCTTTTAACTTAATAAAGATAAGGGTCTCTAAAAGTGATTAAGAAATGAAAGGCACATCTTACAGTCAATTTGAAAAATAAATTCCAAAATGGCTGCCTTTTGAACAACAAAGTGATTGCAGCTGCACGCAGCAGCTGAATGGCTCACCAGATCACTCCAAAGCACAGCTCCTGAAGCTACTTGCAGACCACTGCTGTATGGAGGATTTTGTGTGGGGTGTTTCTAGGACTCTGCCTAACTCAAGAGAGTTATATAAACTAAAGAAATGCTGGTTCCTTCTGTTAGTAAGTTGAAAAAATGACAGTCCGGAGAAAACCCTTTCAGGGAGACTCAGGGAGCCTTCTCTGAGCATATTTCAGTTGGCCATCTTCACTGGAAGTCACCATAATGCCCATCAAGGGGATATCAGTGTGAGAGAAGGGATAATAAATTTTCCATTATTGCAGATATTGCGCTAATTATCCATGTTCTGGATTAAGAGGTAAAACACAAATATTGTTAATAGACCAATTCAACAGTATAGGGTTTAACACAGCCATGATAGTGGATTTTTGGTACGCATTACTTCTGGGTCTTCCCCCTTCTCCTATCTTTCAATGTTCTTGCCTATTATATAGTGAAATGCAAAACAATCACCACATGAACAAAAAAGGAATACAGTCATGTTTGTGAAAGGAAAGAAGTCTTTCATACCCTTTTAGGATTAAAAAGAACCAGAGCTAAAATAAAGGAGAGGAAAAGAAAAATTAATTTAAAAAACCAATCTACATAATATGTATTAATATCTATCTGGAGCTCAGTCAGTCTTTAAAATTATTATCACATCTAGACAGTATGGAAATATATTGCTTTATCTTCTCATTTTTAGAAGCTAAAGACATTAAGAGACAGATAACAGACTCTGTATCTCTTCTTGAATTATTTCACAAATTAATTTTTTGATACCGTAAATCATGATATCCTTCTGGTCTGATTTCAGATGCCAAAGGGCCATCTTTCAGGTCTTGAATACCTCTCCTTTCTTCCTTATCATTTACATGAAACCAGGGCTTTTTTTGTCATAGAACGCCCAGAACGGAGTTCCGGCACCTTTTTGGGATGGAACCTTGTAGGGTAGGCAAGGCGGGTTGTATGACGTGTGTGAGTTCCGGCACCTTTTTGTTTTACAAAAAAAGCACTGCATGAAACTGATAGATAAATTCTTTGGGGGATGATATAATCAGTATGCTAAACATGGCTGGGCAGCTGCTGCTGGTGTGGTGCTGGCTGAACACATACAGGCTTTATGGACTGGATGGGGAGGAACCAACTTTGACTCAACCCTAGGAAGATGGAGTGGCATACTATTTTGAGGGCCCTCAAGGTTCTAGTGATAAGCCATCTCTGAATATGGTGGCATTCCCCTGGATGGAGATGATGAACAAGTTGTGGGTCTTCCTAGACTCTTGCTACAGTTTGTTGTGCAAGGAGAAGCCATGGCTAGAGGAGGTTTCTTGTGTACTAACTCTGCCCTTTCCTGCAATGCAGGGACTTGCTCACGCCTTAGTCAATTCCTGTTTGAATTACTACAATATGCTCTACATGGGGTTGATCTTGAATACCACCTGGAATATACAAATGGCCCAGAATGCAATGGTATGTACCATGTTGGGTGCCCCTATATTCTTCCATAGTACTCTACTATTGCATAAGCTGCACAGGCTCCCAGTTTTCTTCCAAATGCAATTAAATTCACCTTTAAAGCCCTATTTTGCATAGGGCCAGGGTATCCGTGGGACCTCCTCTCACTGAGGAGATCTGCTTGTCCCACTATAGCAGATATAGTAGACACACTCTAGAACTCTTCCCTAAAACATTGCTACCATGTGGATCCTCAAAAAGCTTGCCTATTGAACAGCCACCCCATTGAAACCCAGCAGGCCCCCATCCTCCTAAAGCTCTGGAGACCTTGTTGTTCTTCCAGGCATTGGGAAGAAGTGAGGTCAGTGCCAGATGGCAACAAGTTAGATTGCCTCAGTGAAGAGTGTTTGTGGTGCCAATTATTTCCCTTTTCGATTTATTTTGTCATTGACATTTTTACAGTTGTATATATTGGGTGTTTTTTTTAAGTGGACTGTAACATTTGGTTAAAGATGGGCAGTCAGAAAGAATTTATATATTTCTATGTCTATATCTATATTTCAGTTTACCAATTACAATGGCTTTCTTGTCTCTCAGTATCAGCTGTCATCCAGAGAAGGTCTTTCTTGGAATGTGAAAGGAGAGACTATCAAAATAATATTACTTATTGTTTTCTCAGATACTGAAAAATGCACCAAGTGCCCAGATGATCAATATCCAACCGAAAACCGAGTCCAGTGTATCCCCAAAAGAATAACCTTCCTGTCCTATGAAGAATATCTGGCTATCATCCTGGTCTCCTTTGCTGTACTCTTGTTTCTAACAACAGGCTTTGTTTTAATCATATTCCTTAAATACCTAGGAACTCCCATTGTCAAAGCCAACAACCGGGACCTCTCCTTCATCCTCCTGGTTTCCCTCTTGTTTTGTTTCTTGTCCTCCTTTTTCTTCATTGGCCGACCAAGGAAAGCCACCTGCCTTCTCCGACAAACAATGTTCAGCATCGTCTTCTCAGTAGCTGTGTCTTCTGTCTTAGCCAAAACAATCACGGTAGTGCTGGCCTTCCTGGCCACGAAGCCAGGGAACAGAGTGAGGAGATGGTTGGGGAAGAGCTTGGCCAACTCCATCATCCTTTCTGGTTCTGCTGGAAAAATTATAATTTGTGTAATCTGGCTGGGAGTTTCTCCTCCATTTCCTGATTCTGACCTGCACTCCCAGCCAGGAATGATCATCCTTCAATGTAATGAAGGCTCAGTCACCATGTTTTATGTTGTTCTCAGCTACATGGGTTTCCTTGCTACCATTTGCTTCACAATGGCTTTCCTGGCCAGGAACCTCCCTGGGGCCTTTAATGAAGCCAAACTGATCACCTTCAGCATGCTGGTCTTCTGCAGTGTCTGGGTCTCCTTCTTGCCCACCTACTTGAGCACCAAAGGGAAATACATGGTGGCTGTGCAGGTGTTCTCCATCTTGGCCTCGAGTGCTGGACTGCTATGCTGCATCTTCTTCCCCAAGTGCTACATTATCATCCTCAGGCCAGATCTAAACACTAAGGAACATTTAATGATAAAAGTCGGTATCTGATCATGAAATAGTTTCTTAGGCTCATAACATTTAATTATTTATTGCTGTTATTATTGGGTTTGTATGCTTGTTTTGACAATTAAGGTTATTTAAAATCAAAGGAAATAAACGTATAAAGAATGTAAGACTAAAGATAATCATCAAAGTGTAAAATAAATAAATTAATAATTTAAATTGTCATGTAACTAGGGAAGGAAAAGTTAAGAAACGAGATAGTTATATTAAGACTTCCCAGATGGGCAGGGGGGGTGAAGAAAGGAGTCCGTTGCCTAACAGGGGATGAATACAAAATCTAAGTCTGTTTGAACATGGTTTCTTTCTTTCAATGACTTTTTCATCATCATCATCATCATCATCATCATCATCATCATCATCATCATCATCATAATAATAATAATAATAATAATAATAATAATAATAATAATAATAATAATAATAATAATAATAATAATAATAATAAAGTTGGAAGGGACCTTGGAGTTCATCTAGTCCAACCCCCCTGCTCAGGCAGGAAACCCTATACCATTTCAGACAAATGGCTGTCCAGTCTCCTCTTAAAAACGTCCAGTGTTGGAGCATTCACCGCTTCTGGAGGCAGGTTGTTCCACTGGTTAATTGTTCTAACTGTCAGGAAGTTTCTCCTTAGTTCTAGGTTGCTTCTCTCCTTGATTAGTTTCCATCCGTTGCTTCTTGTCCTGCCTTCAGGCGCTTTGGAGAAGAGCTTGACTCCCTCTTCATTGTGGCAACCCCTGAGATATTGGAACACTGCTATCATGTCCCCCCTCATCCTTCTCTTCATTAAACTAGACATATCCAATTCCAGCAAATGTTCCTTATATGTTTTAGCCTCCAGTCCCCTAATCATCTTTATTGCTCTTCTCTGTACTCTTTCTAGAGTCTCAACATCTTTTTTACATAGTGGTGACCAAAACTGGATGCAGTATTCCAAGTGTGGCCTTACCAAAGCATTGTAAAGTGGTATTAATACTTCACGTGATCTTGATTCTATCCCTCTGTTAATGCAGCCCAGCACTGTGTTGGCGTTTTTGGCAGCTGCAGCACACTGCTGGCTCATATTTAAGTGATTGTCCACTAGGACTCCGAGATCCCTCTCACAGTTACTACTATTGAGCAAGATACCCCCTATACTTTACCTGTACATTTGGTTTTTCTTATTTTTTTCACCATTGAATTTCATTTTGTTGGATAGCGCCCAGTGTTCAAGTCTGTCCAAATCCTCCTGTATCTTAAGCCTATCTTCTGGAGTGTTGGCTATTCCTGCCAGCTTGGTGTTGTCTGCAAATTTGATGAGTTCCCCATCTATCCCCTTGTAGATGAGGACTGTAGAGCTGACTATCATACACAAATGATCCCTGGTTGCAACACCCTTTTTCACAAAAGCCAATTTTACTAAAGGTGCCAAAAGAAGAAAAAGTATCATACAAAGAACACAGTTAAAAGAATAAAGTACAAAAAACCCTAACACAATTCTAGCCACAGACAAACAACTTTGTTTCCACCTTTGCCATCTTCACCCCCTCATCTAGGACTCCAGCCAATACTCTCAAATGATTCCCCCAAATTCTCCCCACTTTCTTTTCCATTATTGGCTTTCTGGTAAGGTGACCATCTTTGAACCCATATTCTTTAAAGCAGGGCTTTTCAACCATTTCACCAATTGTTCCACTTTTAGGATATGGCAGTATTCGAGTACCACCAGTTGCCTAGCAAGGTTTCAAAAACTTGACCCCCCCCCAAAAAAGGAAAAAAGTGATAAAGTACAGGTAGTCCTCAACTTACAACAATTCACTTAGTGACTGTTCAAAGTTACAGCACTGAAAAAAATGACTTATGACCATTTTTCACACTTATGACTGTTGCAGCATCCCCAGGATCATGTGATTTACATTCGGATACTTGGCAACTGATTCATACTTATGATGGTCAGTGTCCCAGGGTCATGTGATCACCTTTTACAACTTTTTGACAAGCAAAGTCAATGGCCGGGGGCGCATGGCCAGCACAATGTCACTCAGGTCACAGGGTGCCTCTGGGGTGTTTGGGCGGGGCTGTGGGGGGGATCCATGGGTATCTGGTGGAGGGGGATGGGACTGCAGTGGGCGCCTTCTCTCCCTCCCTCTTATTGTCTCTTCCTTCCTTCCTTCCTTCTTTCCTTTCTTTTCCTTTCCTTCCTTCCTTTCCTCCCTCTCATTGTCCCTTCCTTCCTTCCCTCCCATTGTCCATTCCTTCCTTCCTTCCTTCCTTCCTTCCTTCCTTCCTTCCTTCCTTCCTTCCTTCCTTCCTTCCTTCCTTCCTTCCTCCCTCCCTCCCTCCCTCCCTCCCTCCCTCCCTCCATGCCCAGGAAGGGACAAGGGGAGGGGGACAGGCTGCCAGCACGGCTGGCGGCTGTGCTGCCGGTTGCCATGGCTTGAAAGGCCTCTGTAAATTGCTGGACAAAAGCCACACAGCATTAAGAGAAGAGTGGCAGGAAGATATTTGTAATGAGGGAGGGAGAAAAACAGGCATCCCCTGAAGGAAATCAGTAAATGGCCCTCACCCACTTCACACACCCATGGACTCCGGGGGAGGGGACTCCACGAGCAGCATGAGAGTCCACATTACCTGCACTATACTCCCCAGACCCCAGCCTGGTTTCAGCAGGCAGTGGCATGTTCTCCTCACCGCATGGAGAGGTTGGGCCGGGCGAGGCAAACCGGTGACATGCCGAACCTGCCTGGGTGTGTGCAGAGGCAGCGGTGAGCTCATGCACCTGGCGCCTGGTGTCCTGAGTGAAAGGGAAGCACTCAGAATGCGGTCAGCCTGCATGGCAAAACAATCACCTGGGATGCCAGGCACCAGGCACATGCGCTCGCTGCCACCTCTGCGCAAGCCCAGGCAGGTTCGGCATGTCACCGGTTCACCTTGCCTGGCCCAGTTGCTCCATGCAGTGAGGAGAACGCGCCGCTGCCTGCTGAAACCAGGCTGGGGTCTGGGTGGTGTAGCCCAGGTAATGTGGACTCTCATGCTGCTCATGGCGTCCCCTCCCCCAGAGTCCACGGGTGTGTGGAAGGGCCATTTGCAGATCTCCTTTCCCCAAGCACTTTCTGCTTTGCTCGTTCACACTTCTCTCACCATTTCTCCAAAGTCCAAACTCCCGCTGCTTCCCTTGCTCACCCTGCTCACCTTCCCAAAGTCCAAACACGTGCGTACTACTTTCCTCGCTCGCCCTGGTCACCTTCCCAAAGTCCAAACTCATTTGCCCTGGTCACCCTTTCTCCAAAGTCCAAACTCACGTTGCTTTACTCGCTCGCTCGCCCTTTCTCCAAACTCATGCTGCTTGCTCACTGTCCTGACTGCACCGTCGCTTCCAAAGGCCACATGCTCGTATAGGAGGTTGGACTAGAAGGCCTCCAGGGTCCCTTCCAGTTCTATTCTGATTCTGATTCAAATCTGAGGCAAACCAGTGAACATCACCATACTATAAATTTATACCTCAACTATAGTCTCAAATGATGATGAAATTGAACAAAACGAAGGGTGAGTAACAGGCCTTCATTGCAAGGGATGGAACTTCCATTTCACTAACAACTGGGAAAACCTACCTAATAATGAAAAATTCAGCAAAAGGGGCAACACCAGGCAACTACAGGCCAATTACCTGCTTACCAGCAACTTTCAAATTGCTAACTGATGTGGTAGCTGATTCAGTGCAACAGCATCTAGTTGAAAACAATCTCTTCCCACCTGAGCAGAAAGGAAACCACCCCAATAGCAGAGGAACAAAAGATCAACTCCTAATAGACAAAATGATCTTGGAAAACTGCAAGAAAAGGAAGACCAACCTGAATGTGGCATGGATTGACTACAAAAAGGCATTTGTCTCTCTGCCACATGACTGGATAATCAAGTCCCTAGAAATAACAGGAGTCAGTAGAAACATCAGAAAATTTGTGCAAAGATCAATGGCACAATGGAAGACACAGTTGCAGGTCAATGGTGAAAGATTGGGTGAGGTTAATATCAAGGGAGGAATATTTCAAGGAGATTCATTATCACCACCACTATTTGTTATTGCACTGTTTTCTCTGTCAACAATACTGAATAACTCAGGACATGGCTATCAAACATCAAGAACATCTGCCAGACTATCCCACCTCCTTTACATGGATGATCTGAAGCTGTATGGAAAAACATCATCACTGCTCAACACTGTCCGTATATATAGCCAAGATATTGCAATGGAGTTTGGCTTGGACAAATATGCCACACTTACTATCAAACAAGGAAAAATAGTGAAAACTGAAGGAATCAAGATGCCCCACGAAAATAACATTAAGAGTCTGGATGAGGAAGATTACTATAAATACCTGGGTATCCTTCAAGCTGACAACATCAAGCACACTGAAGTAAAAAAAAAGATTAGAGGTGAAGTCCAAACTCAATGGAGGAAATACCATGAAGGCAATCAACACCTGGGCAATTCCAGTCATTAGATACATAGCTGGAATAGTGGACTGGACTCAAGCAGAACTAAAAGCAATGGATAGGAAGACCAGAAAAATAATGACAATGAATCATGCCTTTCATCCACGCAGTGACATTGACAGATTCTAGCTACCAAGGCAAATAGGTGGGCGGGGAATGCTGCAAGTACATCAAATGGTTGAAGAAGAAAAAATGGCTTTGGAAGAATATCTGAAGGACAATGATGAAGATGCACTGAAATTAGTATACCAGGAAGGCTTACTGACTACTGGAGAGACCAAACTGGCCTACAAGAAAGACCAAATGAAGAACAGAATAGAGGCATGGGAAGACAAAGCACTACATGGCCAGTACATTAAAAAAAATAGCTGGGAAAGCATATAATAACAAGACCTGGCAATGGCTAAGAGCAGGAAAATTGAAGAAAGAGATCGAGGGACTAATTCTGGCTGCACAAGACCAAGCCTTAAGGACAAATGCATACAAAGTCAAAATTGAGAAGACAGCAACAGACAGTAAGTGCCTCTTATGCAAAGAAGCTGAAGAAACAGTGGATCACCTGGTAAGCTGCTGCATGAAGATCGCACAGACTCACTACAAGCAGCGGCAGGACAAAGTAGCAACAATGGTGCATTGGGAGATCTGCAAGAAATATCATTTGCCTGTAAGCAAGAACTGGTGGGATCATAAAATAGAGAAAGTCATAGAAAATGATAAAGTTAAATTGCTCTGGGACTTCAGAATTCAAACAGACAAGCACCTGCAACATAACACCCCAGACTTAACAATTGTCAATAAGAAAGTAAAAAAAAGTCTGGATAGTGGATGTGGCAGTGCCTGGAGACAGGCACTGAAAGCAGCATTCATGCAGAACCGCAGCCTGGAACTGCTGGCAACCGGCAATGTGTGGCGGCTGGAGAGAAAGGGTGAGAAGGAGGAGAAAGCAGGAAGGGTTTCTCTCTCTCTCTCTCTCTCTGTGTGTGTGTGTGTGTGGGTGTGTGGGTGTGTAAAGAAAGAGCGAGAGAGAGAGAGAGAGAGAGAGAGAGAGAGAGAGAGAGAGAGAGAGAGAGAGAGAGAGAGAGAGAGAGAGAGAGAGAGAGAGAGAGAGAACAGAAAAAGGGATAAAGTACAGGTAGTCCTCTCTCACCCCCTTTAATATCATCTCTTCCCCCACCCCCTTTAATATCATCTCTTCCCCATCCCCTTTAATATCATCTCTTTCCCCACCCCTTTTAATATCATCTCTTCCCTCACCCCCTTTAATATCATCTCTTCTCCCACCCCCTTTAATATCATCTCTTCTCCCACCCCCTTTACTATCATCTCTTCCCCCACCTCTTTTAATATCATCTCTTCCCCCACACCTTTAATATCATCTCTTCCCCCACCCCCTTTAATATCATCTCTTCCCCCACCCCTTTTAATATCATCTCTTCCCTGACCCCCTTTAATATCATCTCATCCCCCACCCCCTTTAATAATATCTGTTCCCTCATCCCCTTTAATATCATCTCTTCTCTCCCCTTCAGCAGGACCCAGGCAACACCTCTCACAGCTCCAGCTGAATCTCTGCCTGAAGACTGCGCGAGGCTGCCTGCCACCCCCAATCAGCTGGAGCTGCGTGCACTGATCCTGGGCTCTCAGCAGGACCCAGGCAATGTGCAGTTCCAGCTGACTTTCCCACAAGCCTGTGCAGCGCTGCTGCCACTTCAGCTCATCCACATTTACACTTTTTTTTTACTTTTTTTTTACAGTGCTGTTCAACCCATCGTATGCGTACCACCTGCCAGGTGCCAATGTACCACTAATAGTATGCGTACCACAGGTTGAAAAGCCCTTGTCAATGCTGCTAATATGGGATATTATTGCTTTGACAAGATATGCAGAACTGTCTGGTATTTTTAGAGTTAATTCAGATGACATAGAAAGGGAGGAGATTTATAAGGAAAGCATGGGATAAGGAACGGAAGTGAATCTTTGCCCTCCAGGCTAATTGGAAGATGTGACTTATGACTGCAAAATAGGGGAGGGGTTTAGCAAGAAAAGTCAGACGCAAGCAAGAGAAATTCAGATTTTGGCATCCATTCAATATGTGCCAACACTGTGTACATGATTAAAGACTTTTCAGAATAAACAATGTTTGGAAGTTCTTTGAAGTGTTCCATTAGTCAGAACATTGACATCATGCCAAAATCTAAATACTTTTCAAACAACTGGGGGTGCATTACCCCCACCTCTTCCTCCTAGACTTGAGTGAGACTGACAGAGTTTCAGGAGGAGGAAAATCTATCATGATAAATGGGAGTTTGCTGAAAACAACCTGGCAGCTACTGATACCCCAGAGGGGGAAGTAACAGACAGCATGCTGTGGGAAGATGAATTTTGGCAGACAAATGCAAATCGGTGGAAAGACAATGGACAAACTGCCACTCAAGGCCTGGGTGAGTTACTGGAAATATTTCAAAACCTTGAAGAGAGAGGGAATCCCAGTCTGAGGCCTCTGCAACTAGGGGGAGTGTGGCATTTTCAGCAGGCAGAGGGTAAACAACCTCTGAGCTCACCACAGCTGATAGAGGCCTTGCAACAGCTAGGGGTGGTGCAGGAGCCAGGAGATCAGCAGCTGGTGGGAGAACGACCACAGCAAGGAGATTGGTCCCAGCCCCCAAACGTGCAACCCCTGGGCATAAACCAGCAGACAGGATGGGGCCAGCAGCAACAGGCACAGTGGGGGCCCCAACAGCCTATAATTGCTCCACCTTTCAGAGCAACCTTCGATGGGGACCCAGAGAAGCTGTTTTATTTCCTCAACCAAGTGCGCTCTCACTTGAATTGCTGAGCCTATCTCTACCCGGACCCAGGGGCCATGGTCGATGTGACTGCATCCAGTCTAGAGGGAGAAGCATCTGAATGGCTGAACAATTTATATAATGAGCAAGCTCCAGAATTGGAGGACCCCCACCTCTTCCTCCTGGGCCTGAGAGAAAGATTTGGCCTCAGAGCAAGAGAACAAATCCACAAAACAAAACAAGCCAGCAGGCCTGCCCTGGAGTACGTGCGAGAGTTTTGCAAGATAGCAGGTCGAATAGAGGGGTGGCCAGAGCAATCCCTAATCCATCACTTCATTGAGGGATTAGACGATTACCTCTCTCAGGCCTGCTTCTATCGAGTAGTACCTGATCAGCTGCAAGAATGGTACCAGGCAGCAGTGAAGCTAGACGTTCAGCTCGCCCGCTATAAGAAGCCTCCCCCACCTGAATCCGAGCAGCAGCCAGAGCAACCCGAACAACAATCACCCCCATGAAAACCTCCAACTACTGTGATGGCTGAAAGGCCCAGACCACCTGCAGATCCGCCAATCACATGCTTCCGATGTGGACAGCAGGGACATCGAGCAGCATATTGTCTGGTCCCCTACCCCTGACTGCAGAGAAGGAAACCTGCCCAGCGACTAACGAGAGAGAAATCCAACCGGGTCATGCAAGAACCTGTTACCCAGATTACACCCCCCACACAAGAGGACGCCAGGACTCCGGGTGGACCCGCCCCTGCTCTACCTGCCTTTGACAGCGACGACGAAGGAGAGAATGACCCGATGGTGAATCGACAAATCCCGCCTTTTTCACTGGCCACCAAACTTATAATCCCTAAGTCGAGGGCACAAATGGACTTAAATGTGCTAATCGATTCTGGATGCACCCGATGCATCATTAGCCTGCCCTTTGCCATGAAAATGGGCATATGGGCAAAACAGCTCTCCAAACCTGTGAGGTTTGAGCAAGCCGATTGCTCCCTGATGGGAGGGACCCTAGTCACACAATTAACTGAGCCCCTATGCCTAGAAATAGGTGAGCACTGGGAGTTTATTCACTTCCTGGTGGCCCCCAAAATGACTGAGGCTGTGATCCTAGGATTAGCCTGGTTGGACAAATGGAAGCCAGTTATCTGGTGGGAGAAAGGAATGAGAACTGTGAGACTACCTATAGGGCCTGAGTCTCCCACTGATTCAACTGACGTTGCAGGACTGTCAACACTGTTAATATAGGATATTATTGCTTTGACAAGATATGCAGTACTGTCTGGTATTTTTAGAGTTAATTCAGATGACATAGAAAGGGAGGAGATCTATGAGGAAAGCGCAGGATAGGAACAGAAGTGAATCTTTGGCCTCCAGCCTAATTGGAAGATGTGACTCATGACTGTAAAATAAGGGAGGAGTTTAGTAAGATAAGATAGACGCAAGCCAGAGAAATTCAGATTCTGGCATCCGCTTTGTATGTGCCGAAGCTATGTTGCAAAATAAAGATTCTTAAAGGAAAACAATGCCTCAGGTTTCTTTGAAAAGCATCTTCCTTCGGAACCATAACAAGGACACTTTAGGCCACCCAATGAGCGAGCGCACATGGCTGCCTCACCGCCACCAGACGAACCACTCATCCCCAACGAATACCAGGACTGAATGGAGGCATTTAGTGAAAAGGAATGTGATGCCCTGCCCCCTCACAGACCCAATGACTGCTCTATCGAACAGGTGCCAGGAGCCAAACTCCCACGACCAAGAATGTACGCTATGTCCCCCCTCAAAATGGAGGAGATGCAGCGATACGTGAACAAAAACCTAGCGAGGGGGTTCATCAAATGGGCCAAATCTACCGTGGGAGCCCCTGTGTTGTTCAAAGAAAAAAAAGACTTTTGAAACCTATAAAAAAACAGGCTGATAAAAAGAGGGCTCCCCAAAGAACATTCCAAGTTGGGGAAAAGGTTTATCTGTCGACTAAGTATTTAGGCCTCAAATTGCCCAGTAAAAAGTTAGGACCGAAATTCTTGGGGCCTTTTCCTATCGTAAAGATCATCAATCCGATCACCATAAAACTGAAACTCCCTAGACTTTTAGGTAGAATTCACCCTGTATTCCATTGCAGCTTGTTGAAACTTTATCGGGGCTCCACTTTAAGACCTCCCCCTAAGAAGGCACCTGGGCCCCTCGTAGTTGCGGGACAGACCCACTATGAAGTGAAACATATTCTTGACTCTAGAATTTTTAAAGGGAAATTGCAGTACCTAGTACAATGGAAGGGATACCCGTTGTCTGAAGCTACCTGGGTGAAATCCAGTGAGGTGAAAGCTGACAGGCTCGTCAAAAGGTTTCATGAGAAACACCCCAACAAAATGAAAACTAGTCATTAACATATGCTTTTGTTTACATTACAGGATATGTCCTTTTTGTAAGGGGGGCCGGATGTCAACGCTGCTAATATGGGATATTATTGCTTTGACAAGATATGCAGAACTGTCTGATATTTTTAGAGTTAATTCAGATGATATAGAAAGGGAGGAGATTTATAAGGAAAGCGCGAGATAAGGAATGGAAGTGAATCTTTGCCCTCCAGGCTAATTGGATGATGTGACTTATGAGTGCAAAATAGGGGAGGGGTTTAGCAAGAAAAGTCAGACGCAAGCAAGAGAAATTCAGATTTTGGCATCCATTCAATATGTGCCGACACTGTGTACATGATTAAAGACTTTTCAGAATAAACAATGTTTGGAAGTTCTTTGAAGTGTTCCATTAGTCAGAACATTGACAGCCCTGTCATGGACCACAGTTCCCATAATCCTGTGGCTATGCTGGCTAGAAATGCAATGCCTTATTTTCTCTGCAGTATGCGCCTAGGAGGCAGTAGGTCTGTGGGATTTAGATGTATTTAAACATTTGTTTCTTCTGCCTAATTTATTAAATCAACATCTAATTCGAAATTAAATGTTTCTGAGAAATCCAGGGTGGTTTACAAAAAAATTCTCAAAGACAGCTATTGTAAAGCATTACCAGCACTGCTTAAAACAATATTAAAAGTGTGTATTTTAAGAAAGAAAAATATTAGTAGTAATTTACTTAGTGCTGTTTGACCATTAAATGTGGTGTTGTTCTACATATGCCTGGCTGAACAGTGTTTGGAGTTGCCTCTAAACGGGTGAGGGATGCACTGTTCATATTTTCCTTGGAAGAAAGTTCTATAATTGGGGTGCTGTCTCTGAGAAGGCTCTGCTCATGGCCACTGTTCTATAAACCAAACCAGGGGGACCATCTGGTCTAAATGGATGGTAAACATAGATGATTAGGGGGCTGGAGGCTAAAACATATGACAAATGTTTGTGGGAATTGGGTGTGTCTAGCTTAGTGAAAAGGACTAGGGGTGGTGACATGATAGCAGTGTTCCAATATCTGATGGCTGCCACAGAGAAGAAGGGGTCAACCTATTTCCCAAAGCATCAGAAGGCAATAATAGATGGAAACTAATCAAGAAGAAAACCAGCCTAGAACTAAGGACTTGTGAAAACAACTAACCAGTGAAAAGGCTTGCCTTCAGAAGTTGTGGATGCTCCATTACTGGAGGCTTTTAAGTAGAGATTGGATATTCCATTGTCTGGAATGGTATATGTCCCCTGCTTGAGCAGGAGCTTGGACTAAAGACCTCAAAGGTCTCTTCCAACTCTTATTCTTTGAGAGAAGTGCTGCCAACCTCTCCCCCTCCCCTCGTCCCTTCCTGGGCACAGAGAGAAGGAGGGAGGGAAGGAGGGGAGGGAAACAGGAAGAAAGTAAGGGAAGGAAGGAAGGAGATGGGAATGAAAAGGAGGGAGGCAGGGAAGAAGGGGAGGGAGGAAGGAAGGAAAGAAGGAAAGGAAGAGAAGGAAGGAAGAAAAGGAGAGAAGGGAAGGAGGGAGGAAGGAAGGAAAGGAAGAAAGAAAGAAAAGGGAGGAAGGAAGGAAGGAAGGAAGGAAGGAAGGAAGGAAGGAAGGAAGGAAGGAGATTAGAATAAGAGGGAGGGAGGGTCTGAGGGAAGTCCTGCCTTAGCACTTGGCCACCAGCAGCCCTGTTGCCCTTTCGCCATCCCCTGGTGGTCTCCCATCATATTGCTGAGGATGCTTTGGTTACAAAGCCAGGTCTCCTCACATGGAGAGGGAGTGGGCCTCCCTCTGACCCACGCACTTTGCTCTCCTGCACCCACCATGAGCAACCTGGCCACAGAGAGCAAGCACAGAAGCAGTAGCCTTGAGGAGGAGGTAAACGCAGCTGGGCACCCCCTCGGGGAAGTGCGGCTAGGGTAGGCAGGGCTGTGGGGTCCTGGTCCTGTGGGAGCTCAAGGGCCGGGCTGGGCGCTTGACCTCTGCTGCCCAGGGCTCCAGGCAGTCCGTGCCACTGTCCAGGGGCCCCCTGCATGGCCTGAGGCTCAGTGAGGCTCCTCCAGTGGACCATGCCCCGGCATTCGCCCCGGTCCCACCCCCTCTCTTCCGGAGATCCTCAGATCCGCCTCAGTCCTGCCCAGGCCCACATAAGCACTCCTCATGCGAGTGACGTTGAGCTGGCCATGCCCACCCAGTAGGCCATGCCCATGCCAGCCACACCCAGGAAAGACATGCAGATTACACACCTTTCCCTGTCCAATCCTAAATTCATCATTTGAATACTCATTTTTCTCTAAAACAGTGATTGCGGTTGTCTCTGTCTAGCCCATTTTAATATTTTTACAAGAGCTCATTTATATTCAATGGCTGATCATTATAGGAATCAGGGATAACTTGTTTTTAGAATTGCTATTCTGGGGCAGTTACGAAACATCTTCCTTTTATGATGGTTCTCCTTTAATGATTGAATGCTTTTGAATCCTGGATCCTGGGAAGATGAAAATTAGTATTGCTATAAATAATGGTGTATTTATTATTCTTAACTTCCATCTCATCTTCTCAACAGTCATTAAAATGAAATGGTGATGGGTGAATATGATTTGTCTCTGGTTTTGGATCAGTATTGGCTTAAAACTCAGAGGTCTTTGGGGAAGAAAGGTTTACATTGAAAAAGTATTTTATTATGGCTGATAGTGATGATGATGATAATAAGATGAACTTATTTTTACAATAGTTCACCTTTCGACCAGTTAAGAATATTACGCTACATTTTTGCTATTCAAGTTGTCAGCAAGAATCCCGAGCTCCTGCACAATCTCACACTTCGCTACAACATTCATGACAACTATTTGAACTCTCTCGGCACTTCAGATGCCTTGCTGGACATGCTCTCTACTGGAAAAGCCGATGTTCCCAACTACAGCTGTGGAAGGAAGGACAACATTTTGGCTCTTATTGATGGAGCTACCAGTGACATCTCCATTCAGATGTCGACATTAGTAGGCACCTACAAAGTCCCACAGGTTTGTGTATGTGTGTGTTTCTTTATTTGGTAAAGTCAGTAGGGTAGTGATAGATCTAGTTATATCTTCCCTTTGGAATTCATGAACTGCTTTTCCTTATGAGGATTTTAGCTATATTGGCTGGAAATTGTGTTCCACAATGTGGAGGGTGCAAGGATTGAAAAGCCATGTCCTCTCATGAAGATAAATCTTCATTACTTTGGTGAAGATGAGGAGAGGTTCGTGTATAATCAAAAGGTCTGCTGTACAAAAGGAAGGTGCAGCAGTGATGGGGAGCTCATCCTTTGTACATAATATGAGCCAAAATAATGATATTTTCAATGGTGAACAAATCCCAGATTTGTGTAAAGAATCCCAATAGATTATACTACGTACAACTGACAAAACACATAGGTCTTATGGACTCGTAGGGACTGCTATCATTAATTAATCAGCTTATTTTTTAAAAAATCACAAACATATTAGTGAACATGTCACTTATTTCGACTCTAATATTTTCATGGTGAAATTTATTATAAAAGTCTTGAAGAGCAATAAACCCCCCAAGAGAACTTTCTATTTACTGAATTATTTTAAATATGTCAGTCAAGTTAAACCGTGGTTTTCTGCCTTTGTAGATCTTAGTGCAGCATTTTAAAAAGTAAACAGAAAAATATTATGGAAGAAACTTGCTGCCCTTAAGAAGGAACCCAAACTGTTGCCCCCTCCCTCTAAAAGCACTTTTTTGAGAGTGCAGCTTGGTCTCAATGGAGCCATGAGAAGTAAGATTGATAGTTACTAAGGGGTAACACAAAGTTGACCCATTGTCAATCAATCGATCGATCAATCAATCAGAATAGAGCTGGAAGAGACCTGTGAGGTCTTCTAGTCCAACCCCCTGCTCATGCAGGAGACCCTATACCATTTCAGACAGATGGCTGTCCAGTCTTTTCTTAAAAACCTCTAGTGATGAAGCTACTACAATTTCTGAAAGCAAGCTGTTCCACTGGTTAATTGTCCTCACTGTTAGGAAGTTTCTCCTTAATTCCAGGTTGCCTCTCTCTTTGATTAGTTCCCATCCATTGTTTCTTGTCTTGCCTTCTGGTGCTTTGGAAAATAAGTTGACCCACTCCTCTTTGAGCCAACCCCTCAAATACTGGAATTCTCCTATCATGTCCCCCCTAGTCATTTTTTTCCCTAGACTAGCCATACCCAATTCCTGCCAACGTTCTTCATATGTTTTTGTTTTCCGGTCCTTAATCACCTTAGTTGATCTTTGCACTTTTTCCAAAGGCTCAGCATCTTTTTTATAATGTGGTGACCAAAACTGGATGCAGTATTTCTGGTGTGGTCTTACTAAGGTTTTCTAAAGCAGTACTAACACTTTACGTGATTTTGATTCTGTGCCTCTTGTTTATACAACTAAGGATTGTATTAGCTTTTTTGGCTGCTGCCGCACACTGCTGACTCATGTTTAAGTGATCGTCCACTAGGACTCCAAGGTCCCTTTCACAGTTGTTATTCAGTCTAGCCATTAATGATTTATCAGGGCTAATGAAGGACCATGATGTACACACCCCCAAGATGATAAATACATATAATAAGACCTTGTTATATGTTGATGATATGAACTTTTATCATACTACCAAACTGGTTTGCATAGGTTGTATGGAGATGAACTTTGGAACTTAAAACATTTCACTACAATAACAAGCACATCTCCTGAGAAGCATTTCAGGAGTGGAAAAAAGAATTTCTACTGCTTCCCTCAGAGCTGAATTGGGAATTTTTACAATTTGTTCTTTGTCTAAAATCAGGACACATAGTTAGTGGTGTAAAATTTAAGCTATGGAAACTGACAGAACCCTGAAAGTATTAAAGACCTCTTGGATTGTATGACTGATAAATTAAGAGCTGTGATCCACCTGTTTCTTCTGCACTTGAAGAACAAGTTTGCTGCACAAAAAATGTGGATATCAAAGGAGAGAAAAATAGAATAACGTATCTGGCTCGGAGCCTAGTGAATTGTAGGGTGATGCAGAAATATGATTTGCACTCTTTATTCTGTTTTACTTAGTTGTTTAATTCTATTTTTATATATGATCTGGTTAATGTTCTTTGTTGTATGTTTTGTATTTTAACATAGCCTAAAGACTAATCAACAATAACCTGTTTTAATATGTTCGTGAGATCCAAGTTGGATTTATTAAAAACTAATATTTTGGAATTGATCTAACCGGAAACATAATATAGCATTTCTCATTGCTTTTTCAGATCTGTTTTGAAATTTTTTCAGAGTCTCTGCATGATAAAAGTCAATTGCCTTTTTACCACCCACTTTTCCCCAAACAGGGGTTTCTCTACCCAGCAACTGTCCAACTGCTTCTCCATTTCAGATGGAATTTGATTGGTCTCTTTGCTCCAGACACAGAGAATGGAGAGAAATTCATCATGACTTTGACTCCTTTGCTTGTCAGCAATGGAATCTGTGTGGTTATATCACAACAATACTCCAAAACTAGACATACACCATCTCTCAGGGACGCCATATCTAACTGGAGACAAGTCAATGTCTTTTTTCTATTCACTGATTCCTTTTGGGACATGATTCTTCCTGTCCACTTAACATTTAGACTTTTGCCAGGATACATTGAAAGGAAAGTTTGGATCATGACAATGGTCGGAGTATACAGCATGAAAAAAGACAAACTTCTCAAGTACATCCATAGTGTATGGACCTTTGCTTTTTCTGTAAAACAAAGGCCAAAAGCTGATACCTTTGAAGCCAATTTCTTTGTGGAACCATCATCTGGAGATCAGTCTTTTCACTGTTCTTTTTCAAAGAATGTCTTCTCTGTCAAAGGCCGGAGAAGATGCACCCAGAAAGCAGCACTGGAGACCCAGGAGAAAAGGAACATGATTAAGATCACAACTTACCACCATTTTTACAGTGTCATTATGACTCTAGCCCATGCCTTGCATGCTGCATATTCTTCCAGATCCAGGAGGAGAAGAAAGCAGGGTGAAGAGAGATGGGAAGCCCCAAGTCTGCATCCATGGCAGGTATGGGATCCCAATATCCATGGCAGGTATGGGATCCCAAATTTACTTCCCTTATAAGTGGAATCCAAGAAAGAAGGAGAATAACCTTGTCAACCTACTTGTGCTACAAAACGACATCGGGTTTGGCCAATCTAATTGCTCAGGGTATAAGGTTACAAAGGACACCGTAACAGATATAAGGACGTGATATAGAATGGCTGCAAGACTTGGGTTTGGCTAGTCTAAAGAAAAGAAGAAATAGGGGAGACATGATAGCAGTATTCCAGTATTTGAGGGGCTGCCACAAAGAAGAGGGGGTCGCGTTATTCACCAAAGCACCAGAGGCCAGGACAAGAAACAATGGTTGAAAACTGATCAAAGAGAGAAGCAACCTGGAATTAAAGAGAAGCTTCCTGACAGTGAGGACAAGTAACCAGTGGAATAGCTTGCCCCCAAAACTCGTGGATGCTCCATCACTGGAGATTTTTAAAAAGAGACTAAACAGTCACTTGTCTGAGATGGTATAGGTTCTCCTGCATGAGCAGTGGGCTGGACTAGAAGACCTACAAGGCCCCTTCCAGCTGTATTCTATTCTATTCTATTCTATTCTATTCTATTCTATTCTATTCTATTCTATTCTATTCTATTCTATTCTATTCTATTCTATTCTATTCTGTTCTGTTCTGTTCTGTTCTGTTCTGTTCTGTTCTCTGTAACATCTTTCAGTTATTGGAAGAGTGCTGTATCCTCCAATTGTGTTTGTTGGAGAAAGTCTCTCAGACTTCCTATGACTGTCAGATTCCATAGACCAACATGACTCTTGTATTTCTCTTTACTCAAGGCTATGAGCAGCTCCTTAGATCTCTTCCTTGGCTTCATTGCCCTTCCCTAAACCTGATCTACGTTTCTTCTCCAAGAATGGTGCCTGCAAGGAAGTGGTGGGATTCAGCTGGTTCACACCAGTTCGGCAGAACCGGTAGCTAATTTTTTGTTGCCCATCCCAGAATGGACTTCCGGAAGCAGCATCCACACAGAGAACCTGTTGTTCACATATTTGAATCCCACCACTACTGCAAAGGGAGCTGTATAAGTTGGGGTCTCATCAAAACAAGAACATTCATTTCTAGAGATTCCTATGGTTGCACTTGTCTTCTTTCTTTTTTTTTTTTTTTAATATATATTTTATTAGATTTTATAAGGGTAAAGGGGTTACATCAAAGTGCTTAGGAACCACCGTGGAGGTGGGTATATTGAACATCCAAAAAAAGAGAAAAACAATCACAAATATATAGCCCAAATCAAATCATTTAAAGTTCCCTAATTCCCTCATTTAGTCTTGCATATTCAAATTAATACATTTCTATATAAGCTTCAAAGAATCCTATCAAATATCACTCACATTTCAATTCTAAAAATCCAAGTCCTGTTTTAAGCTTTACTAACTTACAATTACCATATTCCAATTGGCCTTAAATAGACATATTATTAACACTTTGGGTATCCTTTTTTTTTAGATAGTAATTATATCTGGTATATTATTTCCGCAGTAATATTCTTATATTTTCTTCATTAATACCATTTCTTCTCTTGTCACCCATCCCTCTTGTTCTCCTTCTATTTCAAACTAATTATCTTAAAGTAAAAATATCAAACCAACAAATAAACAAATAAATTTCTATCTAATTTAAGTATATATTCTATCAGTTCATCTATATCTATAAAAATCTTTTTAAACCAGTAAATAAAGTTTACTTCTCCAGTAATTCTCATGTCTAAAACAAAGTATTGTTACAAAGGGTATCCTCTTAGAAATTTCACATGTTCCATTAGTTTAACTCAGTCAAAGAATCAAAGCCTTTTTAAACCCATTAAGTAAAGCTTTAAAATACATTTTTAAATCTAATTCTAGGTTTCCTTCTATGCCATAATGGTTTCCATAATAAAATTCCTGTATCATCAAACCACAATGTTAAAGGGTCCATATTCTTTAACGCTTTAAATTGGTCAAAGTTCTCTTTCCTTTCTTTTAGTAGTCTTTGGATGGTAAAAGCCGTTTTATTCCATGTTATATTTGCCAGTTGTTTATCCACCTTTTCACGATTTTCAATAACTTGTATCTGAGTATCAGTCTCTGTTGATGTTAATGCTTCAGACATCTCCGTTAAAATTATTCTTTGATCCTCAGGCTTCTCCATAGATTGCGTTTGGAGTTGTATAAAGTTAGTTTGTTCTTTGGTTTCCTCAGTTTCTCTCAGTGTAGTTTCATAGTTGAGTTGTTGACATGGTTCCTCTTTAGGTTGTTCATATTGTTGCTTCTTCTGTGCTGTCTTTCGGTTTATAATTTGATCTGTCCAAGTTTGAAAGTAAGAGTTCATATCCTCTGTGGCTTCCAGAATCTTTTCCAATATGAGCTCATAGTCCAGCTGTGTGTTAGGTTCCATATCAGTAATAGAAAGATTTTTTAATCTTTTAGAGAAGGCTCTATTTCGTAGAAATCAAACAAATGTTCAGCTCCAATTTTCAATACCAGCTGTGTCAGTTATCTTATCCTTATGCTTATATAGCCATTCCCAGCCATAAAAAAAATATATATACAGTTGCAGTACCACTTTTCGACACCAGATGTCCTCAGCAGACCATCAAATCTTTTTTCTTTGTTTCCAAATTAATAGATTTTTTATTTTTCGTGTTGAAAAAAATGAAGAAAGAAATGCCTCTCAGAGTAATAGATGCGTAATTATAGCAATGATAATCAAGAATAAAATGTTTTCAGGTCCCCTCAGTATTCCAAAATTTAAATAGTCCATACAAATTAACTGGTTTTTTTTTTTTTTTTTTCCCCAAAGCTGTTTTTCCCGAATGCTCAAACGCTGCTCCCTCACAGCAGGGAAGTAATTTAAACACAAAAGCTTTTGACAGGAGAGTAATTAAGGAAAGAAGGGGTAGGAAAGGTCTCACCCGGGTTCTCCACGGGGGTTCTTTACGCTTAGTTGTTCTTCTGGCTTTCAGCTGGTGCGACGAAGTGATCGTCCATTTTACTGGGCGATCTTTTCCTCCGGCGGCCCTAAGGAGAAAAGCTTGAACTGAGGAGAGCTGCCGCTCTTCCCCAGTCAAGCAGGAGCCTCCTCAAGCGGTGGTCGCCTCTACGGGGCGACTTTCGACCCGGTTAAGGGTCTACCGGCGAAGGGAAAGCAGCCGGTGGGAGAGACGGCTCTCTCCGTGCGACTGCGCGTGCCGCGTTCCAAGACCGGAAGCCGCACTTGTCTTCTTTCCATGAGCATCACACTGCCCCCTCACATTCAAATTGCAATCAACTAGCCTGTTGAGATCATTCTTGCAAATATTAGCCCATTTGGTATCTCTCATGCTTCTTCTGTTGTATTACATTTTTTCTTCTTTTAGTGGAGAACTTTATATTTGTCTCTCTCTTAATTTGTTTTCTTTTTTTTGCCCATTTTGGTGAACCAACAAGATGCATTCTGGATTTTATATCTGCTTCTATGTTACACATTTAGACACCCAAGTTGATATCAGCTATTGATATCATTCAATTGCCTTTCATCCAAATTATTAACGACATTATCATAAAATTATTTACATAATTATTACCAAATCATTAAAATACTATTGATTTATTATAATCATTGACCATTATACCGTACATATATTATCATATAAAAAAGTACAAATGAAATCATAATGAAAGATTTACATTGTAGGGCCATCCCTTTTTTTCTTATTTGAGATATCATAATTTATCAAGTCCAAGTTTCTAAAACTCAATTATTTATCTACTGGATTTTACTTACGCACTTCTTTGTATCAGGAAATCATAAATGTTTTTTCTTGAAGCTCAGTATTTAAAAAAAAAGTCAAAATAGCATTGTCTTAGTTGGTATAAATCGTGCATCACAAAATCATGACTATCAACTATACTTGTTTATATTAATGACAACTTAGAAGAACAGATGATCATGACTAATGGTTATTTATAATTACCTAATTAATAGAGAAAAGTGAAAAAAATGAGTACATTTTAACGGAAGCTTTTATTATCTTTATTATATAAAAGAGCTGTGGTGGGGAAGTGGTTAGAATGCAGTATTGCAGGCTATTTCTGCCGACTGCCAGCAGTTCGATTCTCACTGGCTCAAGGTTGACTCAGCCTTCCATCCTTTTGAGGTTGGTAAAATGAGGACCCAGGGAAATATGCTGACTCTGTAAACTGCTTAGAGAGGGCTGTAAAGCTATTGCTATTGCTATATCATCCAGTCCTCACTTAACTAAATTCTTAATCATCACATCATGAAATTGTTTGCTAATACTTTGTTGAAATTAAGTTACATCACCAGCATTTCCCACAATTTATTAAGGAGGTGTAATGATATGTGGAATTTCCCACAATTTATTAAGGAGGTGTAATGATATGTGGAAATGACCTTGAAGATAGGAAGAAAAGCTGCTGCATACAAATGATCAGATAAGAGAAGGGATGGAGTTCACAGTTGCATAACAGGCATAGAACAAAACGTGGAAAGGACCCTCCCCTAACTTTTCAAATGGTCACATTTTTTACTTGCAAGATTCTCTTAATGTAGCCTTGCAATAAAGTTGAATTAGCTCATCTGTTCATGATTCCTATCTGGTCTACCTGAAAGAAGGTTTGCCTGGCAATTTTCTCCTTGATAAATCCATTATTTCTCATAATCAGCCATTTGTTCTGAAGATGTTTATGAGTCTATTTTCTCTAGAATATTCCTGATGATTGAGAAATTTTGTTAATGATATTTTGTCAACATATATTTTGTAAAAATATGACTGACAAAGTTTGCTAAATGCCTGTTTTTCATTTCTGAAGATATTGTTGTTCTCCCAACTACGAATATTTGCAAGTTAGGCAATTGTAGAACATTCAAATATGAAAAAACCAGGTGGGATAAGAAGCCAAGGTTTCTGCTCTTAAAATTCCTGTGTTTCCATTCCAGTTCCATCCCTTTCTGAAGAAGAATGAGTTTTGCAATGTTTCCACATTTAAATGTTATTTGGACACAAATGGAGACAGCAGCAGATCTGGACATCCGGAGCATTGTGATTGTCCCAGAGGAAGATCCCATCACAATGCAACTGGGGAGTTTTCAAAGGCAGAGACTTATTATCAACCAAGATGTTCTTTCCCAGCTAAAGTTGCTCAACAAGGTGGATGAAATCTTGACATCTTTTCTCTGCTTTCCAAAGCCTTAGAACCCATTTTAAGTGGGTTAAGCCTAGTCACCAAGGTGGATGGCCTTCACAAAGAATTGAATGTGGGAAGTAGACCACTTACAATTCCCATGAGTCAACGTGCTGCAGGAAAAGATGTTGACTTACCCTTTCTGAGGGACACATTGTCATCACCTCAACTCCATCTCATCTCACTTCAGTTCTAGAAAACAGGCATTCAGTTTTAGTCTCAGTTCCTCAGCATGGCAGCTATATGAATTGAAGATATAAATATAAAAAGAAACAAAGAACATCTTCTTTAAGGTTGACAGCCTTAAAGTGTAAGAATTTTTTCTTTGTAGCTTAGCTGAGAGATAAGTTTCTCCTTAGTTCTAGGTTCCTTCTCTAACCAAAGAGGGAAGCAACCTAGAACTAAGGAGAAACTTCCAGACAATTAATCAGTGGAACAACCTGCCTCCAGAAGCTGTGAATGCTCCAACACTGGAAGTTTTTAAGAAGAGACTGGACAGCCACTTGTCTGAAGTGGTATAGGGTTTCCTGCCTGAGCATTATTATTATTATTATTATTGTTGCTGTTCTTGTTGTTCTTGTTGTTGTTGTTATTATTGTTGTTGTTGTTGTTGTTGTTGTTGTTGTTGTTGTTGTTGTTGTTATTATTATTATTATTATTATTATTATTATTATTATTATTATTATTATTATTATTATTATTATTATTATTATTATTATTATTATTATTATTATTATTATTATTATTATTATTATTTTGGATTACTTTCAAAGGGGAATGGTTTTGCAATATTCTATGTAGTGTCAGACTTGTCCCAACTCCATTTGGTTGAAGTGATAGGTTCTTTTACTAAGGATTAGTAGTTGTAGCAAAAACAAGTGTAGGTCTGAAGTTCCCATGCAAAACATTTTATTGTTCCCTCTTTCTCCAGCCCTCCTCCCTTGAATGGTCCATCTCTGTTCAATGGTGTGCCATTTAGGTGTTTTGGGAACAGCTTAGATGTTTGGCTACACTTGGTGCAATTTTCCATTCTTTTCCCAGGCTAGGTGTCCTTGAAGACTGGAACAGGGTGGTTCTCACTCTTCTGGTTTCTGTCAAACCTCTCACACCCTTCCATCTCATTTCTACTCTCTACATTCCAATTGCCCCCCTCCTCTCCCTTAACAACGTATGACAGGATGCCAGCAAAGTGCAGAGCTGAATGTGGCAGATCTGATATGTAGTCTAAAAGAAATCTCAATTCCATCCTTCCAGACTTTATTAAGAAGAAAGGCCCTCCAATCTAAGAATGAATAACAGGGGAGATAGTGGGCATCCCTGTCTTGTGCCTTTTTTTCTTGTGCTCTCTTCTGGGCCCAGTGCTCTTCAACATCTTCATCAACGATTTGGACGAGGGGATAGATGGGGAAATCATCAAACTTGCAGACGACACCAAGCTGGCAGGAATAGCCAACACTCCAAAAGACAGGCTTAAGATACAGCAGGATCTGGACAGACTTGAACACTGGGCACTATCTAACAAAATGAAATTAAATGGTGAAAAAAGCAAGGTTCTACATTTAGGCAAGAAAAACCAAATGTACAGGTATAGTATAGGGGGTACCTTGCTCAATAGCAGTAACTGTGAGAGGGACCTCGGAGTCCTAGTGGACAATCACTTAAATATGAGCCAGCAGTGTGCTGCAGCTGCCAAAAAGGCATTAACAGAGGGATAGAATCAAGATCACGTGAAGTATTAATACCACTTTACAATGCCTTGGTAAGGCCACACTTGGAATACTGCATCCAGTTTTGATCACCACGATGTAAAAAAGACGTTGAGACTCTAGAAAGAGTACAGAGAAGAGCAACAAAGATGATTAGGGGACTGGAGGCTAAAGCATACAAGGAACGGTTGCTGGAATTGGGCATGTCTAGTTTAATGAAGAGAAGGACAAGGGGGGACATGATAACAGTGTTCGAATATCTCAGGGGCTGCCACAAAGAAGAGGGAGTCAAGCTATTTTCCAAGGCGCCTGAAAGCAGGACAAGAAGCAATGGATGGAAACTAATCAAGGAGAGAAGCAACCTAGAACTAAAGAGAAACTTCCTGACAGTTAGAACAATTAACCAGTGGAACAACCTGCCTCCAGAAGTGGTGAATGCTCCAACACTGGAAGTTTTTAAGAAGAGACTGGACAGCCATTTGTCTGAAATGGTATAGGGTTTCCTGCCTGAGCAGGGGGTTGGACTAGATGACCTCCATGGTCCCTTCCAACTTTTTTAATATTATTATTATTATTATTATTATTATTATTATTATTATTATTATTATTATTATTATTATTATTATTATTATTATTATTATTATTATTATCATCATCATCATCATCATCATCATCATCATCATCATCATCATCATCATCATCATCATCATCATCATCATCAATCACTGGAGATTTTTAAGAAGAGGCTAGACAGTCACTTGTCTGAGATGGTATAGGTTCTGGTATAGGGCTGGACTAGAAGACCTCCAAGGTCCCTTCCAGTTCTAGTCTATTCTAAATCACAAATAGGCCCTAGTCTTAACATTAGGAAGGGTTCAAGGTTACAGATTTCTTCCTTGGAATTAGAAGACAGGCAGTACTAGAGTTAAGTGTCATCAACCTAGGATGGCACCAAACTCTATAGTTCTGGATGACCTTCCACAGGAGTCTCTGGAGACAAGAGACTACATTGAAGGACAACACCCAGTTTTCTGGGTGTCAAACTATTATAATAATAATAATAAAGTTTGAAGGGACCTTGGAGGTCATCTAGTCCAACCCCCTGCTCAGGCAGGAAACCCTATACCATTTCAGACAAATGGCTGTCCAGTCTCTTTGTAAAAACTTCCAGTGTTGGAGCATTCACCACTTCTGGAGGCAGGTTGTTCCACTGGTTAATTGTTCTAACTGTCAGGAAGTTTCTCCTTAGATCTAGGTTGCTTCTCCTTGATTAGTTTCCATCGGTTGCTTCTTGTCCTGCCTTCAGGCACTTTGGAGAATAGCTTGACTCCCTCTTCTTTGTGGCAGCCCCTGAGATATTTTGTTGTTACTTGCGAAGTCATGTCCGACCCATCGCGACCCCATGGACAACGTTCCTCCAGGCCTTCCTGTCCTCTACCATCTTCTGGAGTCCATTTAAGCTCATGCCTACTGCTTCAGTGATTTCATCCAGCCACCTCATTCTCTGTCGTCCCCTTCTTCTATTGCCCTCAATCTTTCCCAGCATTAGGCTCTTCTCCAGTGAGTCCTTCCTTCTCATTAGGTGGCCAAAGTACTTGAGTTTCAACTTCAGGATCTGGCCTTCTAAAGAGCAGTCAGGGTTGATCTCCTCTAGGACTGACCGGTTTGATTGCCTTGCGGTCCAGGGGACTCACTGGAGTCTTCTCCAGCACCATAGTTCAAATGCCTCAATTCTTTTGCGCTCAGCCTTTCTTATGGTCCAACTTTCACAGCCATACATTGCAATTGGGAAAACCATGGCCTTGACTATACGTACTTTTGTTGGCAGGGTGATGTCTCTGCTTTTTAGTATGCTGTCTAGATGTGCCATAGCTTTCCTCCCCAGGAGCAAGCGTCTTTTAATTTCTTGGCTGCAGTCCCCATCTGTGGTGATCTTGGAGCCCAGGACGATAAAATCTGTCACTATCTCCATTTCTTCCCCATCTATTTGCCAGGGATTGAGAGGGGCGCATGCCATGATCTTGGTTTTCTTGATGTTGAGTTTCAAGCCAACTTTTGCAGTCTCCTTCTTCACCTGCATCAAGAGGCTCTTTAGTTCCTCTTCACTTTCTGCCATTAGAGTGGTATCATCTGCATATCTTAGGTTGTTGATATTTCTCCCGACAATCTTAATTCCAACTTTTGATTCATCTAGCCCTGCCTTTCTCATGATGTGCTCTGCATATAAGTTAAAAAGGCAGGGCAACAGAATACAGCCTTGCCGGACTCCTTTCCCAATTTTGAACCAATCCGTGGTTCCGTGTCCAGTTCTCACTGTTGCTTCTTGACCCGCATATAGGTTTTTCAAGAGACAAATAAGATGGTCTGGTACTCCCATCTCTTTAAGAACTTGCCACAATTTGTTGTGATCCACACAATCAAAGGCTTTAGCATAGTCAATGAAGCAGAAGTAGATGTTTTTCTGGAACTCCCTAGCTTTCTCCATGATCCAGCGTATGTTGGCAATTTGATCTCTAGTTCCTCTGCCTCTTCGAAATCCTGCCTGTACTTCTGGAAGTTCTCGATCCACATACTGCTGGAGTCTAGCTTGTAGGATTTTAAGCATAACTTTACTTGCATGTGAAATGAGTGCAATGGTGCAATAGTTTGAACATTCTTTGGCATTGCCTTTCTTTGGAATTGGAATGTAAACTGACCTTTTCCAATCCTGTGGCCACTGTTGAGTTTTCCAAATTTGCTGGCAAATTGAGTGTAGCACTTTTACTGCATCATCTTTTAAGATTTTGAATAGCTCAGCTGGAATACTGTCACCTCCACTAGCTTTGTTGTTGCTCAGCTTTCCTAAGGCCCATT